>VOQZ01001154.1:0-403369 GCA_008079305.1 Phytophthora palmivora | reverse complement strand
ATTGTGTGATGTAGCGAACATCAAGTTTGGCCCTTGGCTGAGTCTAAGGAGCCGTGGCCTACGGTACAAGATTGCGACGCACCAGAGCTCGGCTTTAAAGCAGCTTAGGAGTGGTGGTCCGGTACGGACTCGGCTGAAGACTTCTTAAAGGGGAAAGCGAGTCCAAGGACTCGGCTATAGTACCTTCAGAGCTACCGGAAGAAGATGCGACCAGGCGCAGGGACTAACGACCATCGGGAGAGCCGGGAACAGTCGCTTCGACTGGGCTGAAAGGTCGGCGAGATCTATAACGACTCTATTTCACTAGATATTTGTATAGGAACCAATTAGGAATCAGAAAAGGGGCTTAAGCCCCTAGTATTAAACAGAGCAGAATTTTCTAGGTCCAGAACACGTGTACACTCTTCCGGTAAGTCCCTGCACGGGCCGGATTATGTCTGCCGTCAGAACTCGAGAGGCATAGCTTGTAGAGTTCTGACTGGTAGCGCCAAGAGATTAGGTTGGCCCGGGGAAGGGCGTGTCTCGCCAAGCGCGAAGAACAAACCCCGCCGAGCTCGGCGGGTCGGTATACCGTACAGCCCGGGTACCGTTACTCTTTCAGCCGAGTAGCCTTTGCCTCGGCGACCCGTAAAAGCGCTAACGCGCCGTCGTCCATCCTTTGGTGGAGGGCACGGGGATACCATATTATTGGCTGGCTTGGTTGGTTGGTACTCGGCGGAAGCGAGACACCAGCTGTCCCGGAAGGGCCGAACCGCTAGGGGACAACCCAGCGCAGGCCAACAAACGCCGACCTAACTCGGCGATTGTTGTGGTTGCGTTATATTAACCCACATCTGACGGATTTGTGCGTTCTGCAACACCACAACTGGTGCCGCGACCCGGGAACAGGGGTGCGCTTGTTTTTCGCAGGTACCAAGGTAACCAAGTTTCGAGCAAACAAGGAGAAGAAGAAGAAGAAGAAGAAGGATGACTAAGGGAACGAGCACGCTACGTGAAGATAGCCCGGCGACGGCCAAGGGCTCTCCCCACGCGGGGATAAGCGCGGCGAGTTTTGCCGACTCGGCGGACTCGGCTATTGCGATGACGATGGACGCGACGGCGGACGGATCTCGCAGTGTCCAGTTCGAGGAGGAGGACGCCCAAGGTCATGCAAGTGATGAAGAGAAGGATGATGAAGACTATGAAGAAAAAGCCGAGCTCGGCTACGTGAAGACGACAGCGCTACTCGGCGAAGTTGGGGAATTATCGCTCCAAGTGGGCCGGATGGGAGTTCCGCGTCCGGTGGAGCGAAACCTGGCTGCTGAGTTCGGTGAAGATGCGGACGACGAAGATCAAGGTGTCGCTCAAGGGGAACGTCCGCCCCTTGTTCCGAGAGCGACACGAAATGCGGATACGCCGAGTGCAAACAAGGTGTTAGCGCAACTCGGCGGAGAGATGATGAGAGATAGTGAATGGATGAAGTTATTCGCCCCAGTCCCGTTGGCGCAGGCGAGATGGCCATCACTGGGGCCTCTGCTGGCTGGGCCAATGGAGTGGTCCGACACCGCGGAAGTAGCCGAGACGACAATATTGCTGCTGAAAGCAATGGGCTTCCGAGTCACCAGTCGGCCGAGTCCGTGGATTCTAAGTGATTGGAACCTTGACTTGGCTAGCGTGGAGCTGTTACGTTGGAGGGGAAAGCTGAGGAAAGCTTTCGGAGTGCAGATCAAACCCCGGCTATTGACAGCTTCTGATGGCGGCCCCAACTCGGCGGAGCAGGGTATCAACTCGGCGGGATGGAGCCTCAACTCGGCGAAATGTCGAGTAAGACCCCATACCTGAAGGATCCAAAGGGTGGTCAACCAGTGACGAACCCAAGCAAGATCACGACGATGAAGACACCCGAGACGAAGAAAGGCGAGAGGTTTCGGGCGACAGCAGGAACGCCGTACTTCGAAGACTCGCACATGTTGAGTCCGAAGAAGAATCGAACTCGGCTAGGTCGAAATAAGTGGGAATCCGAAGAAGACAACTCGGCTGAGGCGGAAGATGATTCCGACGATGACCATGGTTACCGCCCAAGCCGAGATGAAACGGTCAAAGACCAGATCTATCACCTCAGCAACGACAGGGGTGATCAAGGAGGATCCCAGTATCTGGAATTGAGGTCGCATGTTTCCTTGGACAAGATAGCCCAGTTCGACGGCCGGCGGTATCGATCCGATGACTCGCTACAGTGGCTGAAGAGGTTCATCTACGAGATGAAAGGCACACGTATGCCCCAAGACTCTTGGTGCGAACCCTTCTCGCTCAGCCTTGGCCGAACGGCGAAAAGTTGGTATCGCCAACTCCCGAGGAAGACCCAAACACGGTGGAACCTGCTGAGTGAGGCATTCCTGGATTACTACTGCTCACAGTTTGACCAATCGGCCAGGACGCGATACTACTCGGCTAAGCGTAAGGACAAAGAGACGATCTGCGATTTCTTGACTCGGCTAAATGGGTATGCACGAACGGCGAAGATCCAGTATGAGCGTGGTGGGGCTGATGCGGCCGATCATGTCGAGCAGTTCCTTCTGAATTGCGGTGACGACGACATCATGGACATGCTGTACCCGCTTCAGCTAAATGATATCCACCGAGTCGAGCAGATCATCAACAAGAAGATTCTGGGCGAAAAGCGGAAGAAACAACGAGATCGGCTAGTTCAGGGAGAAGCCGAGATGAAATGCGCCGAGATGACCGACGGAACGATCGACGCCGAGATGACAAACGCGACAGCCGCCGAGAAGACAAGAGAGATGTACGCCGAGACGACCGTAGAGAAGTGATCGACGCCGAGAAGAGAGTCGGGATCGACGGATAAACACTGCGGACTACGTCGTCGAGGAACTTTATGGGTCGACAGGACACATCGAAGCAGGCGGGGCCAACTAACCCGAGACGCCGAGCTATATGATTCTGAAGACTCGGACGGATACAGTGCACATGGTCAGGATGAAGACGCCGAGTCAGAAGATGACACAGATTACGTTGATGCCGGATTCACCAATGACCGAAGCGACTCGGCTAGGACCCCGAGGAACTCGGCTAGACCATTCAGAGGACCGACTGAGGGACGAGACCGCCGGGATACCTCGAGAGAACGCCAGCAATATGGGCCTTGCGCCGCTTGCGGAGGCATGGGCCACTCGGCTCACTTCTGTCGGAGACGTTGCAAGTTCTGCAAACAAGTCCATGAAGTCGGCCAATGCGAACTCTTCCGCCGCTACGAAAAGCTGGCTTCCTTCGTGAAAAATAACGTTGACAAGTCCAAAGTCCCAGAAGAACTCCAAGATCTCTACTCGCCGAGTGATTTAAACTCGGCAGCCCGCCAACATTGACTGAGTTGGAATTTTCCGGGCTGCCACAGTCAGCTGAACCTGTGGTGGAGGCGAACTTCGTGTTCGCTTTCGTAGGGGAAGCAGGATGGCCCGAGGGATCGGTTGGGACGGACGAAGGAATGAGTGATAGCGACGGTAATGAACGTGAATCCGAGGAGTCGGATGACGAAGACGACTCGGCGATGGTGAGTGCAGCGGCGACTCGGCGGTATGATGGTGTGACACCTAGACCGCGAGTGGTGAAGTTACTTCGGGGCGAGCGACTCGGCTGGTGGTCGTCACAGAAGTTTGACCGCCGAGTTCGGATGCGCGCGCTCGTAATGGGCGCTGTGAATGACAAGCGAGTGAAGATTGCTTGACACTGGAGCAAACGTCTCGGCGGTGAGCTCTACACTGGCTAGAAAACTGCGATTGAAGCAGTACGCCAGCCGAGACCAACAGATTGATATCCAAGGGATCGGTAAAGACAAGGTGTCGACCACCCACAAAGCATTGGTAAAAGTTACACTCGGCTGGGAGGTTGTTTACGAGTTTGAAGTATGGATAATGCCTCATCACGCCGGGGTCGACCTCATACTAGGCACCGACTTCATGATCCCCGCGGGAATTCGGCTGGATCTCTACAACTCGGCGGCTAAGCTACCCGATGAAGTGGTGGTCCCTTTGCTACGGTCATTAAGGGACACGGATGACCAAACATATGGGTTGCAGACTGCAGATGGGCCTACGGAAGCAGTATGCCTGTCAGACCGTGCAACAGCCGAGTTCAGACTCCGCCGCAGGCAGCCGAGTGAGTTGACCCACGAATTTTGGGTGAGGCGAACAGATGATTGGATACCCACCATAGTGATGAATGCCAAAGGCAAGGCAACCAGGGTTTACTTGACCAGTACACGGCCAACGTCGGTATGGTGCCCAGCACACTTCCCAGTTGTAATTTGGCTACCACATGGAAGCTACCACCTGAAGGGTACGTGCGATTGAACTCGGCTAAATACCGGGATTGGCAAGTACTCGCGTACGAATCAGCAATCGAAAGATTTGTACAAAGAACAGGAGCTGTACGCAGACTGGCTATCCCGACAACCACCAGCTGTCGAGCGCAAACCGTATCACTGGCCCAAAGGGGTGAAGGAGAGACCGCTTGAGGCCAAAAAGGGGAAACAGTTAACGTGCGCCGAGCGCTGGGCCGCTGTGGATGCCGAGAAGAAGGTGACGGATACTCCGGGAATCACAGCCGAGTCGAAGGGAAGTGACTCAGACGATACGCATGGGTTAGCCGAGTTGGAGAGAATTAACTCGGCTATGGAGCCACCGAGTGAATATTGCACTCAGCGAGGCGTCATGAAGGAAGGCAGAGATGCAGAGTCTCACCTGACTCAGCTGGATATGTCCGAAACTGTGTGTGGAAGGTCAGGTCGACTCGGCTGATGAAGCCTATGATGACTCTGATGGACTGGAAGCGACCCATGATGCAATAACTAACAACCCTGAAGAAGGCCTTCGGCTGCGATTTCTTGCTGCAGCAGCAAGTGCTAGTGATGATGACCTTGTAGCCGAGTCCGATCATCGGTTCACCCACTTTGAGAGGAAGGGAGAGACGCTTCATTTGGAGGATTACGCTCATGAATTGGCTTTCCTACCCGATCTCAGTGAGAAGTGCCTATCGAACTTGACTACAATGGAACTAATGTGAAATGTTCAGCTCACACTCCTGAGCAAGCAACTCGGCTGACTGAGCTACTGAAACGGAATGAACAGATAATGATATCCAGTGGTAACGCTTTACCTCCGCCAGCTTACGGCGTTGTGTGTGATATTGATGTGGGTGATCATCCACCTATCAAGCAGCGAGCTCGGCGGGTAGCACTGAAGTACCTGAAACCACTATACGAGTTGCTCAAAGGACTGTTACGAGCGAAATTGGTGTCATTTTCGAAGAGTCCGTGGGCCTCGCCCATCGTTATCGTTCTCAAGAAGAACGGTGTGGATATCAGGCTGTGTATCGACTACAAGAAGGTGAATGCAATTACGATGATTATGGAATATGCGATGCCATTAGTGGATGATTTACTTTCGGAATTGGAGAAATACCTGTGGTTTTGCTCATTGGATGCAGCTAGCGGCTTTTGGGCGGTGATGATGACCAGCCGAGCTCGGCGGATCTCAGCTTTCGTATGTGCCTTAGGGCACTTTGAATGGTTACGTATGCCGTTTGGATTGAAGAATGCCCCCATGATATACCAAAGAATGATTGATAACGCATTATGGGGGTATGTCCAACCGAAAGGAGGATGGTCGGAGTTCGCCGGAAGAATCCGCCGAGCAGAGGAAGCAGCGGCAACTCGGCGACAGAGTCAAAGGGGTGACACAACTCAACCGCCGAGTTCATTGACCAAATTTGCGGCTGACAACCGAGCTCTAGCCGAGCTCGATCCGCTCCAAGAATTGATTGACAGCCCTGAGGGCGATATGTTCACGTGTGGAGAACCCGACCAATCGGTTTTGACGCCCGTATTTACACGGCGATCGTTTGTGGATGACATTTGCTTTGGTGGAGTAACTTTTGATGAATGTCTGGAGACATTGGATAGGCTGCTGACTCGGCTAGCTGAGTGCAGGATCAGTGTCAGCTTTTCGAAAAGCATATTTGTGCAGCCCAAGGTTGACTTCCTGTCACATGAAGTAACCTCCGAGGGAATACGAGCTGACCCAAAGAAAACTCTTGCCATAGCCGAGCTCCCATTCCCGAAATCGAAGAAAGGCATACAAGCATTTCTAGGGGCATTGAACTACTACGGCAGGTTCATCCAGAACCTGGCTGTGTATGGGGCAGTACTCTATCAGCTGAAGGACAGTGATTTCGAAGGTAACAAAGACTTGTCGGCCGCTCAAGCAGCTTTCGCCGAGTTAAAAAGTCGAGTGGCAACGGCGCCGATTCTGCGCCATTTCGACTCGGCTAAAGAGGTTCACATCATGCTTTTTGCCAACAATTGGGCATTAAGCAGCACATTGATGCAGATGCATGACGACAAGCTGCACCCCGTACGATTTTGCGGCAGGGTGTTGAAGGAAAACGAAGTTAATTATCATCCAGCTGAGAAAGAAGTGTTAGCGCTACTCCAGCTACTGAAGATATGCCATACACTACTGGCAGGCAAAGTACTACATGTGTACACCCGATTCTCCACATTGGAATGGGTCTTTCAGTCCGCGTCATTATATGGCCGAGCTGTAAGTTTCGCTGTACTATTGTCACCCTACCATCTGAAGATAAAGAGAGTACGAGAACGTGACGTTGACTTTGTCCAATTGTTACAAGCGTCAATAACCCGCACGTGGGGTTAGACGAGTCACTGGAGCACATTGCCCCGCCGTCGAAGAACTCGGCTACGGTCCGAATGGACCCTGAGCTCCTGTATGCTAAACTACCACGACACTATAAGGGGCACGTACTGTCCTTTGATGGATCGGCGGAACGGAAAAGAATGGCGGCTATGGCAGCTGTTCATGGATATTGTGGCGCTTGCCCGAGTGGGACATTGATGGATCGCTGCGAGTGAGCGTACCTCTCGTCGACCACGGTCAATTTAGCCGAGTACACGGGGATGAACAATGGGGTGAAAGCAGCTATCGACCGTGGTGTGACAGATTTGGTGATCGTGGGCGACTCGCGGCTTGCAATCCAGCAATCCATGGGGGTGATAGCCTGCAAGAAGGAAACGCTTCAAGTCGAGTTGGCTCGCCACAAAGAATTGACGAAAAAATTGAATTCGGTCAAATACCTACATGTGATACGACTATACAACTCGGCTGCCGACTCAATGGCCACAGAAGCATTGGAAACCCAAATTAGCCGAGTAGTTCTGAACGCTGAACGAAAAGCCGAGTTGAAGACGCTGAATCGGATCCCAGAAATTTTGTACACGGCCGGTGACAGCACTGACGACTGCGAAGAAGGTCCGAAAGCGTGTCCATTACTCGTAGCCAGGTACGCCGAGTCCGTTTCAAAGATGACGAGAACAAAGCAACAAACAAGCCGGTACCAGCAAACGAGGAAGACTCGACTCAGCTGGAAACAACGGAACTCGACCTGAACAGTGAACTCGAGATCCGAAGGCGTCAGCCAGCTAGGCGAATGGAAACCAGTGGTGAAGCTGAGTTCGGGGACACACAGCCGAGTTCACAAGGAAACGAAGCCGAGTGGAATACCTCAAGGGCACCAAGCGCCGATAATATTGACCCGGCGGTCGTCCAAGCCGAACGACGGCGACGCATTGACAAGGCCCAAGATGAAGAGCTACGGTGGGCAGATCTTAAAGCTTACCTGAGAGGCGAGCTGAGTCAACTGTCATTTCGCCGAGTCAGAAATGCCGGTAAAGTGGCGGACGATTTTGTACTCAGCGAAGATGGACTGTTATACCGTCATAATCGAAGTCGCCGACGGGGTGGAGATGACGAGCCGAGTCTGAATCTTAGACTAGTGGTTCCAACCACCATGGTCGATGAAGTTCTTCAGAACTGCCATAACTCGGTGGAAGGAGGTCACCAAGGGATCGTGCGGACCTATCACCGAGTCAAGTCTGACTACTACTGGATTGGGTTATATGCAGATGTGGTGCGGCATGTTCAGTCATGCGAGGATTGTTGTACCAGCAAGAGCAAGCCTCATCTCAGAGGGTACTCCCTGGCAACATTGTATCAGACCGACCATTCCATATTGTGTCGATGGACTTTGTAATACCGCTCCCACGACTCGGCGGGGCAACACAGCTCTATTACTGTTTCAAGACCACTTTACTGGGTTCGTGATAGCGAAGGCGATGGCCGAAACAGGGGCACTGGAAGTGGCGAAAGTATTCGAAGAAAATGTCTTCCGGAGGTTTGGTGCTCCGTCCCTAGTTCGTCATGACAGAGACCCCAGGTTCATGAGTGAAGTGTTCCAGAAGTTCTCAGAGATGATGCAGTCAAGATCAAGAGCCACGCTGAGTTACAGACCACAAGCTAACGGTCAACAAGAACGGTCAGTGAAGACGATGATCCAGACAGTACGGGTTTACGTGGAAGATCCACTACAAGCTGACTGGGACGACATAGCCGAGAAGATGGTATACGCAATAAACAACTCAAGAGACTCTACTCGACAGGAGACCCCATTTTACCTGGTACATGGCTGGGATGCGCGATCAACGATGAAAGCTATGACGGAGTCAGTCAGGCATGGTCAAAACAGCTCGGCTGATTTGGCCGCCCCAGCCGAGTGGCGCCGAGAAGCAAACCGACAAAGAGAAGTTGCATTACGTCTAGCAGCCGAGTACCAGTTGAAGGAGAAAGCCCGCCGAGCGAAAGAGCATAATGAGTCGCTGAGCCGAGTTGAACAGCGAGCCACGCCTCAAGTTAGAAGCGATTCGGAAACCGCCGAGTCGGGAGGAGCGCCAGCCGAGTCGGTTGAAGCCGCCGCCGAGTCGATTGGAACCACTGCTGAGTCTACGAGGTCGCTGTTCAAGGAAGGTGACCAAGTGTGGTTGTTCATGGAACGAGTGAGGCAAGGGCTCACTAAGAAACTCGCGCACAGATGGCATGGCCCATTCAGAGTGAAGAGGAAAGTCGAGGAGTTCGCATACGAGTTGGAATTGCCTGACAAGAGCGGATACAGGTTCTACCCGGTGATCCATGTGTCTCGATTGAAGAAAGTGGTTGACGCCGAAAAGAGACCCACGACTCGGCTCATAGCCGAGCTTGAAGAAAATCAACGGTTTGACTTCGATGAAGAATTGCTCCCAGAAGACAGCTGGGAACCTGACGAAGGCGCCAATCAGTATGAAGTTGAGGCCATTTTGGATGACGAGTTACCACTATCCACCAGTACATCAAGGAATGAGCGAAGGTTCAAAGTGAAGTGGGTCGGTTATGAAGAGCCGAGTTGGGAACCTTTGTCGAATTTGTCTTGTGGAGGATTACTCTTTGATTATTTGCGCCAAAAGAAACGGGAAAATCGTCTGCAAATGGTGCAAGTTGCAGATGAAGAATAACAATCCATTGCACTGGGAAAACCCGACCAGCTCAGTGAAGATAGCAGGCTGAGCTGAGCGAAATGCTACTGCATCAACTTATATATGATTATATGATTTACGAAATGGAAAAGATATGAAGATGGAGCCTAACCTAGATTTCCTGCAACCGCGAGGGATCCGACGAGCCGAGTCACCTGGGGGAAGACTACTTGGCGGCTGGGCAGCGACTGCTTGAGCTGCTGAGGCTAAGATCTCGATAGCCGAGCTCGGTGACTGAGCTGGACTAGGAATAGCCGGGTCAGCGGCCGTCGGCAACTGAACCCCAGCGGAAGCAACTGGGGAGTCGGGCCCGAACAAGGAAGTTGTCGGAGACGCACCTCGAAGGTTCGGGGACCCCAGTCCATCATCCGACGCCGGGCGGGGAGTAGTCCCACCGAGATCCTCAAAGATGAAAATCCCGGTACGGTTCTCTCGCGGTGGAAGTCCAATAGGGATCCGCGGTGGATCCGGCTCGGCTAAATCCACGTCGTCATCAATGGATTCGTCAACAACACGAGGATCCATGCCGTGAGGAGCAAACACCATAAACTCGGGGTTCCGAGGTCGAAAGCAGGTGTTGAACGGATGACGGGCTGGGTCTAACAACCACCATGCCCGCCAAGGTTCGTGGTGATCCACAGCAAGGACCTCCTCCGACCAGAGCGCACTGTCCGGCACCCAAGGTAAGTTTACCAAAGGGTAGAGCGGAACTGACGGGTCGAAGTACAACTCCGAATCAACTCGGGGAGTTGGCAATCCACCACTGGACTGGGCTGTGACAGCCGAGTACAACTCATCCGAAGCTGCCGCCATGAGACCCCGCAAAGCGTCACCTCGGCGTTTCCGCTCGATGCGATATTGAGTCCACACGTTGTAGACTGCAATAAGCTCATCCGGCGGGATGCTAGGATCGAAGGCAGGGTGAAGCCCGATCAAAACGCTAGCCTCAACCAACCAGTGAGTCCGTTCGCACATGGCCACGAAGAAGCGAGTATGTGCAGCCAAGTCAGCAGCCGAGTTAGGGGACCCCGATGCAGGGAGGTCTCCCCGGAGTCGCACCCATAAATCTCCAAGAGTCTCCATGAGTGATGACGGCCGTGTATGGCCAACTAGCCGAGATCGAGCCTCAGCTAAAACCGACGGAGAGAAGAAGGTTGGGAGATCCGGCAACATACGCCGTAACTGCTGGAAAGGGTGCTGAGGATTGAACACATCCACGAACGAACGCACTCCGGCCAGGGTTGAGAGAGTGGCGCGGACACGAGGCTTAGCACCACCAGAAGGCTCCAAAGGAACTCGACCAGATTGGCAGCTCAGTATTCCAGCCCAACAGCGCTCGGCGCCAGCGTGGAAGAACGGCAAAGTCCGGAGTCTCGCCAGCTGAGGAGTGATGCGCGAGTCCCTTGAGGCCGACTGCATGGCTCTAGTGCGGAGCTGCGCCAGTGGAACTTGCAGCTGAGCTGGGAGAGCCACCTCTGCAGATCGCCGAGTAGAATCGGAAGCTGGAGCCGAGCTAGCAACGCTGGTAGGCTGCGGAGTCGAGTCGGAAGTCAGAGCCGAGTTGCGAGAAGTGGATCCCTGGGAGCCCGTCGTGGAAGCTCCCGAAGGAACCGATCGACCAGATTCAGGATCCCCAGACTCGGCTGCCGCTGATACTTGCGCCTGGGACTTGCCAGGAACAGTTTTCCGTCTCTTCTTGGGACGAACCGAGTCGCTATTGTCCGAACCACCACTTGGTGACGATGAGCGATGCTTGTGCTTGTGCTTGTGTCTGCGCTTGTGCTGGTGTTTGTGCTTCTTCCGATGCTTCTTCGACGGGGTTGGCACTTGAGGAGAAGACCCTCCCGAGGTAGGAGCCGGAGGCGGACCAGGAGGAACTTGGCCAGCGGCCAAATAGCTCTGGATCTTGCCGTGAGGCGGGGAAGCGGAGAAGAGACTACCGTAGACGCAGCAGACACATCAGCCGAGTCGGAGCCTTTGTCGTCATCATCGCTCTCGTCATCAGAGCCAAAGAGCTGAGCGAGACGAGAAAGGGCCGGCTGGAAGCAGAACTGACCGGGGCATTACTCGTAGTGGTCGAAGCCGTATTCGCCGAGCTGGCCTCGGCTGCTTGATCATCGTCAGCCGAGTCACTTGAGAATTCTAGTGGGTGCGAAAGAGACCCAACTGAACTCGGCGGAATGGACTTGGGACCAGTAGATCCACCATCGAGACCAAGTACCACATTATCCGAAGTTCCAAGGTTCTCCAGCAACTGAGCGTTAACCTGGCGGGCAGTTGCTGCAGCAGTACGGAGAGGGCGGCCGGATGGAGACGTCAACCCGGCGGAAATGGCTGCAGTCCGAGATGATGCTACGGGACGACTTTTGCAGGCCAAGAGACGAGCAACCGAGCTCGACGGCACTTGCGGTACTTGTGGTGAGCCCTTAGCCGAGCTAGGTTGAGCTGGCAATGATACAGGAGTCCCAAATGGAGCCACCGGACTCGGCGTAGGGACTGGGGGAACAATCGAAACCACAACCGAGGACGAGCTCGGTACCGTTATTGCTGGGGGAGTGCTCATCGACAATGAGGACGCTAGGGGAGCGACCGGCTGGGTCGTCGACGCGGCTAACTCGGCGGGTTGGCCTGCCGAGGTTGGTGCAGCGGAATGCAACGCTGCTCCATCGGAAGCACTCCCTGACACACGGTCCACACTCGCATCTTGGATGACAAGGCCGCTCGACTCGGCGGATGATCTTCCTGAGCACCGAGGAGGAACAGTCTTAGCTGTTTTCCTCTGACGAGGTAATGGCCGAGCTGGTGGGACCGTCAATTCGCTGTCGGAAGCTGCCAACAAGCGATCGTCCGGAGGGCCGATAAGGGCGGCAGCCTCTTCGTACCCGTCCTCTCCAGGTAATGGCTGGCCATAAGGCTGCAAAGGTGGAAGCGCAACCTTCCGTTTGCGAGGACCTGCAGCTGTAGCCGACTCAGGGTTGGCCAGGATGCGCAGGCGCTGGGAAGGCGTAAGTTTATCCTTCCGAACTCGGCGGAGAGCTTCAATCGACCGCGAAGGGCGGTGGCGAAGCGGAACTTGAGCACCCGCCGGGCTGGAACTCGGCGGTAACGCTGCTGCCGAGCCAGAGCCTAGCGTAGGAACAGCAGCCGAGTTGGAAGTCGAAGCCTGAATACTAGCAGAGCCGGATTGACGCGAACGAATGCACAACTCCACGACCCGGTCTTCGCCGTCCGGAATTTGCATAACTTCCGGAAAACGCTCGGCTAGCAGACGGCAAAGCCGAGCGTTCAGCTTGAGCGAAGCCGGGTCCATTCCAGGAACGTCCAAGCCAGCTCCAGCTGCAGCAGCCATGTGAGGATCATGCATGGGTACGAACCCTTGCCGACTGATGATCCTCTTCTGGCGGAGGATGGTCTCCCTCATCTCGTCGATGGTCTTCTTGGCGTGGCGAAGCTTGTAGGAGCCATCATCATCCAACGACGACACAATTTCCTGTAGCTGCTGGAAGTGCTTGGCGGAGACGCCTTGGAGGATCTTGTAGGCCTCATCCCGCTCGACAATGGATTTGGAGAGAGCCATAATGTCCTCATCTCGGCTCTTGATCATGAGCTCAGCTGCATGAAGAGCGGACTGAGTGGCAGTGACCTCAGCCGTCTGGGCAGCCCTAGCTTGCTTGAGCTCAGCTCCGGAGGCGGTTAAAGCCTTCCGGAGGGAAGTGACAAGACCAACTGATTTGTCCACTTCGCGCCTCCAGAGGTGGCACTCACGCTCAGAAGTCTCAAGCTGCAGCTTCAGCTGAGCAACCTGGTCCAGCGAAGAGCCCAGCCGCTTCTGGAGAGACGCGTCAGACGCCTCAGCCGAGTGTAAATCGACTCTCAGCTGGGCTAACTCGGCAGACGAGTTAGGAGGCTGATATTCGCCTCGAAGGATGTCTACCAGAGCACTAGCTGACTCAGCATGGAGGATAGCATCGCGCTGAGCTGAGTCAGACGGCTCAGGCGGCTGTGTCACGGCGAAAGCGATCAACCGAGCCAGTTGAATGTGCTCCTCGTGGTGACGGTTCCCTTGTTCCATCACCAGAGTAGAAACCGGATCCGAGGTAACCTGGTCGGCCGAGCTCGACTTAATGGTGGCGTCCGAAGTGGTGTCGCCCGGCGAGCTCGGCTGACGAGGGGAGGACGTGCGAGAAGTCGGTCCAGAATCGGGACCAGTCTCAAGGGAAGTTGTCAGGTCAATGACCGGGTTACCCCGACCACTGCTGACCCCAAGAGCGCTGGCCCCTCTAACCGGCAACTCCGCGGACGCCTCCGAACCACGGCCGGTGGACGAAACGGGAACAAGTGGAGAAGCCTGTGGATGAACTTGACATGTTAGTGGATGAACGAGAGCGCTGAACGACAGCAGAGCCGTACCTGTGAATGCTGTGGAGCTGGTGGAGTCGCCATGATGTGGAGGAAGCGAAGAACGAAGTTAACGGTGGCGAGTCGAAGCTTGAGAGAGTGAAAGAGATGGGTTTTGACACTCACCAGCTCGGCTCGTATCATAACCGGGGCAGTTGTGATGTAGCGAACATCAAGTTTGGCCCTTGGCTGAGTCTAAGGAGCTGTGGCCTACGGTACAAGATTGCGACGCACCAGAGCTTGGCTTTTAAAGCAGCTTAGGAGTGGTGGTCCACGGTACGGACTCGGCTGAAGACTTCTTAAAGGGAAAGCTGAGTCCAAGGACTCGGCTATAGTACCTTCAGAGGTACCGGAAGAAGATGCGACCAGGCGCAGGGACTAACGACCATCGGGAGAGCCGGGAACAGTCGCTTCGACTGGGCTGAAAGGTCGGCGAGATCTATAACGACTCTATTTCACTAGATATTTGTATAGGAACCAATTAGGAATCAGAAAAGGGGCTTAAGCCCCTAGTATTAAACAGAGCAGAATTTTCTAGGTCCAGAACACGTGTACACTCTTCCGGTAAGTCCCTGCACGGGCCGGATTATGTCTGCCGTCAGAACTCGAGAGGCATAGCTTGTAGAGTTCTGACTGGTAGCGCCAAGAGATTAGGTTGGCCCGGGGAAGGGCGTGTCTCGCCAAGCGCGAAGAACAAACCCCGCCGAGCTCGGCGGGTCGGTATACCGTACAGCCCGGGTACCGTTACTCTTTCAGCCGAGTAGCCTTTGCCTCGGCGACCCGTAAAAGCGCTAACGCGCCGTCGTCCATCCTTTGGTGGAGGGCACGGGATAACGTATTATTGGCTGGCTTGGTTGGTTGGTACTCGGCGGAAGCGAGACACCAGCTGTCCCGGAAGGGCCGAACCGATTGGGGACAACCCAGCGCAGACCAACAAACGCCGAACTAACTCGGCGATTGTTGTGGTTGCGTTATATTAACCCACATCTGACGGATTTGTGCGTTCTGCAACACCACATTGAGCCGTGGGAAGTGTTACGCGTCATGGGACTGCTAATCGCGCGCATGTTGCAACCTATACGCAAAGGTATAGCTGCTCATTGGTCTACGAAACAAGTCGGTGCGCTACCTACCAATCGATTCAACCTGTTCATGACCAAGAATCGGATTTTTCATATAATGGGCTATCTCCACTTCTCAAACAACAAGTCGCCAAGGCAAGTGTCGACCGGGCGTGGAAGATTCGTTGATGTACTCCAGAGGACCTTTGCTCGAGGATACCGTGCACCGCCAGTGATTAGCTTTGACGAAGCCACCTTACAATCCCGTTCACGGTACAACCCAACGCGCCAGTTCAACAAGGATAAGCCGCACAAGTGGGGAACGAAGGAATTTGTCGCTGCTTGTGCCAACATGGCATGTTGTTTGAGGTATGTGAATCAATGTTGTGGCAGGCTGAAACCTGCCACAACATTTTTTTGGCTAAAGTGTTTATGTTGGCTCACGGTCAACATAACGCGTCACATCTTGATCAAATATTCAACATATACTAACATAACTTCTATTCATGGATTGTTGTATTTGCAGAATTGAAATCTATTGCGAAGCCAAGACCCATTTACAGACACCCGTGCCAAAGGATAATAATACCGGCGAGCTGCCGCATTGGGGAACACGAACGCTCTTTGCCCTCCATCGACAACGTCACCATGGCGTTTAGTCGTCACAGACCGTTTCTATACATCGGTCAAGTTAGCGCTGGAGCTGCTGCATCGACGCATGTACCTGACTGGTGCAATCCAGACAGACCGGCCACGGTATGCAAAGGGTATTGTGACAAAGAAGGAGATCAAGCAAGTGAACAATCGGAAGGTTGCAGTGCCTCCCCAACGAACAATAAAGCTCGCCCAGAATAAGCGCTTTCCTCAGATAACAGCGGCAATATGGATGGACCGCACCCCGGTTCATTTGCGAACAAGTGGAGGGGGTTGTGATGTAGCGAACATCAAGTTTGGCCCTTGGCTGAGTCTAAGGAGCTGTGGCCTACGGTACAAGATTGCGACGCACCAGAGCTTGGCTTTTAAAGCAGCTTAGGAGTGGTGGTCCACGGTACGGACTCGGCTGAAGACTTCTTAAAGGGGAAAGCTGAGTCCAAGGACTCGGCTATAGTACCTTCAGAGGTACCGGAAGAAGATGCGACCAGGCGCAGGGACTAACGACCATCGGGAGAGCCGGGAACAGTCGCTTCGACTGGGCTGAAAGGTCGGCGAGATCTATAACGACTCTATTTCACTAGATATTTGTATAGGAACCAATTAGGAATCAGAAAAGGGGCTTAAGCCCTAGTATTAAACAGAGCAGAATTTTCTAGGTCCAGAACACGTGTACACTCTTCCGGTAAGTCCCTGCACGGGCCGGATTATGTCTGCCGTCAGAACTCGAGAGGCATAGCTTGTAGAGTTCTGACTGGTAGCGCCAAGAGATTAGGTTGGCCCGGGGAAGGGCGTGTCTCGCCAAGCGCGAAGAACAAACCCCGCCGAGCTCGGCGGGTCGGTATACCGTACAGCCCGGGTACCGTTACTCTTTCAGCCGAGTAGCCTTTGCCTCGGCGACCCGTAAAAGCGCTAACGCGCCGTCGTCCATCCTTTGGTGGAGGGCACGGGATAACGTATTATTGGCTGGCTTGGTTGGTTGGTACTCGGCGGAAGCGAGACACCAGCTGTCCCGGAAGGGCCGAACCGATTGGGGACAACCCAGCGCAGACCAACAAACGCCGAACTAACTCGGCGATTGTTGTGGTTGCGTTATATTAACCCACATCTGACGGATTTGTGCGTTCTGCAACACCACATTGAGCCGTGGGAAGTGTTACGCGTCATGGGACTGCTAATCGCGCGCATGTTGCAACCTATACGCAAAGGTATAGCTGCTCATTGGTCTACGAAACAAGTCGGTGCGCTACCTACCAATCGATTCAACCTGTTCATGACCAAGAATCGGATTTTTCATATAATGGGCTATCTCCACTTCTCAAACAACAAGTCGCCAAGGCAAGTGTCGACCGGGCGTGGAAGATTCGTTGATGTACTCCAGAGGACCTTTGCTCGAGGATACCGTGCACCGCCAGTGATTAGCTTTGACGAAGCCACCTTACAATCCCGTTCACGGTACAACCCAACGCGCCAGTTCAACAAGGATAAGCCGCACAAGTGGGGAACGAAGGAATTTGTCGCTGCTTGTGCCAACATGGCATGTTGTTTGAGGTATGTGAATCAATGTTGTGGCAGGCTGAAACCTGCCACAACATTTTTTTGGCTAAAGTGTTTATGTTGGCTCACGGTCAACATAACGCGTCACATCTTGATCAAATATTCAACATATACTAACATAACTTCTATTCATGGATTGTTGTATTTGCAGAATTGAAATCTATTGCGAAGCCAAGACCCATTTACAGACACCCGTGCCAAAGGATAATAATACCGGCGAGCTGCCGCATTGGGGAACACGAACGCTCTTTGCCCTCCATCGACAACGTCACCATGGCGTTTAGTCGTCACAGACCGTTTCTATACATCGGTCAAGTTAGCGCTGGAGCTGCTGCATCGACGCATGTACCTGACTGGTGCAATCCAGACAGACCGGCCACGGTATGCAAAGGGTATTGTGACAAAGAAGGAGATCAAGCAAGTGAACAATCGGAAGGTTGCAGTGCCTCCCCAACGAACAATAAAGCTCGCCCAGAATAAGCGCTTTCCTCAGATAACAGCGGCAATATGGATGGACCGCACCCCGGTTCATTTGCGAACAAGTGGAGGGGGTTGTGATGTAGCGAACATCAAGTTTGGCCCTTGGCTGAGTCTAAGGAGCTGTGGCCTACGGTACAAGATTGCGACGCACCAGAGCTTGGCTTTTAAAGCAGCTTAGGAGAGAAGGTCTACGGTACGGACTCAGCTGATGGCCTCTTAGAGGGAGAAGCCGAGACCAAGGACTCGGCTATAACACCTCCACAGCTATAAGAAGAAGATGCGACCAGGCGCAGGGACTAACGACCATCGGGAGAGCCGGGAACAGTCGCTTCGACTGGGCTGAAAGGTCCGCGAGATCTATAATGACTCTATTTCACTAGATATTTGTATAGGAACCAATTAGGAATCAGAAAAGGGGCTTAAACACCTAGTATTAAACAGAGCAGAATTTTCTAGGTCCAGAACACGTGTACACTCTTCCGGTAAGTCCCTGCACGGGCCGGATTATGTCTGCCGTCAGAACTCGAGAGGCATAGCTTGTAGAGTTCTGACTGGTAGCGCCAAGAGATTAGGTTGGCCCGGGGAAGGGCGTGTCTCGCCAAGCGCGAAGAACAAACCCCGCCGAGCTCGGCGGGTCGGTATACCGTACAGCCCGGGTACCGTTACTCTTTCAGCCGAGTAGCCTTTGCCTCGGCGACCCGTAAAAGCGCTAACGCGCCGTCGTCCATCCTTTGGTGGAGGGCACGGGATAACGTATTATTGGCTGGCTTGGTTGGTTGGTACTCGGCGGAAGCGAGACACCAGCTGTCCCGGAAGGGCCGAACCGATTGGGGACAACCCAGCGCAGACCAACAAACGCCGAACTAACTCGGCGATTGTTGTGGTTGCGTTATATTAACCCACATCTGACGGATTTGTGCGTTCTGCAACACCACATTGAGCCGTGGGAAGTGTTACGCGTCATGGGACTGCTAATCGCGCGCATGTTGCAACCTATACGCAAAGGTATAGCTGCTCATTGGTCTACGAAACAAGTCGGTGCGCTACCTACCAATCGATTCAACCTGTTCATGACCAAGAATCGGATTTTTCATATAATGGGCTATCTCCACTTCTCAAACAACAAGTCGCCAAGGCAAGTGTCGACCGGGCGTGGAAGATTCGTTGATGTACTCCAGAGGACCTTTGCTCGAGGATACCGTGCACCGCCAGTGATTAGCTTTGACGAAGCCACCTTACAATCCCGTTCACGGTACAACCCAACGCGCCAGTTCAACAAGGATAAGCCGCACAAGTGGGGAACGAAGGAATTTGTCGCTGCTTGTGCCAACATGGCATGTTGTTTGAGGTATGTGAATCAATGTTGTGGCAGGCTGAAACCTGCCACAACATTTTTTTGGCTAAAGTGTTTATGTTGGCTCACGGTCAACATAACGCGTCACATCTTGATCAAATATTCAACATATACTAACATAACTTCTATTCATGGATTGTTGTATTTGCAGAATTGAAATCTATTGCGAAGCCAAGACCCATTTACAGACACCCGTGCCAAAGGATAATAATACCGGCGAGCTGCCGCATTGGGGAACACGAACGCTCTTTGCCCTCCATCGACAACGTCACCATGGCGTTTAGTCGTCACAGACCGTTTCTATACATCGGTCAAGTTAGCGCTGGAGCTGCTGCATCGACGCATGTACCTGACTGGTGCAATCCAGACAGACCGGCCACGGTATGCAAAGGGTATTGTGACAAAGAAGGAGATCAAGCAAGTGAACAATCGGAAGGTTGCAGTGCCTCCCCAACGAACAATAAAGCTCGCCCAGAATAAGCGCTTTCCTCAGATAACAGCGGCAATATGGATGGACCGCACCCCGGTTCATTTGCGAACAAGTGGAGGGGGTTGTGATGTAGCGAACATCAAGTTTGGCCCTTGGCTGAGTCTAAGGAGCTGTGGCCTACGGTACAAGATTGCGACGCACCAGAGCTTGGCTTTTAAAGCAGCTTAGGAGAGAAGGTCTACGGTACGGACTCAGCTGATGGCCTCTTAGAGGGAGAAGCCGAGACCAAGGACTCGGCTATAACACCTCCACAACTATAAGAAGAAGATGCGACCAGGCGCAGGGACTAACGACCATCGGGAGAGCCGGGAACAGTCGCTTCGACTGGGCTGAAAGGTCCGCGAGATCTATAATGACTCTATTTCACTAGATATTTGTATAGGAACCAATTAGGAATCAGAAAAGGGGCTTAAACACCTAGTATTAAACAGAGCAGAATTTTCTAGGTCCAGAACACGTGTACACTCTTCCGGTAAGTCCCTGCACGGGCCGGATTATGTCTGCCGTCAGAACTCGAGAGGCATAGCTTGTAGAGTTCTGACTGGTAGCGCCAAGAGATTAGGTTGGCCCGGGGAAGGGCGTGTCTCGCCAAGCGCGAAGAACAAACCCCGCCGAGCTCGGCGGGTCGGTATACCGTACAGCCCGGGTACCGTTACTCTTTCAGCCGAGTAGCCTTTGCCTCGGCGACCCGTAAAAGCGCTAACGCGCCGTCGTCCATCCTTTGGTGGAGGGCACGGGATAACGTATTATTGGCTGGCTTGGTTGGTTGGTACTCGGCGGAAGCGAGACACCAGCTGTCCCGGAAGGGCCGAACCGATTGGGGACAACCCAGCGCAGACCAACAAACGCCGAACTAACTCGGCGATTGTTGTGGTTGCGTTATATTTACCCACATCTGACGGATTTGTGCGTTCTGCAACACCACAACTGGTGCCGCGACCCGGGAACAGGGGTGCGCTTGATTTTCGTCGGTACCAAGGTAACCAAGTTTCGAGCAAACTAGAAGACGGAGAAGAAGAATGAGATCGGAGAAAGAAGAAGAAGGATGACTGGGGGAACGAGCACGCTACGTGAAGATAGCCCGGCGACGGCCAAAGGCTCTCCCCACGCGGGGATAAGCGCGGCGGGTTTTGCCGACTCGGCGGACTCGGCTACAGCGATGAACATGGACGCGACGGCGGACGGATCTCGCAGTGTCCAGTTTACAGAGAAGGATGCCCCAAGTCATGCAAGAGATGAAGAGGAAAGTGATGATGAGTATGAAGATAAAGCCGAGCTCGGCTATGTGAAGACGACAGCCAAGTTACTCGGCGAAGTGGGAGAATTATCGCTTTAAGTTGACCTGATGGGTGTTTCGAGGCCGGTGGAGCAAAACCTGGTCGCTGAGCTCGCTCAAGATGGGGGCTACGACGTCCAAGGTGTCGCTCAGAGGGAACGTCCACCCGTTCTATCAAAAGCGACACGAAATGGTAATTCGCCGAGTGTAAAAAATGTGTTGAGAAAACTCGGCGAAGAGATGACAAGAAAAATTGCACGGGCGAAGCTAAGTGTCTCGGTTTATCTATTTCAAGTGAAGTGGCCGCTTTTTGAGGAAATGATGACCTAGGACAGCTAGGATTGAGCCAAGATGCGAAGTGATGTGGATTGGTTACGATGTGCCGAGTTTGGATCACTTGTTGTGGAGAAATACTAGTCGCTTATCTGTGGGAAGGAAACAAGGAAACCACCTGCGGTTGGTGCAAGTCGCAGATGTGGATTAAAGCTATTGCACTAAGAAGAACCCCACCAGCTCGGTGCAGACAGCAGGTTGAGCTGGGTAGGAATGCTACTGCGTCAAATTTCATGTGATTATATGTGAATTGTGAAATGGAGGGCGTTGCTTATACGCCAA
Organism: Phytophthora palmivora; assembly: GCA_008079305.1. Taxonomy (NCBI): domain Eukaryota; phylum Oomycota; class Peronosporomycetes; order Peronosporales; family Peronosporaceae; genus Phytophthora; species Phytophthora palmivora. The sequence continues at coordinate 382,072 of VOQZ01001154.1, read as the reverse complement.
AACTTGGGCTAGAACGTTGGTGACGCTGAATCAAGAGGAGAAGTATTTGGCGAATTGATCGATTTTGAAGTCCTAGACGAGGTCGGTGTATCACCTGAAAGGTATTCCGTGGTTGAGCTGAGTTACGAAGGCTAATACGCGAAGATACCGACGGTGAACAAGGTGGTAGCCGAGTTACCAGAGCGGTACTAACACTAGCAGAACCAGTCAAATAAGGTCCAGGAGTCGGCTACCTGCTTGACAACATAATAGCTAAGCGTAAGGCTGGGACAAGACTGCAGATTCGCGCAAGTGGACTCATCAGTGCTACGCACCTAGATGTCAGCGACTCGGCTTTCAAGTCTCGATGCTCAGCTTGGTAATCCCGGCTTGCGAGATGTCTTGGTTAATCATGCCGAGTTCGCTGAGTCGAGTCGGAGCCGAAGCTAGCCCGGTCCTTCATCCAGTAATGGATTGGCGTAAAGCTGGGACTGGGGCAAGGCTTCTGCTCCGCGCAAGCAAACTCAGCAGTGTTATGTGCCTTGATGCTGACAGGCAACGGCGCTGGTGTGGTGTAGCGGGATCAGCAAAATCTGCGAGATCGCTAGATCCAACTTCCCACCAATGCCCGGACACCGACTAACGAAGGGGGTCCTCCGATGATCCGTGATCTGCTGAACTTGCTCACCTTGTGTACCCGTCGGTTGGGCTGGATCTTCCTCTCTTGGTGACTGCTAAGTTGCTCGATTGGTGTTGATTGAACGTCTTGGCGTGACGTTGGGGTCGTAGAGTAGCGTGGGAGTCTTCACACCACTCGCCAGTAGTAGATCCGGAGTCCAAGCGATTAGATCGAGCTTGGATCCGGCGGCCTAGATCTGGATCCGGCCTTGTAGTAGTTCCTTTGTAGTAGATTTCCCTTTACGCGGGGTCCTTTGATTGCTTGGCGCTTCCTATAGCGCGATCTTGATCGTTGAGAAACCGAAGATCTACCGGCTAAGCAATTAATACCGGGATCTTGGATCTGCACTTAGGGTAAGATACTAGGAGGTTGGATCTAGCCAATATATTATCTAGATATTATCAACCACCCTAGATCTATACACCTAAATCGCTATTAATACCGTAGGGCCAATGTAGTTCCCGTTTCCAGGCGCGTAGCGAAGCACTTGTGTCGTACGATGCAAATTCGGTTCTGATTTAATGTTAAGACCTATCCCATCCTGTATCCTATCCTTAACGACACATCGACTGATTACGCTATCCTGATCCTTGTCCTTTCTTGTCCTCACCATCCTGGCAGTCGACATCTTTGCAGATCACCTTGGATCTGAACCATAAACACTAGATCACTAGTCGCAATGTTGTGATCTGGCCTTCTCCTTCCTCCAATATCGTAATCATCCACCGTAATGTCCAGATCACACGTCTCCCGAGTCAGATCATGCCTTAATAAAGCTAGATCACGCTGATCCAATCTCAGATCGGCTAGATCTCCTTGATCTTGTTGATCTAGGGTTTCCATGCATGATCCGGTGGCAATACTTCGTGATAATCATAAGTATAACATATCCGAGCTTATTCCATGCCGTTAATCCCCCAATCATCGTTCATCTTTGCCATAATATCCCTAGATCCCGGATCACTCGGATCCGCCTATAGATCTAGGTTCATGAGCTTTGATCCAAGTTCCCTGCATGGACCTGCATATACGAACCGATCTGGTCTTCACGGATATAGATTACACCCTTGATCTGGACATCTAGGCTTAGATCACCAGTTTCCACAGTGTATATAGACATACTGTTGCACCCATATTACAACCATGCCAGTCCCACATCATCCATATCCATACGAGATCTTCCCAGCTCTTCGGATCTGGATACATGTATAGATCGTATGTCAATACATATATCACGTCCCACTCAAGGTGTCACTAATCTCCATCAATCTTATCCATCAACTGGATCCGCAACCAGATCCACCCACATCAGCTCGTCATCTACTCCAATCACATCACGTCAGGTCCGATCACGTCCAAATCGGATCTTTCCTGGATACTCCGATGCCAAATCTTTCAAATCCACTTCACCACAGCCGCCTCCTGGTCGTCAGTTGTAGTTGCACAACAACTTCACTGCGTCCATTCTGCAAATCACCTTGCCAAGCTCAAGCCTCTCCACCTCTTCAACCAACTATGTCGGATCACGGCCACAATGGATCACAGCATGGATCTGGCCGCCACGATCCTCCTTCTCCTCGATCCGAGATCAGTGGGCCCACTGGGGGTTCACCTGAAGATTTGCGTCGATCTGTGGTCGCCTTGCGTCGCCGGGTGTTGCGTTTGAGCGACGATCTACGGCTGGCCACCCGCCGGGCCGATGAGGCCGTGGATCGAAATCGTGAGCATGTTTGCTCTCTCGAATCGCTCGAGTTGATGTGCGCTACCCAAGGTCGAGAGATCGGGCGCTATCGGGCTGAAGTTCATCGTCTTCGAGAAGAGCGTGATGCTCTCCAATCCTCCTTGGAATCCGATCGCATTATCGGTCTGGAGCCGCCACAGCCTACACCCGAGATCTCGGCCCTAGAGGCCCAGATCGTCGATCTCAACCGAGATCTTGATCGTCGATCCGACGAGATCCATCAACTAGAAGCACACATCGATGACCTGAGCCAAGATCGAGGCCGTCTGGAGTCCACGATCCGTCATCTCACGTCCGAGATGACACAAGCCGGCGGGGAGATCTTGGATCTTCAGCAGGCCAATCACGACCTAGATCGGAGTCGGGAGGATGCGGAATCTGCATTATCAGCGACTGAGGAGAGCTTGCGCCGGACTCGATCTGAGCTGGATCGGGTCGAGGCAGAACTGCTCCTATCTCGCTCCGATCGCGACGATCGCAGGTCTTCAGGTCCCGATCCGCAATCGTCGCAGGCGGATCCCCAATCTGTGGGCCCCACTCAAGCCGATCTTGACCAGATCACTCGAGAGCGCGACTCTCTACAAGATCAGATCCGTGCGCGGGATGCTGAGATCCTGTCTGCGCAGCGGACTCTGGGGTTATTACAGTCGGATCTGGCAGCCCACCGGGCCAGATCGGCTTCGGATACGACCCAGCTGCAGACGTTGGAGGGTGATTTAACCCGTGCGCGTCATGATGTGGAGGTAGCCCAGAAAGCTTATGCGGATCGGGAGCGTACCATCACGGAGAATCAGGCTCAGATCCGTACGCTTTCTCGAGATCTGGGCAAAGTGGTCCGTGAACGGGATGCCCTCCGTCACGAATACACCGCTGCCTTCCAACGCCTCACATCCATCTCGGCCACAATCGGGGCGCCTCCTCCTCAAACCCAATTGCGTCTGGATCCCGGATCCGACACGGATCAGCCCGCGGGAGGGATCCCACGCTCTCCTTCTGCGGAGACTTCGGGCAGTGAGGATCGGAGTGCCGATGCCTCCAAATCAAAGCGATCTCGCAGCAGATCCACCTCACCCTCTCCATCACGGCCTCAGAAGAAGCGGTCTGTTCCTCTCGAGGCGGACGATGAGTCCATGGACGAGGAGGACGAATCTGAGTTTGATTTGGGTGGGGGATCTGCTGAAGGGCGATCGCCCTCTCCAGATCAAGCATCAACCCCGCCCTCCAAAGATGTTGAACGCAGTCGATCTTCAGGCGAGGTGATTGAGGTCGGATCCGGATCCGATGAAGAGGAGGATGAGGAAGAAGAGGAGGACGCTGAAGTGGCCAATGACCTCTATGAGGCTCAAACTTTGATGGCCATTTCCCAGTCCCGATCTGAAGCTCGCCGTCGAGATCATGCGTCTCCCCAACGCCGATCTGCAGCCGGATCCGGCGGACCTCCAGGTGGATCCGATGATTCGAACTCTGATGCTGGATCCGGAGACCAGGGCAACGGATCTGGCCCCACAGGCGGATCTGGTCCGGCCAATCCGCCCCCTGGACATCGGCCTCCTCGGATCACCTTCGTCCCTCAGGTTCCATTCCCTGAGGGTCGGTGTATCCCCGGCCGGCGGATTGTCCGAGTTATGGCTGCCGCCGACATAGATCCGTGGATCGAGTCTCGGTTGGCTAATCAAACTTTGATTACCATGACTGTGAACTTCTTGTTCCCGATCCTGCCATTCCGGCCAGACTGGATCTTCCCTCACCGGCCGACGATCTTCACCTCTCCGACTGCTCCTGCGTTCTGTGGTCATCTGATCACGGAGGCCAATGTCAAGGCCTTGCAAGCGGCGGAGCCATGGCGGGTGATCCGAAACACCCTACCCCCGATCTCTCTCGAGGCCGATGTTGGTGGTCGACTCGGGATCTTCCTCCGACAGTACCGCGATTTTGAAGCTTCCGAGCTGATCGCGTACTGGGAGTCGACACATAAATTCCCGATCACTGCTGCTATGATCGCACAGTCGCCGTGGCTGGGATCCTTCGCCAAGCAGCGTAATAACCGCAGATCACACGCCGGAAATCGATGGAAGCGCATGTTGCTCACGTTGATCCAGGCTATGATCGAGGGGTGGTGTGATCTGGATCTACTTTTGGATCCATTCTTCCTCCACTTCCCAAAGCGGACTGATGAGGTGGCTTGGTATCCCGGGATCGAGGCCAGACGTGCTAATCTGGCCGATCCTCAGCTTAATCGCCGGGAACCCGCCGATCTGCTGGAGGCGTTAGCCGAGGCCGACACAGCAGATCCCTGGCGCAACCACTATCGGGATCACCCTGCGGATCACCCTGCGCGCCATCTCCCTCGCCTGGATCGTAAGTTCTTCGGTCTTCAAGTGGCACAGCCTCCGGCCAGTAGCTAGATCGTAGTGATTAGCTCTTCGCGCGTGATCTATATCTTTTCATAACATCCTTCGATATATGTCCGATGATCTTGACTTGTCTGTTTCCCATTCACCTTGATCCGCCTTCATAGAGTCATGACCGACCCTGATCCACCAGGATCTCTGGATCTCGAGACTTGATCTTTCATTGTCATCGTATTCCACATGTATATATGCATACCCCTTCCTCCGATCTACATCCCTCATGTAGATCCTTCAACCGATTCCACCACGACAACAACCAGCTTGTTGTCGTTGATTGCGACCTCACGATTCCTCGTGAGATTGCATCACACCGAATCGATTATGATTCGTGCGATCTCGCAGGAACTCATGTAGCAGAGCGCCACAGTTGAGATCTGCCTCATCCACCCAGGTTGGATCGTCATATCCTCGCCAGTGTACGAGGAATTCTCGGTAGATCCGTCCATATCTCGTTCTCCTTCCTGATCTCATATCTGTGATCTTCTCCACCTCATACTCATCGGGATCGCGATCTTGGATCCAGCTATCCCCTGGTAATAGATCCTCATCAAAATCCAGGCGATCTTGACTTTCCACATTGAGTCGCATTAGTGGTCGATCTGGATATTCTTTCACGAGCTTCAACTTGTTCACATGTACCATAGGGAAAATATGATATCCGGATCCGGCGATCTCCAATTTTACCGCATGTTCTCCAACTTTCTCTATAATCCGGAATGGTCCATGCCACAAGTGTGCCAACTTCTTAGCATATCCCTCTTTCACACGATCGAGATATAACCACACTCGAGATCCGACTTCGATCTGATGCGGACGGATCTCCTGGTTGTGTAGATCCGCTCGATCTGAGATCGCCTCTCGCAGTCGTTGATTAACCTGTTCCCGAACCTGTTGATAATACCGCTGGATCTGATACCTCCATCGCCGCGGATCCCGATCATGTCTTCGCGTACTCCCTACCGGGATCACCGCTTCCAATGTGGATCTAGGATCCCACCCATGTACCATATAAAAAGGTGTTTCTCCTCGGATCCGATCATGCGCGGTGTTGATCGCGAAGGTAATCCTCTCGGCATACTCGTCCCAATCTCGTTGATCCAGATCCTGCACATACATCTTAATCGCCCGAGTTGTGGTTTGGACCATGCGTTCTGCAGATCCATTAGCTTGGGGCCGATATGCCATCGTGGCACGCTGACGTTGACCCAAGATCTTATTAAACGCTCGGAAAAAATCGGACATAAATCCTGGTTCACGATCATGCCTAATCGCCTCGCTGGCTCCAAATCGCCGGAAGACACATTCCTCGTATGATTCGGCGACAGTCTGAGCGGTTCTCGATGAGCTGGCTTTCGCGATCACATATCCAGTGAATAGATCTTCAAAGATCAATAATTCTGTATTCCCTTTGTGCGATCTGGGTAACGACGGGATGTGATCCATAGCTATGATCTGGAAAGGATATGTTGCTTGAAGGTTACCTGGCGACTCTCCTTGGATCCGAGGTTTACTCTTACCAGTCTCACAATCCACACACTCACCCACGTATCTTTGGACACTCTTATACAGACCTCTCCAATGGAAGTGATCCCGGATCCGCTGATAAGTTCGACCGATCCCTTGATGTCCGCCTTCTAGGCTCACATGGTAGTGATGTAGTATGTCCTGATATAGAGTTTCCGGGATCACTAGTCGCATCAGCTTATCTCGATCTGCATCCGTCGGTCTCGTGGAGGGACAGTAGAACAGTAGATCATGGTGATCCAAATCATAATCGGCTGCTAGATTAGCATATGATTTGGCTTCTTGCTGAGTCAGATCTTGTAGATCTCCATTCAGATATTTCTTCAATCCCGAGATCCACGCCTCCTCGTCTTGGGCTTGTCGGATCCGATCGATCCTGAGATCTCGAACTATTTCTTCCCGTAATGATCGCGGATCCGAAATCGTCCGCGTCGTAGATCGCGAGCCTGATCGAGTCACTACCGCCGTGATCTGGGCTGCTTGATCCGTCCTCTTGACTACCAATACCTCATCCAATCGGTTCAACGTAATCAGATCCTGTTTATCCTCATCCAGCTCGATCTCCACTCCACCTTGTCGTTGTAGCGCTGCACTAGCCAAACTGTCCGCACTGCCGTTCCAATCTCGTTTCACATGCACAAGTTCGTGATCTGGCCAGTTCCTCAGACGATCTAAAGCCCTTTGCTTGAGTAAAGTCAGACCGGGTGCTTTACACTCGATCTCACCCCTGACTTGTCGGATCACCAGATTAGAGTCACCGCAGAATACCACTCGTTTGCGATCCACGGTACTTAACAGATCCAGACATAGTAACAGCCCATGATATTCAGCCTCGTTGACGGTAAGATCTTCCGCATAGGCCGATCTGGCCTGGATCACCGTCCATTCAGGCAACTTCCACAAGATCGCACTATATGCGCCACCTCCACGCTTCACGCGGGCTGATCCATCGAAACTGACTACATACAGCTCCTCATCCGCTTGGATCACAGGAATTGGAGCTTGGATCTTCCGTCGTGGCTCCTTCTTGGGCGAGATCTGGATCAACGCTTCATCCACCATGGATCTGGGCGTGATACTAGCCGCAATCACCCCTAGGATCTCTTCTTCTCCTTTAACGCACTTCACAATCTCTAATGTCCACGGTGATAGCAGTGACGCCCATTGGCCTAATCGCCCTTGTAATCCGGTCGATCTAAATAACCAGGCCAACGTGGAGTGTCTAGTCAACACCCGGATCCGGCGTCCCACCAACATGTTATATCCGAGATCCAGGATCCTTAGCAACGCCAACACTTCTTTCTCCACTGGGCTGTAATTCAGCTCGTTCGACTTCAACGTCCGGCTCACGAAGGTGATCGGGTAGTAGATCTGGTCATACTCTTGCACGAGAGCTGCCGAGATCGCCCAATCACTCGCATATACGATCACCACAGGTTCCCGATCCATATCAAAATGGCGTAGGATCGGAGTGGATGCGATCTTCGATTTGAGTGTCTCGAAGGCCCGATGAGCACGAATCCATCGTGGATCCATCTTGACTCCATCTAGTTCCCCTGGATCCGACGGCCCCGTAGGCTTTAATGCCAGGTCCGATCCAGGATCTTCCTTCAGATCTAGTTGATCCAACCCTTTATGTTCCATACTTCGCTTGATCTGGATCCGCACATCATCCTTGGACATTGCGGCGAAGTCGACCTCCCTCAACTCGTACAGCACGGCTGCGTAGATAGCATAGTCTTCGATAAATCGACTGTAATAATTCAAGCTGCCCAGAAAAGATTGCATCGATCTCAGCGATCCAGGAAACGCTAGATCCGTTAATGCCGCTAGATCCTTGGGATTCGCCTCCAGTCCATCTTTCGAAACGCGATGACCCAGATATTCCACTTTATTCATACCCCAGAAACTCTTCACCACACTGATCGACAGGTTCCATTTATCACACGCCTCCAGTAGGGCGTCCACTCGATCACATAGTTGATCCCAGCTACCCGCTGGTATGAGGATGTCATCGATATACGATCTGCGCCCGATCACGGATGGCTTGCCTGGATCATCGGCCTCTCCCACTTCAAACACATCTGTGGATCTTGGATCTGATCCAGGAGGCGGGATCCGGGTGAATCCATATAAGGCGTTGTCGATCAGACGTTGGTAGATCTGCGGCGCATTCTTCAAGCCGAACGGCATACGATTCCATTCGAATAGTCCGAATGGGGTAACGAAAGCTGAGATCGCTCGAGCTCGATCTGTCATAGTCACCACCCAGAATCCACTGGCCATATCTAAAGAGCAATACCACAGGACTTTATCCAGATCCTCCAGAAGATCGTTGATCAGGGGCATAGGGTAGACCATCAGTTGAGTAAGACTATTGACTAGGCGATAATCAATACACAGCCTGATGTCCACCCCATTTTTCTTCACGATCACCACGATCGGTGAGGCCCAGGGTGATCTGGAATAACTGATCATCTTAGCTGATAATAATCCCTTGATCAGATCTGATAACTTCTCGCGGAATCGAGGTGCGATCTTCCTCACTCGTTGGGCGATTGGCCTAGCATCTCCCACATCGATATCACACACCACACCTCTTGCGGCCGGCGGTAGAGCATTTCCCTTTCCGATGAGAAGATGTCGATAGTTCCAGATCTTCTGACGTAATCGTTCGATCTCCGCCGTAGTCTGGATCCCCGGGTCTCCAACTTGGATATCCTCAATCTTCACCTCATCCGTGGTGGGGTTGATCTCTGGAAGGATCGCCATCTCTTGATCTACATCTTCCGCATACAGATCATTACCTTCATGGTAATGTATCTCCGGATCCGGCTCTGGATCTGGGGAATTTCTTCGATCCTCTGGGGACGCCTCCTGTATCGGGGTAGATAACTGTCCGGGTGGATCTCTTTCAGCTGATCCTCCAGTCACTGGATCCAAATCGTCCGCCTTTACCTGATCCATGTTTTGGTTTGTCACCTCGGTCTCTATCGGTCTGATCGGGGTCTGATCCTGCGGATCTATTCCCGCTGATGTTTGACCTTCGGTCGTCAACACTGGTTTTACCTGTATCTGCGAGATCTCGGGTCGTTTCAGGATACCACGAGGTGCTGGGTAGGAAGGTGTGGTGTAGCGGGATCAGCAAAATCTGCGAGATCGCTAGATCCAACTTCCCACCAATGCCCGGACACCGACTAACGAAGGGGGTCCTCCGATGATCCGTGATCTGCTGAACTTGCTCACCTTGTGTACCCGTCGGTTGGGCTGGATCTTCCTCTCTTGGTGACTGCTAAGTTGCTCGATCGGTGTTAGTTGAACGTCTTGGCGTGACGTTGGGGTCGTAGAGTAGCGTGGAAGTCTTCACACCACTCGCCAGTAGTAGATCCGGAGTCCAAGCGATTAGATCAAGCTTGGATCCGGCGGCCTAGATCTGGATCTGGCCTTGTAGTAATTCCTTTAGTGTCGATTTCCCTTTACGCGGGGTCCTTTGATTGCTTGGCGCTTCCTATAGCGCGATCTTGATCGTTGAGAAACCGAAGATCTACCGGCTAAGCAATTAATACCGGGATCTTGGATCTGCACTTAGGGTAAGATACTAGGAGGTTGGATCTAGCCAATATATTATCTAGATATTATCAACCACCCTAGATCTATACACCTAAATCGCTATTAATACCGTAGGGCCAATGTAGTTCCCGTTTCCAGGCGCGTAGCGAAGCACTTGTGTCGTACGATGCAAATTCGGTTCTGATTTAATGTCAAGGCCTATCCCATCCTATATCCTATCCTTGACGACACATCGACTGATTACGCTATCCTGATCCTTGTCCTTTCTTGTCTTCACCATCCTGGCAGTCGACATCCTTGCAGATCACCTCGGATCTGAACCATAAACATTAGATCACTAGTCGCAATGTTGTGATCTGGCCTTCTCCTTCCTCCAATATCGTAATCATCCACCGTAATGTCCAGATCACACGTCTCCCGAGTCAGATCATGCCTTAATAAAGCTAGATCGCGCTGATCCAATCTCAGGTCAGCTAGATCTCCTTGATCCGGTGATCTAGGGTTTCCGTGCATGATCCGGTGACAATACTTCGTGATAATCATAATTATAACATATCCGAGCTTATCCCATGCCGTCAATCCCCAATCATCGTTCATCTTTGCCATAATATCCCTAGATCCCGGATCCCTCGGATCCGCTTATGGATCTAGGTCCAGGAGCCTTGATCCAAGTTCCCTGCATGGACCTGCATATACGAACCGATCTGGTCTTCACGGATGTAGATTATAGCCTAGACCTGGACATCTAGGCTTAGATCTCTGATTTCCACAGTGTATATAGACATACTGTTGCACCCATATTACAATCATGCAAGTCCCACATCATCCATATCCGTACGAGATCTTCCCAGCTCTTCGGATCTGGATACATGCATAGATCGTATGCCAATACATCTATCACGTCCCACTCAAGGTGTCACTAATCTCCATCAATCTTATCCATCAACTGGATCTACAACCAGATCCACCCACATCAGCTCGTCATCTACTCCAATCACATCACGTCAGGTCCGATCACGTCCAAATCGGATCTTTCCTGGATACTCCAATGCCAAATCTTTCAAATCCACTTTACCACAAAGGTCGATCCACCATCGGCTCGGTTGATTCCATCAAGATCTCATCATGCTCGGATCTTCCCTCCACCGTGGCTTCCAGAGCCAGATTTTGCCATTCCATATACCGACGTGACCCCACCGAGACAAATCCTGGCATCCGGGGAATGTGATCACCCGATAGCCAGATCCCAACTCTCACATCTTCTTGCAATATGATCGCCTTATCGCTCACGTTGGTGATCTGCAGATACCGTCTCTTCCCAAGGCCCTTTACCACCGTAGGTACCCAACGATCTCCCCGGGTAACCCAGAACTTCTCGTGATCTGACATCCGGAGATGTAGTTGAAGTTCCACTGACTGTCCGATCTCGATCTGGATATGTTCTCCCACAGTTACCAGCCTGGCCTTGTCGTTGTAGAGCTGTCGACGCCCACTAAGTTGGATCCGCACCTCATCAGGTAAGCTTATAGATCCATAGGCTAGATCCAGTCGGATCCCGCCGGTACCATGAAATCCATACCCAGGATGGCATCTTGGCCTGCCAGATCTCCAACCCAAATATCGAAAAAGTAAACCAGCGATCCGGCCATAGTGATCTTGATCCGGGTTCTCCCTTCTGTCCTGTAAACGCTTTCGCCAATCCCAACGCAATCTTGGATCTGGCTCGTATCGATATAGCACCCAACCTTACGAGCAAAGGCCGTATCCACTATGGACACTTCGGCGCCTGTATCTAAGAGCAACATCCCCCTCTCATTGTTGATCTTACCAGTGATCTTGGCTTGTCGGAACCATTTTCCCGGGGCATAGTGTTTCCAATATCCCCGAGATTCTCCTGGCAAGAGATCCATAACTTCGGATCTTCGGATCTCCTTGATCTGACTTGGCTTTTGAATCACTGGTATATTCTCCTGATCTGTGGGCTGGAACCACAGATCTGGATCCCGTTGCTTCCAGTAACCCCTTATCTCTCCTGGATGGAGGTCCACCATCATGGTCACTTCAGATCTGGAGTAATCATCCGCCTGGCGGACACTTGAGATTGCGACAGCACGGTTTCCATTCAGATCACATGTATTACCGCGTAGATCTGGGATCTTGTTACCCTAATCTACCGATTTCTTGTTCACAAATGCATAGATGCAGTATCTAGAGCGCTCGGCTCGTACCGGATTCCAACCCGGCGAGCGTCCTAGTTTAACATCTTTTCTGCAGATTCTGGAAGCATACCTGCATGTTTGGCTGGGTTGAACCACTGGCGGATCTGGTTGTAGAACTCTTCCATAGGACATTTCCCCATATCATGTAGTTCTCCGCACCCTCGGCATACAAAGAGGCAATGATCTGCCGGATGTCCTCGCTTACCACACTTATGACAAGTAAGGCGTCTCCAGCATCCTAGATCTGAATGCTTCCTGGATCCACAGTGCGAGCAACGATTCCGATCGGATCCGCCGCTCTGGATCCGGGATCTGTGATCTGGTGGGGTTTGATCTGTCGACTTGTGGGTGATTGGTACTTGCTCGACCTTCTCCATACCAGATTCCACTTTTGGAGTGACATCCTGCTCAGCTGCCAGGTAGATCCGCCGATGATTGTCTCCATCCGAGTCAGATCCATCCGATCCGTCGGATCCAGACTCAGATTCAGACTCTGCCGTCCGGATCTGTACCGCGCGGACATGTTTCGTCGTAGCAGCCGGTGCTGGATTAGTTGCCTTCTGCCGGTACTTGCTAGATCCGAATGCGGCCTTCTTCTGTCTGCTCTTTGCACGTTCACGGGCTCGTAACACTTCTTCTAGATCGTCCGCGTCAGATAGTCGTAGCAGAGTCAGCCTGTCAGCTAGATCCTGATCTTCCAAAGTTTCGATATAGTGATCCACATGTTCGCGTCGATCTTTCGCATTACCATCCTTGATCTTCAACTTTGCACGTAATCCGGCGACATTCAGACGGTAAAGATAATCGAGGGGAGATTCTTCTGGTCGACGTCGAGCGTGATAGTATTGTCTAGCCACTGATACCCCCAATCCGCAGTACTGGATTTGGAAAGCTTTAAGCAGATCCGACCATTTATTACGGGTGGATCTGCTTAGTTGCCGATACCAATTCTTGGCGGATCCAGCCAATAGATCCGCAAAGGTCAAACATTTTTCTTCATCGGAGGCTTGATCTCGCATGAACGCCGATTTCACTTTGCCAATCCACGCTCTGGCTCGATCTTCGTCTTGATCCTTCCCCGTGAACTCCTTGAGATCTGAGATCGCAGAGATCCGGACTCTCTGGATCATGGTTGATCCGGCTGATCCGGTCGTAGCGGTCGCGACCGTCGCTCGAGCAGCCGTGGGGAAGTCGATATCGTCCGGATCATACTCCCATCGAGATGTGCTACGTTCAGATCTCACAGATTCCATATCTACATCTTGTGATCCTGGATCCTGAGTCTTCGTCGCTCCTTGATCCATGATCGGCCCTCGCTGTTCCGCCAGGAATCTACTCATGGCTGCTTCGAAATACTTCTGCAAGGTGCCTGATGAGGCATCTGACGTTGTGGCTGCTGTGATCTGGTCTTCGGAGGTCGGGATCGTCCTTGAGCGGCCGGATCTCGGCTGATTCCGACGTTGGATCTTGGATCTCGCCTCCAGCATTGAAGTACCGGAGGGTCCCAGAGACATTCGCTTTGGTTCCGATGAGAAATCTGATTCGTCCTCGGCAGCCGAGGCGTAATGTGATGAGGACGTCTGGCGGTCCGTAATACTTGCTGGAGGTGATGGCACTGGATCTGTGATCTGGGGAATCTCGCCGACGAGGGTCTTGAGCTTGGAGAATAGATCCTTGGTGGCAGTCTGGATCACCTTGAGATCTAGATCAAAGACATCATCCGCATCGAAAGCTCCCGTGGTCATTCCTGCTTCCTTCAACAGTCGTAATAAATCCTTGACTGCTTCTAATTTGTTGGCAGTCTTGATCGGAGCTGATACGGGTTCTCTTGGATCTCCGACCTGCTTCAGCCTCAGGATCCGCATCACGGGATCTCGATCCAGGAACTCGCGAAGTTCTTTGTGGTAGAATAAATTCTCCAGATCTTCGTCTGACCAGCCTTGTCCCGATCTGGATCTAGGTTTAGATCCGATCTGATCTTCGTCGTCAATCTCTGGAGCCTTCATCTTCTTCCGTGTTGACTTCTTTTTGGGCTTCTTCTTATCGGATCTGGAGATTGAAGGATCCTTGGGTGGATATGGTGGAGGCTCGATCGGGGATCCGACCAATCTGTACGGTTCCACTTTCGCCTTCCCTTGTTTTGTTGACGGATCTCGACTTGCGTCGAGATCCGCCGGGGTCCCTGCGGGGACCTGTGGAGGTGGAGGTTTTTCTTCTAGATCTGGATCCAGATCACCCTCTCTTCCGTCAGCAGAGTTCCTCCTAGCGCTCTGCTGATCCGCGGATCTTGATTCATTCAGCGGCATCATCGTCGATCCGAGGTCCGATGTCACTTGATCCCCTTGTTCAACCTTCACTTGAACATCTTCTTGAGACTCACGGTGAAATCCCGAGTCACCAACAGATCCGGGCACGCGCACCATTGTGGTGTAGCGGGATCAGCAAAATCTGCGAGATCGCTAGATCCAACTTCCCACCAATGCCCGGACACCGACTAACGAAGGGGGTCCTCCGATGATCCGTGATCTGCTGAACTTGCTCACCTTGTGTACCCGTCGGTTGGGCTGGATCTTCCTCTCTTGGTGACTGCTAAGTTGCTCGATTGGTGTTGATTGAACGTCTTGGCGTGACGTTGGGGTCGTAGAGTAGCGTGGGAGTCTTCACACCACTCGCCAGTAGTAGATCCGGAGTCCAAGCGATTAGATCGAGCTTGGATCCGGCGGCCTAGATCTGGATCCGGCCTTGTAGTAGTTCCTTTGTAGTAGATTTCCCTTTACGCGGGGTCCTTTGATTGCTTGGCGCTTCCTATAGCGCGATCTTGATCGTTGAGAAACCGAAGATCTACCGGCTAAGCAATTAATACCGGGATCTTGGATCTGCACTTAGGGTAAGATACTAGGAGGTTGGATCTAGCCAATATATTATCTAGATATTATCAACCACCCTAGATCTATACACCTAAATCGCTATTAATACCGTAGGGCCAATGTAGTTCCCGTTTCCAGGCGCGTAGCGAAGCACTTGTGTCGTACGATGCAAATTCGGTTCTGATTTAATGTTAAGACCTATCCCATCCTGTATCCTATCCTTAACGACACATCGACTGATTACGCTATCCTGATCCTTGTCCTTTCTTGTCCTCACCATCCTGGCAGTCGACATCTTTGCAGATCACCTTGGATCTGAACCATAAACACTAGATCACTAGTCGCAATGTTGTGATCTGGCCTTCTCCTTCCTCCAATATCGTAATCATCCACCGTAATGTCCAGATCACACGTCTCCCGAGTCAGATCATGCCTTAATAAAGCTAGATCACGCTGATCCAATCTCAGATCGGCTAGATCTCCTTGATCTTGTTGATCTAGGGTTTCCATGCATGATCCGGTGGCAATACTTCGTGATAATCATAAGTATAACATATCCGAGCTTATTCCATGCCGTTAATCCCCCAATCATCGTTCATCTTTGCCATAATATCCCTAGATCCCGGATCACTCGGATCCGCCTATAGATCTAGGTTCATGAGCTTTGATCCAAGTTCCCTGCATGGACCTGCATATACGAACCGATCTGGTCTTCACGGATATAGATTACACCCTTGATCTGGACATCTAGGCTTAGATCACCAGTTTCCACAGTGTATATAGACATACTGTTGCACCCATATTACAACCATGCCAGTCCCACATCATCCATATCCATACGAGATCTTCCCAGCTCTTCGGATCTGGATACATGTATAGATCGTATGTCAATACATATATCACGTCCCACTCAAGGTGTCACTAATCTCCATCAATCTTATCCATCAACTGGATCCGCAACCAGATCCACCCACATCAGCTCGTCATCTACTCCAATCACATCACGTCAGGTCCGATCACGTCCAAATCGGATCTTTCCTGGATACTCCGATGCCAAATCTTTCAAATCCACTTCACCACACTGGTCGTCCAGGCGTCAGCGACTCGGCTTTCACGACTCGGCTTTCACGACTCGGCGTTGAGCTTCGCCAGCCCAGTTGGGATGTGGCTTGAACGAGGCCGTCGAGTTCAAGATACCACAACGTATGCTCTCAAGCCCTACGAGCAGTAGTTCTGGAAAGCTCGGCGTTCGTCGATAACAGCCAGCATTAGGGTAAGCTGAGTCAAGCAGCCGAGCAAGCTCAGCATGATCGGAGTTGTGTTGAGTCATCCTGACCAAGGCGAAGCCCATGGAGAAGTCGCCTGCGTAGTCATGGCCGGCTTGTTTGTGGAATCCACAGTGGTGTCCTACGGCGAACTCGACTGGCAGCGAACGCGTGCAATAAAACGGCCCAGTCCTGGTGCCGGCTGCTTAGGAGGCTGGGACAATGGTCGGGAACACTGTCCCAGAACCATCGACCTTCCAACCACCAACTCGGCAGACGTCTCCTAACCATTGCTAGAGGCTGACCGTGGAGTTATGCAGCGCTGCGAAGGAACGAGAGGCCATATTGACGCGAAGGTAGACACGAAGATTGCGAAGGAACCAACTGTCAATGCGATCGTGCGAGGGAGTCAGGAAAGCTTGGGCGTCCAGAAACAGTGAGAGCTGAGCGGGAAGAAGATTTGCAGTGATGGGTTTTGACACTCACCAGCTCGGCTCGTATCATAACCGGGGCAGTTGTGATGTAGCGAACATCAAGTTTGGCCCTTGGCTGAGTCTAAGGAGCTGTGGCCTACGGTACAAGATTGCGACGCACCAGAGCTCGGCTTTAAAAGCAGCTTAGGAGAGAAGGTCTACGGTACGGACTCAGCTGATGGACTCTTAGAGGGAGAAGCCGAGACCAAGGACTCGGCTATAACACCTCCACAGCTATAAGAAGAAGATGCGACCAGGCGCAGAAGCCAACGACCATCGGGAGAGCCGGGAACAGTCGCTTCGACTGGGCTGAAAGGTCGGCGAGATCTATAATGACTCTATTTCACTAGATATCTGTATAGGAACCAATTAGGAATCAGAAAAGGGGCTTAAACACCTAGTATTAAACAGAGCAGAATTTTCTAGGTCCAGAACACGTGTACACTCTTCCGGTAAGTCCCTGCACGGGCCGGATTATGTCTGCCGTCAGAACTCGAGAGGCATAGCTTGTAGAGTTCTGACTGGTAGCGCCAAGAGATTAGGTTGGCCCGGGGAAGGGCGTGTCTCGCCAAGCGCGAAGAACAAACCCCGCCGAGCTCGGCGGGTCGGTATACCGTACAGCCCGGGTACCGTTACTCTTTCAGCCGAGTAGCCTTTGCCTCGGCGACCCGTAAAAGCGCTAACGCGCCGTCGTCCATCCTTTGGTGGAGGGCACGGGATAACGTATTATTGGCTGGCTTGGTTGGTTGGTACTCGGCGGAAGCGAGACACCAGCTGTCCCGGAAGGGCCGAACCGATTGGGGACAACCCAGCGCAGACCAACAAACGCCGAACTAACTCGGCGATTGTTGTGGTTGCGTTATATTTACCCACATCTGACGGATTTGTGCGTTCTGCAACACCACACGGTCGCCAGACGACTTCAGTAAGTAAGTGCAATTACGTCATTGCGGATGGTACTATTGCTAACTTTACTGGGTTTTCATCAGTGAGGCGTATACATGGAGATATGCAACCGGTACCTGTACCAGAGTTGATCCGTGATTATTATCGATGGGTGGGAGGTGTTAACGTTCACGACCAACTTCGGATGCAGAGGTACAGCGTACAGCTTTGCTACAAAACTCGCAAATACTACAAGACATTGTTCCTCGGATTACTAGACATGGCACTGGTGAACGCCTATATAGTGTTTCGATTCCACAAGAAGTTGAATGACAAGCGCCCAGAGCACAAGAAGCACCCGCCAAAGCACTACGTATTTTCGAGACCCTGATGACCCAGCTTCTTGCAGATGACTGCACGGAGAATTACGAAGTTATTGAGGTTCGTTATGTTGTGTGGGACAACATAAGTATACATTATGTTTATATGTTGTCTTCATCACACAAACAGAGGGAAACTACAGCTCGAGATAGGACTGCGGCTTCTCTAGTGCGAGACGATGCTATGTCAGCTCCAGGAGTTGTGCCTGCAACGACTAGTGATGGCCACTGCTTAGAAGAAAATCCGGATATGGTGGATAACGATCAAGGACTTAAGCATCGCCAGCACTCGTGCAAAGTGTGCGCGCTCTACAAATCGAAGCCACGGAAGTACACGAAGTACTTCAGCCCAGAGTGTTCAACCGGCAGTAATAGGTAAATTATACTTGAGATACCAAGGTGATGTCCATGCTAACGCTGATTTCCACAGGAAGTATTTTTGCAGTGTTGCTCGTGGAAGGGCGAAAACTTGCTTCGCTATTTGGCACGAAGATTGGAGCAATGGCAACGATATTCCTCACTATCTGCTGCAAGAGCGCAAACTACGCGATCGAGCACCTACGCCGCTCTCGGGGAAGAAGCGTCGGCGTCCTACAGCTTCTGCACAAGCAGCAAGAAACAGTGCTGAAAATTCGGGATGAGGAGAGGCTGATGCTGAAGTGTAGGCTAGTGGATGGATATCATTTAC
This sequence comes from Phytophthora palmivora, assembly GCA_008079305.1. Classification (NCBI taxonomy): domain Eukaryota; phylum Oomycota; class Peronosporomycetes; order Peronosporales; family Peronosporaceae; genus Phytophthora; species Phytophthora palmivora. The sequence goes on along the minus strand of VOQZ01001154.1, from coordinate 363,391 downwards.
CTCAACGGACAAGCAACCAGTTCAAACGGATGACATTCGTACCTTTTGTGTTCTAAATACTTGAAGTAACGGTGGATATACGTGTGCAATGCTCAGAAATAGGACTCTCTAGATAAACAGAACAGTGTATAAGTTGCCTTTTCTGTCATAGCTCCAGTTTCCAGGCAACATAGTCGAGCGGGAATCCAGCCAATACAAATTCCTATATACTCCTATGTTGGAGGTACAACATAAGGGAAAAAATATACCCCCACACTTTTGTCCCATACAGTTAAGATAGCAGCAGTTAATCTCGCCCATTTGGGTACACTTTGCGAACCAACAACGCCCATAGATTTTCTATGGGGTTGAGGTCAGGGGAGCGAGCGGACCATTCGAGTACACTCACCTCCTGCTCCTTCAAAATTCCATAGTCTCCTTTGAAGTCGAATGGAAGCGTTGTCTTGTGGATAGACAAAATCTACTCTGGGGGGTTCAAGTGTGCAAACGGAAGCAGGCACTCCGACCCAGTATAGATATACTATGCCGAAGCCTGCCGCCGTATCAGCGCCGCGAGCTAAGACTTGCCTTTGGTACTAAAAGCACCCCAAATCATCACCGAACCATGGAGATGAGACTTGTGCAGCGCTAGCGTGTTGTCCATTTTGGAGTAGACTGATTAGTCTATACCAGAAAGGATATGCCGAATGGTATGTGCCGAGAACTGACACTTGCACTCAATATTCAGCTGGGCGGCTCTGTAGTCACCACTGCTAGCATTGCGCAGCAGCAGCCGGGCATACGGCCGTGGCGGCGGCGGTCTCGACTCGGTGCAGCTAATGCGCGTTTGACGGTCTCGCGTGACCGCTTGGTATTCTTGAAATAGCCCTGATAGAAAGCTCCTTTAGGACCAACATTCATTTTTACTTCATTTCACTATAGACCGATGTGGTCGGAAGTTTGGACCGCTAGTACAATTCGGTTTGATGTGTAGGAGCTACCCTGCAAACCGCAAAATCTGAGTTGTTAACACAAACACCATTCTTTTGTATACGATAGGAACAATATAGCTAAAGCACAGCACGAGATTCGAAATTTGGCCGAGTTACGGCCAAAAGTGTGGATGGATGATTTAATTTGTCCAGGAGTGTAATGTGACAGCAGTGACTACGGAGGTCGCGGATGTGGTGGTTTCCGAGGTGATTACCGATAATGTGCTTCTGTAGCTGTTACTGAGGCTTTAGCTCCAGCAGTGACAGCTCGCAAATTGCATGGTGCTAAATCCAGATAGAGTCACAGAGCTATTGTGTACAGTAACTATGGATATTCTGACAGTGGAAGTGATGGTAATTGTGTTGTTATGCAACAGTTGCGTAAGCCACTACCTTGCATCGTAAGTGGTGATGCAAACATTATGAACACGGGACAGAGCGGGGTGCGTACCTGATCTATGCAGTGTTGCATAATGATGAGTACGACAGTGGGTGACGATTCGTTAGCTATCGTGTTCTACTTCAGCCTCCGAAACTGTGGGCTCACATTATGGGGGAAAGCAATTGCAGTCAATACCACTGAGAGCGAAGGCCATCCGATCTCAGCAGCGGTGTGCAGACAAGAAGGTTGAAGATTTAGCTGATATCCGAAGTCGACTTATGCGTGTTCCTGACATTAAGTCGCGGGAATATTACGCATCCTGAAACTGCTAATTGCGCGAAGTTGTAGACCATAAAAATTATAGCTGCGAAATGGTCTTCTAAGCAAATCGGCGCTACCTACCGTATATCACGGCGATCATGCAAGGTACGGCGAACATGCAAGACTTTCGTAAAAACTCTATCAGTGTGTCTTTTTTGCCAACACAACGAAACCATTAAGCGCGATACCCCTTCTAACAAAAGATTCCATTCTATTCAACATCAACAATCCCTTCACTCATAGGCTCTGGAGAGGCGAACACTCCATTTGCGTCGCGGGGCCCTATAGCGATAAGCCCAGCTTTTAAGAACCCGTTGACAATACCCTCTTCCTTGACCTCCTCCCACATTTGCACCACCATCGCTGCAATCCTGCCTCGCTTTTGGGTTGGCGTTGTGGAGAGCCCATCTTCTCTCACAAACGTCACGCACAGATCTCTGCAGCGATCCTTAAACGGCTTCATAACTGCAACGTCCATCGGCCGCGCTATTCCGGTTATCCCCGGAGGAACATACACCACCTTGGCATGGCCTTCGATTTTAGAGACGTTTTAACACAGTCCATCTTGTGCGTCTTTAAACTATCTAATAGTAAAACACTAGGACCTTGTACATCATGGCTCCAAACCTCACCTATTCATTCTTGCATCATTCGCTGATCGTAATAAGCCTTGGGTTGTACAGTAAAATGTGCCTTGTCCCAGTCGAAGAGCGACTGCTCTGCGCGAAGCTCGTCGTGCACGTCGGCGCCGTGGACACCAGCGAACACAATGAGCGGTCTCATCTTCTTCCCAGTAGCAGACGCACACAGGAAAACGGACGTCCTAAATGAGTCCGGAGTGGTAGCTACAAATTGAGAACATACTTATACTTAGTTAGAAAATAGCTAGCAACAGTAACAACGTTTCTAACTTACCCTGAATTACATCAACTGACTGCGCACCAGTAAATTCAATTGTGCTTTTTGGGTTCATGTCTAAACATACAGACGTTTGGTCCATATTATAAACGAAGTCGTACCTGGCAGCATCGCTTCCCGACGAAAGGAATTCTTTGCTTTCAATCAGGTGAAATGTTGCTGCTGCAAAGCAATCCGCCACAATCTGCATTTCCCCGCGTGCAACCTTACCACGATGGGTAATACGGCGATAGGTTAGGCGATTGCGCCGGAGAAAGTAAAATATGAACATCTTGACCGCGTCACGTGTACGTGTACCGGCGTAGGCTGGGTTGAAGTAGCCTACCGCATAGCGGATACACGCAGTAGACACACAGTAGAACTTAGTGCAGCGTATGTGTTTAATCCAAGCCAAAAGCCTTAACTTCCATGTCAGTTGCTGGTATGTATAAAGTTTCAAACCACACGGGCATTACCTATGCTCTGTGTCAGGAGAGATCGCAGAGGTCGGCCTCTTCTCGCCGATATAGGCTTGATCTGGCTTAGCAACTTTGAATGGCCTGGCGCTGCTTCTTCCAGCGCCACACGGTAGCAGGGTCCACGCTGCACGCTGCTGCTACATCTTTCAGCTTTACCCCTTGATCAAGTCGCTCGAGGGCTGTCAGCTTCTGTGAATTGCTGGTGCTAATGCGACGCTTTGTGGCCATTCGAAATGCGACACTTGGTCGTGGGAGATGGAACCATGTGCGTGCGTAATTAGTTTTTACCACCTCAACCATTTGACTTGATTTCTTCTTTTTACGACCTTGCATGATCGCCGTTATTTACGATACCAACCGATTCCATTTATTCATGACCAATGGGTGCCTTCCATAACCCTAACCAAAGGTCGCGCATTAAAGTTTAATCACGGTGAATTGTTTGGTCAGACCACTTTTTGGTCGCACCAAACAATTCTAATGCGACTCTTAAGTAGCAACGTGATTAAACACTTGACTGAACTCCATTATACCCAAAGGTCCCATTCCAGCAACCAGTTTGGTGCGCATTAAACGGATCCGTAATTTAAAATATATTACCGATTAAACTGATCAAACTGTTTTATGTGGGTTATGGAGGGCACCCAATAACCGATTATTTCATATTAAGAGTTATCTGCACTTTTAAACATGTTGCGAAGGGTAAGCATCGACCGGACGTGGAAGATTTGGCAAGCGGGAACTCCAACGAACCTTTGCTCGTCGATACCATGCACCACCAGTGACTGGCTTCGACGAAGCCACCCTACCTACCATCCCGTTCAAGCTGGAATACAACATGCCCATTCAACAAGGATGAGCTGCACAAATGAGGCATGGATATATACATCGCTGCAGCATGTGCCAAAACGGCGTATTGTTTGAAGTATGCGCGTCCATGCTTCCATGCTGCAGAGAGGCTGTATCCTGCCAAAGTCATTTTTGATTAAAGCTCATACGTTGGCTGTAGATCAACATAACACTTCACATCTTTCTCAAATACTTAACGTATACTAACATTGATGCTTTGTTGTCTTTGCGGAATTGAAGTTTGGTGCGGAGCCAAGATTCACCTGCGGACACCCGCGTCAAAGGACACCAATACCGGTGAAGCTGCCGTATTGAGGAACATGAACGCGCTTCGCTCTGCATCGACAAAGTCACATTGGCGTTTTGTTGCCATGGACCGCTTCTATACACGGTCAAGCTACTTCTGAAGCTGTTGCATCGGCGCATGTTTGACTGGCACAATCCAGACAGACCGGTCGGGGTATGCAAAAGGTATTGTGACTAAGAAGAAGATCAAGCAGGCGAACAATCGTAAGGTTGCTATACCTCCTCAAGGAACGATAAAGACCTCCTAGAATAAGCGCTGCCCGCAGATAACAGCGCAATCTGGATGGCCGGCATCCCGGTCCATTTGCTGACAAGTGGAGGCGGCCACCAACAACTACAGCCAGTAAGTGATATTACGCCATATCGGATGCTATTACCACTATCTTATACTTTATACTGTTTTGTGGATCAGTAAGGCGTATACATGGAGAAAAAAGCACAACCGATACCTGCACCAGAGTTGGTCGGGATTATGACAGTTGTCGACGTTGATAACCAACTACGGATACTGCGATACAATACACAGCTCTGTTACAAGACTCGCAAATACAAGACATTGTTCCTAGGATTACTAAACATGATTCTGGTGAACGCGTATATGGTGTTTCATCACCACAAAAAAATGAACGAAAAGCAACCAGAGTACAAGAAGCGTCTACTAAAGCACTACGCATTTTTCGAGGCAGTGGTGACGCAGCTCTTGCGGTAGACCTACGAAGCTATTGAGGTGTACTATGTTGGGTGCGACATCACAAGGGCTAACATTACGTTTAAATGTTGTCTTTATTGTACGAATAGAGGGTAACTATAGCTCGTCAGCGAGTTGTGACTGCAAAGACTCGTATGGCCACTGCCTCGAAGACAATCCGGATATGGTGGACAGCGATCAGGGACTCAAGTATCGCCTGCGCTCATGCAAAATGTGCGCACTGTACAATCGAAACCACAGAAGTATACGAAGCACTTCTGTCCAGAGCGTTAATTGGAAATTTGTGATGACAGACTAATAGCCATGCTAACGCTGATATTCACAGGGAGCACTTTGCATTGTTGCTTATGGAATGGCGAAAACTTGCTTCGCTAATTGGAACGAAGACTGGAGTAATGGCAACGATGTTCCACTCAAGCTGCTGTAGGAGCACAAGTCACGCGATCGAAAACCTGTGTCGCGTCCGGGCAAGAAGTGTGATTATTTTAACCATCATTAAACCTGAAATGTTGTATATGCCACCATTTTTCCTATCTGTACTATCCAACAATATAATAGTACGAGAATCCAAATCACCCAAATTCCTATATATTTTTGTTGGAGGTACAGCATCAGGGTCAAAATATACCCCCTACCTTCGTCCTGTGAACTGAGGCGTTAGTCATTCAGGTTCGTTAGGTTTTGAGTATGATCAACGTTCCATACAACCTCGTGCAGCTACTGTACAAGTGTTCATGAGATTGGTCATATGAGGACAGTATTTTCAACCATTCTACACCCATTAAGAAGACCGCTGAGGGACGCGGTGAAAAAGCTGGTCTGTAATTTATGTATTGTTGACCCCGGAAAAGATGACACGAGTGGGATTCGAACCCACGCCCGAAGACTGGTGCCTAAAACCAGCGCCTTAGACCGCTCGGCCATCGTGTCAATTAGCAAGTAATCGCACCTGCTCTATTTAATATATAACAGCATTTAAATCAAGAAAATGATTAGATTTGCTTGTCTCATTTAATTACTTCCTCAATTTGCATTAATGCGTAGACCGAGGTCGATCTAGTCCACTTGAATATCAAGCTAAAAGAGGCCAGATCATGCCTCGCTTTGATCGACATGGGAAAATAATATTGTTTACTACAAACCTGTCACTTTTGCATGTTTGAAACGCGAATCGATGCCAGATTAATGTTTCTATGTTCATCGAGTCCATCTCGTACAGTGATTGATCTTATCTCCACATTCAGTCGAACCTACATTTTACAATAATAGTGGGAGCTTCAGAACTACAGCTTACGCTACTTTCATACCAGAACAGGAAGTGATTGACATTCGGGGGGAGTCAGCTTGTACTGTCAAATACTGCAGCACATGAGCAACCGATCGGAGCTCATTGATCTCTTCCGCATCACGTGGGACTATGTGTTCTATGTTTAAGTAGACAGTAGTGCTGAAGCCGCTCGTTATGTATTCATAGATGTTTCCTGTAAACTGAACATCAAACACGACGGCAATGCGCCTATACACTGGGCAGCAGTAATTATAAGAAGCACTATTAACATGGGTGTCGAAGAACTTGATTTAACAGAGACAATCTAGGCTTGATGATGCGATCTTTGTAGGATGACCGTTAGTACGACTTGCTGTGAGTGAGTGAAACAATGATGCAGAATGATTCTGAGCAGTAGGCGCTGTTGTGTCCTGGCGATAACATAAAGAATGATTTTTGAATCGTTTATTATAAAAGGTTTTCGCAAGGTGATCGAATTACGGCTTACAGCGACGTGTTGACACATCAGGATTCTGGCACGAGATCCTCCCACTACCAAGAGCGAGGGCTTTTCCCTGCTCTGTTGGCCAGCCTGGGGCGGTACACCCTTCCTTAGTGACCTCGGTCCACTGTCTTACGACAATGTACCAATGTCGACTCCTGGTTTGAGATGGACGCGCCATCCACATCCTGTGAATAGTGACACCACAACGCATGCCACAACCCTCACACCTTACTACCCGGACAGAAGCATATCCGTTACAAGTTGGCGCCACCCAACCCGGCGGTGCTTACCATAAATCTTCAGATACTTAATCTTGACTTGGTCCTTACTTCGAGAACCACTTTCTAAAGTCAGTGTTGTATTAATACGTATTAATACATAAAGCCCTACATTTGTGCTTGAAATTCACATGACATTGGCATCCATTCTCTAGATGCAAGTCTCTCGCTATCACCGCCTATTCGAACTCAGCACGCACAGAATACATCTTGTGCATATTGAAGTGATGGCATCTTCGTCTCACACGGTTGACGTTCGTCCCATTGTGTGCGTTGGAACAATTACCTAAGATTTACGTAAATCATTTTTTCGTCTGAGGTCGACAAGGTATGGGCAAATAGATTCTAACTCTGTGAAAGCCTACTCCCAACCGAGGCAGCAGATATGCGCATGGGTTAAGATGGTACTGTTATTAGATACACTATTGGATAAAATGTTCTAAATTTCAGCAATATACCGACCTTTTCTAACTTATATACGCACTGCGCGGCCAATCAAAACGCGTACAGTATTTCCACGATATGTTTAACGTGTAAGAACATCATATCCATTTAATATATGAGTTAAGAACAACATAGGAAAGGGTGAGTGAGGTGGTTGAATGAGTGAGTAGGTGAATAAGTGAGTGAGTACTCGACCACTTGTGTGAATTAGAGATTTAGTATAACCGAGCGATTCTGCTACGCTGTGACTGTTTCAAATGAAGCAAATGCTGTGGAGGGTGTGACTCTTCGTTTGGGTGTAGAGCTCAAGAATAAAATACAAGATGGACATACATAGAAACGTTGGTTTGTAGATTCGGTCAGTGGCTTTTACCCAATTGCACCATTTCAGCGCAATTTCGTCAAGAGTAGATACCATTCGGCACGAGCAAAAGCAATATCGTAATGAACAATGGTACTTTGTTCTGTTCCTTAAAACAAGTTAGGGGCTGTTGGATGCGGGAGAAAAAAGAAAGAAAAAATGTCGAGTGGTACGAACTCATGATGATGATATTACGGGTGACGCGGCGGACTCCTGAATTGCTAGAGTTGTGATCCGGGGCGGCAGAATAGCGTTCGCATACGTTGAATCTCTCTCAGCAGGGAAGTAGGCAAGCAGTGTACGAATGAGGCGTTTCCATGCAGAGCGGTCCTGGTGAGGCGACGGAGTGTCTCGAGTTCGGAGGCAGTGCGGAGCTCGAGGTTAATTGGAGCGGCGGTGGGATCAGCTGCTAGAATGGCTGGTAACGTAGTGCGTCGTCGTCCTCTCCATCCGCTGGCTGTGTTAGGAGCAAACTACGAGCTCATGAACTGATTAGCAGGAATATCAGGTGAGCAGCGTAATATGTGTCCAAAGTGCCGCCATCGTGCAGCGAATAGCTTGAATCGCAATGGTTCCGTCTCGCAGCGTTCGTAGAGTTCGGCGTTGCCAATGTGTTGCGGGTACCGAACGTGAAGCACCTTCCTCAGTTGTTGGTGATGGAAGCTTTCGATTCCGCTGAGCTGGGCTTGAGTCAGAGCCCATGAGCCGCAATTATACGTCAAGGTCGGGAGAACGTAGACCGAATAGAGCCGCAGTCTGGTGTCTTCAGATATCTTGTTCGGGCGAATCCAGATGACCCATATTCGCCGAAGTGCTGCTGCAGCTTCCGATTGGACACGTCTTCAATGTCTCCGAGGAGTGACCCTAGTTTTCTTGTGTGCCGCCATGCTTCATCCTTGGCCCGGGTCTGACGGTGGGTGAGGGGGTTGCCGCTTGGATTGATAGAGCTGTCAACTCGCTGGGGATCATTGTCTTGGCTGTTGTTACGCTATTGCTACTCCTAGAACTTGCTACATGGCTCTTAATAAGGTTGAGGTCAGTTTTGGAAACACTCATCTTCAGGAACCAGCGAGAGAACACCGCTGGCGCTTCGAACTTAATGCGGTCGACGACGTCAGGTGAGTACACACGAAGTCTGTGTCGTCAGCGTATACAATCATGTCCCGTTTGTCGCGGTCGATTGTATCGAAGGCACAGGGAAGGTCAATACCTAGGATGTTGAACGCTTCACGATAGCGTTGTGCCCGTGCTGCTATCCACTGATGCGCCCATACTGCGTCAGCAGCTGTGAGCTGGGCGGAAGCCGCTTTGATGGGGTGAAATGAAGTCGTCGACGGTTCTTGATATGCGCTCGAGAACGACAATAGAGATTGCCTCTCTGATACTGGTCAGTAGTGTTATGGGTCGAAGGCTGGAGCATTCCCCAGCTGGTTTGTTCGGCTTCGGGAGGCAGATTAAAATGCCTTCGCCAAGGTGGATGTGCTTTCCTGCAGTAAATCCATAATTGAGAAATGTTGCGAGTTGTATGCGAAGGCGTCAGCACCATATTTGAGTAGTTCGGAGGGAATGTGGTCGAGCCCAGAAAATCGTCCGTTGTTGAGTCTGCCGAAGCCGGCTATTAGTTCTTGCACCGTAACTGGATTCTCGAGGGGACGTGGTTCCGAGTCAGCGTCCGGTGTTGTGTGGATGGATCCGAGAATTGGCTGCGGAAGAAGCTTTTGATGATGCTGTTAGTCTTCAGGCGGTTTTGGATGAACTTACCTTGTGTGTCCTTGATTGAAGTGTAGGGCGGTCGATTACGTGTCACCTCTCGGGTGGCTGTGAACATTTGTGACGTCGCGCTGAGTGCCTCGATTTGGGCCACCTTCTCGTCAATGATCGCGTTGGCGATTTTCCTACAGCGCTCGCGGATGCGGTGGAGAAGCTGATTGCGGCGGTGTAAGAGTGCGTTCGTGTCTGCTGAGCTGTCATTATAGATGCAGAGACGAAGGTTCCGTTGCTCTGCGGCAGCTTCCAAAGCTCTGTGTCGGAAAACCGTTTACCTGTGCGCTGTCCGGTATGGGTCAAGACTGGTACGAACTCATGTAACCGGTAATTTCACTGTATTTGTACGTTATCAGCTTTTTCAACCGAAGTTGTATTCTTGCAGATATCGGTATCTGATTGGTTGAGAGCGGAGATTTGATGCGGTATCGACCGACCTCCTGTTGGTGGATACACCTGCAAAAAACACATGTAAAAGTTGCACTGAGCGTTTGAATTCTTATTGCTTTTTGCAACCTCTCCTATACATAAAGCTATGCACTTCGACCTCTGGTTGCAATGGCAGTTCCTCATTCTCGAAATTGGCCATCCAACGACAGATATCTTGGGGGATTTGTACAGAAGCTTTTGTAGGGTGAACATCGTATCAGGTCTGTATTCCCGGCTCTCCATGAACTTACACAGAATTGCATTTCATAATTTTGACGCCATAATGTAAGAACTTACGGCTATTCACTCCTAAATATTTAGACTACGACACCGATGTTGAATGCGATGCTTTGCTTGTAGACCGAGAGTCAACATGAACGCCAAAAGGCGCTCATGGTATCGCGGCGTATTGCTATCCAGCGAGTGAGTCGTGTTGTGCAACGCGATGAAATTATCTTAGCAGAGTCCATGGACAAACAAAAGCTAATGGCAACAAGTCACACTATCCAAAGACCCCAAAATCTATATGAACTGAGGCACGAATACGAGTCTGGATGCATGGATTGACACCCGCAAAGAGTGGTCACACCGGCCGAATGGTGGACTAACAAATTCGCCTATTCGCGACGTAAAATGCTCTGGGATTTTATCGCCGAATTTGTGCATTCGAAATTCACCAGCGACGTTGCCATCAATAAAGTATACGCCGTTTATGAATATCTTGTATCGTAGGAGCAACTGAAGGCGACGGGGCTCTCAATTCCGACTACGAAGGTTCTGAAGCTAATTCAGCCGAGAGGTATGACGAGATGGGAGAGCTCGCAAGGGCGGATAGTACCTCATTGGACAGTGACAGCGAAAGTGAATCGGGCGACGACAGTGCAGACGCGGCCGAGCCGCTGCCTGCGGCTACGCGCTCTACAGTAGCTGCACAAAGAAAGGAAGAGCGTGAGCGATGGAAGGCCATTATCGAGAACTGGGGTGCAATTGAAAGGCAAGATTTGAGCAAGCTCGCGAACGACAGTGCTGCGTTCAAGCGGATGCAAGATGACGTTTGGGAAACAGGTACGTTTTGGATTTTGGTGGGATATCACGCATCTCAACTACTGACACATGCTTGATTATACTGTATGTAGATCCAGCCACTTTTCCAACGCACGAAGAGTTTCCAGGACTGTTCGACGGAGCTTATGACCATACCGCCGAGGTCTTTTGCTGCGCTGAGTATCCGGTAGAACTGTTCCTATTATATTTACCGCGTGAGTTCTGGCTGGGTGTTGAACAGGAAACAAGTCGATATTACCGTCAAAAGCTGTCAGCCAGAATGGAGGCACAGTTTCGGACGCAGACTGGAGAGAATCGGTGTACATTGGACCAGATCATAGAAAATGAGAAGCGTCTGCACACAAAGTTCCGGGCACACGATATTCTGCAATGCATTGGTCCGCTTTTGGTGCGCATGTTGTGTCTTCATACGTGACGTTTATCTGATCACTGGGCTACAACTTCCGTGGGTGCGATATCGGCTGGTACATTCGGCCGCTTCTTGAAGAGAGACCGGCTTGATCGCATCATGCGATATCTGCATTTTTCAAACAACACAGCCGAAGAAGCGGCGACCGACAAGGCATGGAATATTCGGCCTATTGTGGAGACTCTGCAGAAGACATTTTTCGAAGCGGCTATCGGACTCCTCCAATATTTTCTTTCGATGAGGCAATGGTACCCTCGCGGAGCCGATTTAACCCCATGCGACAGTTCGTGAAGGACAAACCCCACCGATGGGGAACCAAGTTGTTCATGACTTGTTGCGCACAAACCGCCTACTGCCTGCGGTAAATGCACGGTGGTCGCCGTGCAACCTTTTCTTTTAATGACGAGTCACACATGCTGTATGTAATTCGAGTTTCGATATTGTCTATGGTATACTACATCTAACATGTACAGGATGGAAGTTTATTGTGGGAAAAACGAGCAAAGAGCACCCGGTGCCGCAGTACCTGCTGACGATAACACAGGACCTGCCGCAACACTGCGAATCCTAAATGCTGTACCGCCACCAAGACAAGACGGTGTTAACTATGCCGTAGTTACCGATCGCTTCTACACGTCGATACAGCTTCTAGAGCAAAATGTGTACTAGGGTTGGTACAATCCAGGCCAACAAGAAGGGCTTCCCGCCATCACTAGTACAGGGAAAGTCAAAACGCCCGAAGAACGTCGCTCGTGGTGCTACCCAAATCGTAATCGCGAAGTCAGTGCCTCAAATGAGTACGATGGTATGGTTCGACAACACCATTGCATATATGTTGAACTGTGGAACTAGCACTTCAATGTCGACATGCGATACGTGTTAGTAATCATTAATATCATGCATATTGCTGCTTATTACACGCTGGTTGTATGACATTTAGAACGACGAATCCCCGTACACAAGGACAAACGGAAACTATCCCGTGTCCGTCAGCAATGCGAGCTTACCATCGATGGATGGATGGAGGCGACGTTCATGATCAACTGCATCTGCAGATGCTACTCGTTGCAGATGTCACTTCGTTTCCGCTTAGAGCGATGTTCAAATAAAAGTGACGACTTTTCGAACCTATGACTTATCTAGGCCGAGGAAATAAGGTGGCGGAAAAAAGTTGTCTCCATGTCCAAGTCGGAAAAAGTTGTCGTGATGTCTTTTACGGCTTAACCTTCGAAACAGCATGTGACTGTCGAGAGATCCATTTTGACACGCATTCCACATCCGCGTTGCGCAGAGCACATGTGCCCAACGTCAGCGGACACGACAAGCATGCCTACGATACTATCCAAGCGTGGAAGATATGCAGGAGTTCCACAGCCAGCGGCAGCTGTTTCGAGTCGCGTGCAGATAGCAACGGTGACTGTGCCACTGTTATCACTAGGTTCACCCTCTTACTATACAGAATATGAAGAAGATCGCTCCAACGGAAATGGAGAGAGGCCTGACGACGAGGGTCATCACCACGCCAAGTTCATCCAGATAATCAGCCTGCGCTGGCATGACAGAGACTACCCACCGATGCAGCGAACTTGGTTGGTGTCGTTGGGCCAGGCAACGATAGCACCAGCGCGACGCAAGACTCCCTAAGCCACTAACTCCAGAGCAACGAAGACAAGGTCAAGAACATGCGAAGGGCAAGGCAGCGCAGAAACCAAAACCCGTTGAAGGGACGAGCATGAAGTGGACCGTGCAGCTTTCTGCGCTAGCAATCGATGCACGCTTTCGCAACAAGCGCATACTGAAAAAGTTTTCCACGAAGAATTCCAATACACAGGCGCAACGAGCAATGTGGGAGGTTACGATATACTTTTTCAGCTGCGCGGGTTAGCGGACCAAGCGTGGGAGACGCAAAGCCGCGTGAGGTGACGGAAAAGCAGTTCAAAAACAAATTGGACGCTGTACGATCGGGCTACAAGGCTAGGCAACAGCGCACGATGGCAACCGGAAACCGTTCGGTAGTTGATGAAGAAGACCGTGATCACAAAGAAGCGCAAGTATCCTGAAATGCCTGTCGACTTTCTGATTAATGGTGAAGATGAATATTCTGATGACAGCTCTGCAGATGGCGATGCACCACAAAATTTAACGTGTGATCCTCTCAGTGTGAACCCAAACTACCTAAAGATACTCGGTCCCGAGTTGACTGACTGCTATGTGAAGTTGTTTTCGCGGCGTACGAGCTGCACTGGAGAAGCAATTACTGAGACGGGTATTGATAGTGACGATGGAGTGAATAATGAACATGAGTCGGGGAGCGAGCCTAGTGAATCGCCCAGTGAGGCTCACGAAGCACGTGAAAGAGCCAAAGCAGCAGCGAAAGCCAGAAAGACTCGTGATACCCAAGCCAATTAGTCCTCAACGAAGCGACCCACTGATGCTGTTAGTGAAACACTCCAATCGGGGTTTGAAGCCATTGAACGAGTGTTTTCAAACCGCCACCTGCCCCTCAACCTAATGGGGAGATGGCTGAACTGTTTGGCAAATTGACATCGTCAATTTGAAGCATATAATACACAGCACCAAGCTACCAGTGATGCATAGCTTGCATGGCTGCAGCAGCTGACCGCTAGCCTCTTCAGTGAGATAACCAAGCGATCGGATAACTCCAAGGTGCACGAGTACGGCTTCTGATTGTGAGTCATTGACGTTTTTTTATTACTCGTTATCGTTTTGATAACGTGGCGTGCGTATGCACTGCGCTTTGCAATAGCAATTCGTCTTCCTCTGGTGTTCTATCCCAGTTTTGATTGAATGAAGACATAACCTGTCTGGCATCATATCGCTCTTTACGAATTGCTTCTTCGTTTCGTTTTTTGGGCTTGAATTGCTTGTCGCCAGTGTCGATCAACAAGTTATGCAGGACAGCAGCAGCGCAAATCATTCTAGCATTTGTGGTGTGTTTTTGTCGGTCACACCATGAAGCACTTTAAAACGAGCCTTTAGTCGCCCAAACACGCATTCGACTAGAATTTGAGTCTCTGAAAAATGGCAATTGTAGCTACGGTGAATAATCGTATTTAGTTTAGAACTCATCAACAAAAAAGGAATAGATTCCCTGTACCAACGTTGGATGCTTGTTAGACGCTTGCCGCCACGTTCATCAAATGGTACCATTAAAATGACCACAGCTTGAATCCTGCGTCACCCGGCCAATTGATACCAGGATAGCACAAATCGCGGACACGAGCACCTAAGACCGTAGACTGTTTCCACATGGATTGGACTGAATTGCTGCCACTGAAAATACACAGATATCGAAACTTAAAGCAGTAGTCAATCGCTGCTAGACAATTATGTGAAGGCTTGCCGCTTTTATTTTAAAGTCCCTGCAACAGGCACACAACGCGGAACACCAATCTATTAGCGAAGTGTTTCAGTTCAATCGATTCAGAGAATATTTACGTGGAGATCACTTGGTCGTCGAGTACGTATTAATGTGCCGCCAAAAATGCACGCAACATCTGGAAAATCTGCATTGCGAGCAGCAAACCCATCAGCTAGTGCACTTCATTCATCTTCCGAGGATGGCGCGCGGAAATATATCACGTCGTCCATCATTTCATAAAGCAGTTATTCGAGATTTTTATTGTAGCGGCTTTCTACGCCTCGCGACATGCCAAGCTGTACCACAGCTCCTCCTATTCCACATCCATTCTGTCCGCATCCAATTCTGTAGTATGTAAGTAGCACAGCAACTCCAAAATCAAACGTGTACCGGGTATTCTTCTCCGGCAGGCTGTACTTGGCATAGTAGCGGGGCTCCAGGAACGAACAGAGAGTATCAAGTGATTCTGGCAAGCAGCGAAGAGTCTTTCGATTAACTTTGGGTGATCGCTGGGATTTGAGCTTGTAAAAGAAGTCCGAGCGAACCGTGATCCACTCACTGGGGGCCGCTCGACGTGATCTCCAGTTCATCGTACCAAACAGAGCTCCCAGCACGATGAATACCAAGCTCAGCATCAGAAACATGTCCTCCGTCGTCATCACTTTCGGGGGTCATATCCACGTCCATTTCGCCCAGCAAAATGTTTGATTCTTGCTGAAGGTGATGTAGACTGCTGCCTGCAAACGTGTCCTGGTAGAGCACTGTCGCGGAGTCATCACTCCTGTCAGCCCATGACGCCCGCGACGCTGTCAACGTCCATGGCGACGAATTCTTCGTGTAAATCGTGTGCGGAATGATGGTCCATGTTGAAGCTCTTGGTGCGCTAGATAATAAGCTAGCTCTCCTTCAGAAAAGTTGATCTCGAACCTACTTCTTTTGGCCGCCTTTTGAGTAGGCAAAATCGCCGCCTCCTTTTTTGAGTGACCCGTCTATGCAATAAGTTAGCTCGAAAAAGTCATCACTTTTTTATTTGAACATCACTATAACCATGCTGGTTTTATTACGCAATTACAGGCGCAGCTTCTGGCCGTCGGCCCCGCAGAATTCGCTGACACGGTACGCAATGCTTTGATATTCCTCTCTGCTAGTTCCAATGATGTAAGTGTAAATCTGTATTCGCCAGGACCAATCGCACCCACACGTGGAGACAATAACTCTACGTCCGGCCAACACAACCTCGAGATCGACGACGAGTGGACTGAGGTTAATGGCATTCGCAAGCGGCGCCAACGGCAGTGCGAGGTCTGCACCATTCGCAAGACAGTCCGCACTAAGCGTCAGATGGCTTGATTTTACTACCGACAGTGCAGCAAGGGCTCCAAGCGGTAAGTGCTTCATACATGATATCCAACTTAGTAACGTGGAACTAACACTTGATATCGTGCTAGTGTGTACTTGTGTGATAAGTGCGCCAAGGCCATTATCAAAACAACGGCTTGACCTGCAACGAAATTTGGCGCCAGCTTTGGCGCAACGAGACCGAGCGCCGGCAGCCGCGTTGTGGCCGTGGTATCCAGATGGGGGCCCGGAAAGAAACATTCCAACACAGAAGAAGTGGAAGACGACGAAACGCGTCTAATGGTATTAACCACAGTGGTGAAGACCGCGAAGCCACTAGCGATACTGTCGTGGAGAAGTGCGCTGACGGCTGCAACGATGAGGAAGATGACGCTGGCTACGAGGAAGGTGATGACAAGGAGATGCCCACCCGTGCTGAAGAGGTGTCTGATGGAAGTGAAGGTGGCAGTGGAGAAGAGGCCGGAGATGATGCCGCGTTGTAATAAGACCAGAGTCAGTCTTCTGCATAAGTAATTGAACGCCGTGCTCGCATTTCACTTGTTTCACTCTCAGGTTCAATACACAATTTCGTATTCGTAGTCTTTTTGCACGCTTCTAGCAACAAAGAAAACTCACTCCCAGTAACAGGGCCATATCCACATCTGCTACATCAAGCATGGCGTCGAAGAATTTTAGAAACTATGCTAGATAGGCAGCATGTGATCACGTGCGTTTGAATGATCTTTGTTTGAAAATACGGATTGTGTTCCTTTTATTTCCTATAGAAATTCAAAGTATAGGCTTTCTTTAACATGCTTGATATCAAGCATGTGAACAATAGTCCTACTATATGGGATTTGCAGCCGTAACGGGGGATTAAAGACGATAAACGGAGTATAATTCACCCCAGTTTAGTCCCCCAAAAGCATTACGGTCGACCGTTCTTTCGAAGCACCAACATATTTTACCCAAACCGTTTTTGCTCCACAGGCATTTACCGCTTCTTGGTGGGTAAGTATTAAAAGAAAACAGCATACATGCAGTACACAACAATATTAGAATTGAAGTAATGAAAGAGTATAACCCGTACGTACCCGTCTGGTAGATGCGCGTGATGCCCAACTGTCGGGCCACGCTCTCCACCTTGACCCGAATTCCGCCATAACCTTTTCAATGTTCAGGGTTGATCTGGCCATGGGCGAGTCGGCGGCACCCGCATGCTGAGGCGATGTCGGCCCGGAATCTCTTGATCCACTTGTCCGAAGCCCTGAAGTAGCTCACCCCAGCGTCGACAGCAACTCGACGTGCTAGAAGCGACAGCATTCGGGGTGACCCAGGCACACCCTCTTGTCTCAAGCTGTTTACCCAATCCACGACTTCTAGCTCTACTTCTCTAGACAGAACAGCTCCTATTCCTACAGCTCGCACCTTAAACAAAGTACATTTCGTTCCCTTCAGTGTAGCCTTCAGCTTGGTCGTCGAATTCTGGTGCAAGGTCGTGCCAGAAGTGCTCAATTTTGTGGCGCATTTTAGGCAACCAGAATGAGAGCACCTCAAGCTTCTTTTGCACAGACACGTTTTGATGACGCGCTTCGTTCGTGTGACGGCAGCCTTTGCCATCAAGATATGGTCTACCAACTGGACGATGCTTGGCAATTGTCATTCAAAAACGCTGAATACTGCTGGAGAAGTTTTGGGCGAACAGAGCGCTTTCTGACGCCAAAAGTGGTTCGTTTTGTGGCGGTGCATCTCTCTAGAGGCAATTTCAGCTATTACAATTTGCTAATTTTGATTGGCTCGTTCTGTGGTGCAGCTCATAAGAGGGTGCAGCTCACTACATGCAGTACGTTTCCTCCTAGCGATTTTACTGTTGTGTGTATTAGTTTGTTGTAGTATGGATTCGTCGCTGCTGACAGGACCACTGGTCTGTCTTTGGGGTGACACTAAACAAAAAACTGCAAACCCTAATCTGATACGGCAAATACTTCGCTATGAATGGGCAGTCAAGTGGGTGACACTTAACAACGCCGGACACTTAACAACGCCGGACACTTAACACCTAGACTACGGTAATGTACAAGTACATTCACATTACCGGTTACATGAGTTCGTACTACTCGACATTTTTTCTTTCCTTTTTTCTCCCGCATCCAACAGCCCCTAACTTGTTTTAAGGAACAGAACAAAGTACCATTGTTCATTACGATATTGCTTTTGCTCGTGCCGAATGGTATCTACTCTTGACGAAATTGCGCTGAAAATGGTGCAATTGGGTAAAAGCCACTGACCGAATCTACAAACCAACGTTTCTATGTATGTCCATCTTGTATTTTATTCTTGAGCTCTACACCCAAACGAAGAGTCACACCCTCCACAGCATTTGCTTCATTTGAAACAGTCACAGCGTAGCAGAATCGCTCGGTTATACTAAATCTCTAATTCACACAAGTGGTCGAGTACTCACTCACTTATTCACCTACTCACTCATTCAACCACCTCACTCACCCTTTCCTATGTTGTTCTTAACTCATATATTAAATGGATATGATGTTCTTACACGTTAAACATATCGTGGAAATACTGTACGCGTTTTGATTGGCCGCGCAGTGCGTATATAAGTTAGAAAAGGTCGGTATATTGCTGAAATTTAGAACATTTTATCCAATAGTGTATCTAATAACAGTACCATCTTAACCCATGCGCATATCTGCTGCCTCGGTTGGGAGTAGGCTTTCACAGAGTTAGAATCTATTTGCCCATACCTTGTCGACCTCAGACGAAAAAATGATTTACGTAAATCTTAGGTAATTGTTCCAACGCACACAATGGGACGAACGTCAACCGTGTGAGACGAAGATGCCATCACTTCAATATGCACAAGATGTATTCTGTGCGTGCTGAGTTCGAATAGGCGGTGATAGCGAGAGACTTGCATCTAGAGAATGGATGCCAATGTCATGTGAATTTCAAGCACAAATGTAGGGCTTTATGTATTAATACGTATTAATACAACACTGACTTTAGAAAGTGGTTCTCGAAGTAAGGACCAAGTCAAGATTAAGTATCTGAAGATTTATGGTAAGCACCGCCGGGTTGGGTGGCGCCAACTTGTAACGGATATGCTTCTGTCCGGGTAGTAAGGTGTGAGGGTTGTGGCATGCGTTGTGGTGTCACTATTCACAGGATGTGGATGGCGCGTCCATCTCAAACCAGGAGTCGACATTGGTACATTGTCGTAAGACAGTGGACCGAGGTCACTAAGGAAGGGTGTACCGCCCCAGGCTGGCCAACAGAGCAGGGAAAAGCCCTCGCTCTTGGTAGTGGGAGGATCTCGTGCCAGAATCCTGATGTGTCAACACGTCGCTGTAAGCCGTAATTCGATCACCTTGCGAAAACCTTTTATAATAAACGATTCAAAAATCATTCTTTATGTTATCGCCAGGACACAACAGCGCCTACTGCTCAGAATCATTCTGCATCATTGTTTCACTCACTCACAGCAAGTCGTACTAACGGTCATCCTACAAAGATCGCATCATCAAGCCTAGATTGTCTCTGTTAAATCAAGTTCTTCGACACCCATGTTAATAGTGCTTCTTATAATTACTGCTGCCCAGTGTATAGGCGCATTGCCGTCGTGTTTGATGTTCAGTTTACAGGAAACATCTATGAATACATAACGAGCGGCTTCAGCACTACTGTCTACTTAAACATAGAACACATAGTCCCACGTGATGCGGAAGAGATCAATGAGCTCCGATCGGTTGCTCATGTGCTGCAGTATTTGACAGTACAAGCTGACTCCCCCCGAATGTCAATCACTTCCTGTTCTGGTATGAAAGTAGCGTAAGCTGTAGTTCTGAAGCTCCCACTATTATTGTAAAATGTAGGTTCGACTGAATGTGGAGATAAGATCAATCACTGTACGAGATGGACTCGATGAACATAGAAACATTAATCTGGCATCGATTCGCGTTTCAAACATGCAAAAGTGACAGGTTTGTAGTAAACAATATTATTTTCCCATGTCGATCAAAGCGAGGCATGATCTGGCCTCTTTTAGCTTGATATTCAAGTGGACTAGATCGACCTCGGTCTACGCATTAATGCAAATTGAGGAAGTAATTAAATGAGACAAGCAAATCTAATCATTTTCTTGATTTAAATGCTGTTATATATTAAATAGAGCAGGTGCGATTACTTGCTAATTGACACGATGGCCGAGCGGTCTAAGGCGCTGGTTTTAGGCACCAGTCTTCGGGCGTGGGTTCGAATCCCACTCGTGTCATCTTTTCCGGGGTCAACAATACATAAATTACAGACCAGCTTTTTCACCGCGTCCCTCAGCGGTCTTCTTAATGGGTGTAGAATGGTTGAAAATACTGTCCTCATATGACCAATCTCATGAACACTTGTACAGTAGCTGCACGAGGTTGTATGGAACGTTGATCATACTCAAAACCTAACGAACCTGAATGACTAACGCCTCAGTTCACAGGACGAAGGTAGGGGGTATATTTTGACCCTGATGCTGTACCTCCAACAAAAATATATAGGAATTTGGGTGATTTGGATTCTCGTACTATTATATTGTTGGATAGTACAGATAGGAAAAATGGTGGCATATACAACATTTCAGGTTTAATGATGGTTAAAATAATCACACTTCTTGCCCGGACGCGACACAGGTTTTCGATCGCGTGACTTGTGCTCCTACAGCAGCTTGAGTGGAACATCGTTGCCATTACTCCAGTCTTCGTTCCAATTAGCGAAGCAAGTTTTCGCCATTCCATAAGCAACAATGCAAAAATACTTCCTGTGGAAATCAGCGTTAGCATGGACATCACCTTGGTATCTCAAGTATAATTTACCTATTATTCGCTAAGGTAGTGTCGATCTCAGCGATAACATCAAATAATTCCAAGCTGACGTTGCTCAGATTCGAGGACCTCAGCATAACGTACCCCCACTTGAGGTTGTCCTTTATAACCGGAGTGAGTCCCACGATGTAACTGATACTCATGTTATCGTTGTGTAAAATAACCAGACAGGTCGGATGTGCGTAGCTACGTGACGAGGGCTGCTTAAGAGAAACTGACAGCTTCTGCTACTACCCGACAGACGGGTCTTGTATACCTTGACGGCTTGTATCGAAACTAACAGCTTAATTCTGTCGGAGCATTGTTTGCTCGCCATGATCGAGATTGTTTCCTCGTTGATGACCCTGTCGTCCAAGAAAAGCCATCATCACAAAACGCAATGAGCACTCGATAGCGAAGCAGTTTACGCCTGCCACATTGATAAACCTGGTAGTAAACCCAGCGAAATTCTCGTCGTATTTATGAGAACTAAGGAGTATAACGTTTGCGGTAAAACCACCACTGTAGAGTGTGTGTGTCACTGTGGAGGGTGTTTGCCTTGATCTTGACTGACGCGTTGAGATCGAGTCAGATACCATTCACTTTACTACATTTCGCTGGCTTTTATGCTTGGTGACTCGACGAGTCATGTAAGTTCACCCGCGCCAGTAAGGTACGTACATTCAATAGAGCGACAAGGCGAAACAACCCTGCGCGATGTACAGGTCTGCTTACTAACTTTAGAGTGGCATAGGGTATAGGATACTGGAAAGCCAGTTGATCACGGTGTGACAACCCAAATATTGGGACTAGACTGGTACACGGAGAGTCAAAATACACTCTTGCAGCATTACGTCAGCTTTGTAGATGACTTTTCTGCCAACGCAGTATACGAAGTGATAACACTAGCATAACTACCAGAAGATAATGTAAACGACCTAAACGATCGATCCGTTCTTTGTTATAAGCGTTGACACTGATAATTGAGGATGGGATTCGTTGTGTACCCTTATCCATCATCAGAGCGGTTTTTGGTCGTGTTGTGGCAAATGATAGGCGGTACCACACGTAATCCAATGTTGCACACAGCAGTAGTCGTCAACGAGAAATATTCTGGTAGAGCTCATGTATCCGACTGAGAAATATAGGTTAACTCGCCGACGATTATATGTGATTGGATGAAATTAAGTTGCCGCAGCGAGCTACGTAAAATCCAGATCATAGAGGTATCCAACCAAGATGCCGGCGGTCTGAGGCAAATACATCACTGACTGTATGATGTTATGTTATGATTTAATCGACAATATGAATGCATAACGATACTAATGGTTTGACTCTTTCTGGATTTACAGGGAAGAACTCTGTTTCCAGTGCTACCAGCTTCGCGAACTAGTCTCAGGACTGTGGTAACTTTAATTTGGTCCAACCTGCGCTTGAACTTGCTGGGTTTTAATTTCAGCATCTCGTACCCCATCTAAAACAAATAAATTGCATGAGCCTCATTTTGGACAGTCGTCATTGGTGTGTTCATTTTGGCTTCAATTCCGTTCATGATGTGGCGCATCATCATAGACCATTCTGATACAGTTGCTTTCTTTTTAGGTGTATCGAGGTCGTCGGACAAAATACCATTGTATGGGGAATAACCAAGACGTGAATTGCCAAACCACAACAACATCCATGCACCGTGTGGAGAAATGCTAGGAAAATCAAATTCGTTCGGAAGCAAGTGAAATTTTCCCCATCGGTAAAATTGACGCGTACGGTCTGGAGCTGGAAAAGCTGGCTCTGCCGTTTTACTTTAATGAAGTCCTACCTCTGTTAGCAGTGCTTTGATTCTTCCGGTAGCAGTTCTTTTGTGATATTACCTGCTGCCACGCCCTTTTGCTGGAGTACATGTTCCATTCGGTTTTCTAGCATTTTGGTCAGAGTGTCCATTGATTGCTACTGGCTGTCGAGCTTGCTATACAGCTCCATCTGTGGCAGTATTCCCGTCGGTTGCATCCACTCCGATTCAAGTCTTTTTAGCTTAGCTTCTAATTCTTGAAGAATACTGGGGTTAGTGAATAAAAGTGTTGGCATAAGCGGATGGTTGCTATGTAATCTACCAGCAAAAATGTAGTATGATGCACAAGTGAAAACCTAAGCACAACAGTAAATCTCCACAAAAGCTTGAGTCCTTTGCGGGTCCTGGGAACATCTTCTGCACACTAGAATCTACTGTTTTGTCCGAGCTGTCACGAAAGTACGAGGGTAGAGTTGAAAATTTCGAGTCATTCCCAGGTAGACCTGCTACCACGCCTCTTAAAATTTGGTCACCAGCGGATCCATATCGAAAATACCTATCTAGCACACCACTGATAGACCATCCACATCGGAGGCAGACACTGACAATCGACGGGCCGCCGGTACGTCCTCCACAAACAAATGTTGCAACCCCTTCCACACTGAGTGCGTTCCATAACTTTGAGAAACTCTATCCTTTTTCAGAATAGCACCTAGATATTTACTAAAGCGAAGTTTTGGTTCAGAACCCGGAAATAATGCCCCTGGTTGCATTCGCGGGTGGCACGCTAATTAAATCCAAAAGTAGTCACCCGAAACGTACCCGGACTAAGCGGATTTGCATTGAGGTGGCATGGATCACGTAGTCCAGTTCCTTCTTGGCTTGTTTTTGACTTGAAAAAAGTGCGCCTACGCTGTCATCTTTGGGTAGCAAGTGCTGGATCTGGAGAATCTGAACAGAAGCAGATCGGCATATTAAATTCCATTGAGTAGTCAAAAAGAGATGCGAAAACCCACTATCATTTCTTATAAGGGAGATTCACAGCGTACCTGGTATAGAGAATAAGTCAGAGGCTGCTTTCCCGAGATTTAAGGCTGACTGATTCATCTCGAGCCTCTTTATACCCGAAAAAGCTGCTTCATATCATCACCATATACCACCGGCAATGCAATGCGCTTCAATCAGAGAGATTTTTATAGCGCTGCGATATCCGCTCAGAGTCACTGACATCACAATACTTCTCTTGTACACCAGAAATCTTTCAAAATCGTCCGGCGTAAACTCGGCAAGGTTAAATTCACCACTATCATAAAAATCTATTTGTATTCGATTCTTCTCGAGCAAGTTCTTCCCTTATCCATTTCTTGATTCCGTTTATGTTGCTTGCGTACTTAATTTTTGTTTCTGGTGATATACAGGCGAACCGACTTCGCATCAGCTAACATTGCGTTCTTCTGTCGGTCAGTTTTCTGTTGGTATTAAACAAACATTGGTAGCGTTTTGGCCAATTAGAGAGCACCCTTGTCGTCGGCGATAAGCTTTTACGATTTCTCAACCTGATTAGATTCTTCGCCTCGCATAGTAAATACAAGTCAATGTAACCAAGACAGGAGTAGAGAATTCACCGATGCATGAAAACGTAAGCCCAAACGGCTACGAATTGACTAAAACCGCTATATATTTCTTACGGAAGTAATTGAATGTACAATCTTTGCATCCTCGTCCACCTTCCCTCTACGTTGGTTTTACGTGGACATATACGGCGTTATGAACTTTCACTCGAGTCTGGTGGCTTCACGCCGTGAGCTAGTTGATGCTTTGAATGCATAGAGGCGACGCTCTTCCTGTGTGCTCGGTGCAGCGGGAATAATTCGCCCACTACTGTCAGCAAGCGCGATTTTTCCGCGGTCTGCTGTTCCTCTTGGCTTTGTTATCTACCCAATCCACGCGTTAGCGAACGTCATCTGCTTCGCAGACTTACTGAGCCCACCCGATGCTCTCTCCATCTGGAAAGTTTACAATGTGGTTGCGTCGAGCGGGAATGGACAGACATCGCCAGTTTTTTTTGTTTTACCGACTTCAACGTATTTTAAGAAGTATTTGTATTATTTATACAAGGGCGCGTGCTTCGCGCACGGAGTAAGCTCTAACATGATGTATTAGCTGAATTAATGTGCATCAAAAACCATTTCTAGAGCTTCTAGGCGTTCTGTTTCAGCAAGTGCGGCTTTGTTTGGGGTGAAGTCAGTTAAATAATCCTTTGTGTGTGGTTCGGTCAAGTAGATCTGTTGGACGGACTTCATACGTGTCGCTGCAGCATAGAAAGACGATGGTGGAGGAACTATCCGACTTCGATGTCGTAGTGGCGCAATTATGAGCTTCTCCACTGTTAATTTTTGGTACTTCTCCGTAGCGCCAACGATCCAGTATTTTAGCTTATAAAGGATCATTGCTATGTCTCATATTCTCTTCCAGCTTCACGACTTCATTGAGTTGTTGATAAGCTGCAATACAGAATGCTCGATAAAAGCTGCTTTGCCAGCGACTGGTAGTTGCTGAAGCCAGACTCCAGTAAAAGAACATGCATACCACCAAAGCAACATTCGGCTTGTTTCGTAGGTCACGCAAGGCTCGATCCATTTTCCCGATGAATTGGGCATTAGTGATTGAAATTTCATCCATAATCGGTATGTACAACCGAGCAAAACGCTCTATTGGTCTGGAGTCTTTACTTTGTGGTTTGACAATTCGTTTGCACCCCACTGGAACAATTTGTGCATTGTCTAACCGTTAGCATTTTGTACTATAATGTCTTGATAGGTAATAGTTTCTAAGACATCCCCGACATTCCAAGATTTAACAAGGTACTGGAGCGCTTATTTCCCGCGAACCTTCTAAAAGCCCGATCATTTAAGGTACGTCTTCATCTTCCGTAGCAGATATTAACCTTAGAAACTGACCCTGCACGAACAAACATCTTGTGTTGTTCTTATTTAACTGGGAAAAAGCAGATACCTCTCGTAACGATGGGTTTGCATGGAGGTCAGCGAAAATGTTCTATCGAAGTAGGGTTCACCCAATTGCCGTCAGCACCACCGTTTTGCGAAAGGATACGGGCTCTCGTTGGATTGTCGAAACAGGAGATAGTTGGTAACGACTAACGGCGAAGACTTATTATGTGTTGCAATCTCGATTTCAGCAATACATGTACACCATTCTTCATTGGCTTATGCTGAAATTTCCTCGCAGAACTGATCTGAATTTGAGTTTGCGGTTACTTGCGACGACATAGCTCCCTTCTCTAGTAATGGAATATTAGTTGCTGATGTCTTCACCTGAGATAATAATTCGACAGCATAATCTTCTGATTCTGCTAGGCTTCACAGTTCGTGAACCCATCATCACAATCGCCGTTTTCGTCTGCTTCCAGCTGCTTTGTGTCCGTAATGGCTTGGAAGCGCTCCATAATTTCATCTGACATTTTATTCGCCAATTCTCATGCTATGTAGTAGTCGTTTGGAAATTCCAGATATGCGCTTGAGGGTTCACCCTCAGTCCACCATGAATGAACATTTCTTCAAAGCTGTTGTTGCCATGCTGCTGAAGGTCTTCCGGCTCACGAAATGGTTTGAATTATACCAGAAGCATTCGTTGGAGCAAAGTTTGGATTCAGGAGTCATGTTTTTATTGAGAGCATCTGTTAGACGCTTTCCGATCACTGTTGCAGTGGTAGATACCGCTCGCTGGTGCAAGGTGTGCGAGATTGCATGACCATGATTTGTCGTGAACTTTCTCCGGTCATGTTTTTTGTTTACGCCAGCTTCCCATAAAAGTCAGGAGTAAAAACGCTCCAGTTTTTCAGGGCGGTAGCTGTAGTCAAACACATTATAGCTGGCTTATACGTAGAGCTGTGCCGCATTGCGGAAGTACAACGTTGACAACTTCTCCATTAAAGAAAAAATCCATGAACGAGTTTACATAAATCTTGGCAAAGGTTGTTGACGAGTAAAATGGTCAGCCACGAAGCATATATAAATCAGCCATTGGTGACGATTTCTCTTGGGGTTTTGAGAGTGGACAACACATGGACAGGATATAACTTTTTTAATTGGCGAACTATATTCTGATTTTTTGTGGGCTTTGTCAAAACGCGTGAGTGTACGCAGCTAGGGTTTTTCCTATCGCATTTTGTAGCTTGATACGCGTATTTAAGCATGTAAAATGCTTTCTCAGGTCGTTTGCCTCCTGACAGAACTTTACGTCATGATTGCATTCGAAAACGCGGGTTAGGACTAGCGAATAAGGAGAAATCACTCCCAATTCTCCTCTCCACTTCAACAGTAACTTCTGGTACCCATTTTGTAGCGGCACACGGTGCTTTCGTGAAAAGCGTTCTACACAAGTCACCCTTTGGGGTACGCCTTAATTTCTTGAAACATGATCGACTGTGAAACCAATGATGTGTTTCGAAACGCAACAATGCTCAGTTACAGACATTCTCTTTTCCCAGACGAGGCACTAGAGGTAAAGGATTTGGCAATGCTATTCGGTGTGTTACGGCATCATTACTCCGATTCACAGAAAATCCTGTGAGAAGTGAACCATTTTTCCTTCAATTAAAACGTTTCTCCAAACGATGTGCGGCCGGAAGCGCAACTAGCAATCTCAACACGGTTGACGCCATTTTGTTGTTTTTAAAGGCCAAATCATTTGTTATTGTTGCCGCAATAGCCTTTTGATTGCAGCGTGAACAACAAGTTTGTGAAACATTGTAATACTAATTGTCCGTGACATCACTTTAATCCATATCTACAGGTAGCTGTGCAAATCATCGGTTGAATTTGGGATTCTGTTGCCGCAAACAATGCTTGTGTTTCGCCGAACAGACCATACCAGGCTTTGCTCTACTGTTTTCTTGGTCCCAGTCCAGCACTACCTCAATAGTGACATTCATCAGGTGATACAAATATCTGAAATTGCAAGGAAAACCACATAGCCAGTATTTGTTTATGACTCATGTGTAGCGATAGACAAGATTGTTACCTTGTACATCGGATTTTTTGCTGCTATTGTTTAAAGTTTGGATTGTGTAAATTCGAGACGATTATTCACTGTTCTTCGTGGTTCTCGCAGATGGATATCAATAATATCCCCGGAAAGTTTCGCGACATGGTAAGTATCACTGCAACTTGAAGGGAACGTAAAAATTGACAGTTGACCGATGTGATGTTACATTGACATGAATTTAGGTCCTTGTATCTGCTCGTTCTTCATTCGAATCCAGCGGGCTTGAAGACCAGTTGATTATGAAGAAAAACTATATCTGATCGGTTTTGGTTGCGGTGGAGGTTTTGGTAAGAGCTTTCGCTGATTTAACGCGTTTAAGCGCTGTTTCATGTATTCTATATAGCTTTGTACCTTTGAACAATCCAATGCTCTACACCTGTGGAGACAACTTTGCGCGCAAATACTGCACGTGTAGATTGGTGCGTACTAATACGTCGAAGGCAACCAGCAGAAATGACGGATGAGCTTCGGAACGCCGATGTGATAGACGTAAGCAATATCTTAAAAACTCAGCAGCTCCAATGCGTATGACACGACTAAGACAGAATAATTCGCAAAAAGCGTAGGTCTAGTACGCAGGATCAAAATCAGTTGGAATGCCGGATGATCTCCAGACAAAGAAGCTTTTGCTACCGTCGAAAAACATGCGTGTTTGTGTAGTAGTGTGTTCGGACTGATAATTAGTAACTAGCGCCACAGCTGTTTGTTCGCAAGTCTCATCATTGCTACATGATGCGCTGGTGACATGGTCAGGAAAATTACATCTCCAACGCGAATTATCGAAATCTTCTACAACTTTGCCCGCATTTGAAAAAAACGATGGTAAGTGTTGAGGTGAGTCTTCACGCACTGTTCGCCAATAACAATATCTGTAGAGAACTTCTCAAAATCCGAGATAACTGTTACTTTGTCGTATAATCTGTTGTCTTCATGGTACCATGCGTACTGATCGTGAAGGCGCGGGATTCGGACACAGTACCGCTTATTTGTTTCTGCCTTCTGGTGTGATGTCATTGACCCGACCATCGATATTCCTGTAATGCCTTTCGTCACAACAGCTTTATGAAACAACTGAGTAGGTGTGGCTGGACTTGCTCTAACGTAGTACGCATGGGATCGTATAGTAGAGCGCTGACCACCTCTCACAACGGAAACAAATGTGTCGGTTAGCCAGGACGCAGGGTAACGACAGTAACAGATTGTACATATTTTCTCTTGACCAGAACCTCTGCAGACTTGACTACTAGCTTCCAAGTATGTGTGAGATTCAGTTGCACAAGACAGTGGTTCGAACGTACATTCCATAGTTGGGTCAGAATGCTGGGGTTGATTGCTTCGGCTTTGTCAACAGCTTCGAGACGTTGGCTAAACTATGCATTCCTTGACGAGTCGAATCATGTTTCACTCCCCTTCACAAGTTGGGAAGATCCCAGACACTCAAAACAGCTTTCCCTTTTCTTTCCCTCTCCTGCATTGCTCATTTTACAGATACACATGTGGGAAAACTAGCTATTAACAATTGTGTTGCCAACTAGCCGCACTTCTTCGCATGAAAAATAAGTGAAGACAGGGGTATTCGTCTCAATATGAAAATTCAGAGAATTGTCCGTCAACATAGTGCGCTGGTGGAAACCCCTTTCTCAAGTCCAACGACGCGATCCCGATGAGCGACTCACCATTGATAGCCCAGCTCCAACGGCATAACCAGCTATCTCCTTTAATCATGGATTATCTCGCATCCTTCCACTGATTATTCACACCGGTTCTTAATTAGCCGTTCTGATGGAAGAGCAATCGACACAAAGATGCCACCAAAAGACAGCATTACGAAGAAAATACCAAGCAAGAAAGCAATGAAAGCATCTTCATTGCCAACGGGTAAGAGAGTCTGACTATCTGTTCCGAAGGACTACATCTCCTCCCTCGAGTAAAAACGGCGAACCCATGCCACATCGGATCGTGTAATTGATTCAACTCAAGGTAGATTACCAACATACTGCAGTAACCCTCCCGTTCTCAAGCCATTTTTGACCCCCACCTGACTTTAATATGTTGTTAAGTACTACATGTTGATGCCAGGCTAATCTTGATTTTTGCATTGTCTTAGATAAGTACGACCGGCGTTTATGTACTGCGGGAAATCTACCTGATCAGTCATCATTGTTTGCGCGAGCAGTACTCTGTACCAGCGATTCTATAAATGCTCCATCACGAGACTAATATTTTTTTTGTTGGAGCAAGGTGTACATACTACACCCGATTATGGCTTTTGTATTAGAACAGAACAAAGAGGAAACGCATTCCCAAAACTATGTTATCTCCCAGCTCCAATTTTGCTGAACGAAGTTCAGCAATCGCTCTTTCTACGCAATTACACTTGCACACATTCACCATGACTAGCGTGCTAAATCTTAACATCGTCTTCTTGTTCTATACGATCTCCCTCCTTCTTCTCTTTCTCCACCTGTACATCGTCTTTCATCCTGCTCTTCATTGTCGTCATCAGTGCGCGCAAAGACAGGGCGTGGACCCTCTCGACCATTTTCTCCACTCGATGTGCCATTTTTGATGACGTGTCATGGGTAGTTCCCCGGGCGAACACGATCACACAGGTATACGCTACAGCATGCAAAAAAATAGGTTAGATAAACGCATACAATAACTCTTCTAGCTAAACAAACCGCTTTGTTCCGTGGCTGCATGCTTCGCAATAGAATCTGGTGGTACTGTGCTGTCCAGCCTTTGTCTTTCGGATTGAGCAGACCTTGCACTGATGTTGGGGTCTCTTGCGAAAATCCTCACGCACTTGAGCCCACTCAGGAAACTCAGACAACTCGTGGTCAGTATCAATACTTGGAACCTGTTCAAATTGATGTGGTTGTGCTGGTAATGGTGTCTGTTGACAAACACAGGGTTACAACATGGATTAAATTTACACCATGGAACAACGAGCATGTCGTATGTACCTCACCAAAAATCTGCTGCCGTCATCTGGAGTAACTGGGCTTGTAGTAACTTCAAAAGCCAGAGTGATTTGCAGGTTGCTTTCCTCGCTGATTTCGCGATTCGCGGTAGACGATAAAAGCGTCCAAAAGACCCAAGAAAGTCATTTTATAGTACTTGCGAAAGCGAATTGATAAGTGAAGAGAGTAGCGCTGTTGTCTCAATTGGCCGTGGATGTCCACCCAGCCCAGGGTAGTCCCCAATTGCAGAAGGACTGGGAATGGAAATTCGACGCCCTCATGGGAACGTGACGCCCTCTAAATAAATCTCACAGATTAATGTAATACTACATAGAAACAAACGACAACTTACTGTAGGTCTTGATTGCGGTACTACTTCCAACTCACAGCAAATACACAGGTAGACGGTCCCACCACTGTAGAAATTACAGCTACGAGCAACACTTAGCAACGACAATATTGACAGCTCCACGTTGAACACTTCTCGGACTAATAGCATCTTTTGCAATCAACGCTGGAGGGAAGCCCTTTGTGTTAGTTGGATCGTGCCCTACTAGATAGACCTTACGCCGCAGCATCTGAAGTGGAAGCTGCATCGACGTATAGAAGCGGTCGGTAACAACTGTATGATAGACATCTTCCTGTTGTTCTGGTAAAATCCGGATGATGTCACGGAACAAGGAAGATGGTCCAGAGTTAGGGTCCGCCGTATGCTCGGTCGGAGATTGTTCGACAAGTTCGTCTAAATGTTGATAGCACCATGCGTAATATACATCATGTTGTACTTAGCCAAAACTACGAGTAGACTCCTGATGGAGTCCACTCATCAACGTACCGTAAACAGTATGCGTCTTGGCGCAGCAGGTCATGAACAACTTGGTCCCCCAATTATGGGTTTATCTTTCATGTAGGGGCGGGTAATATTATAGTGGCTACTTGAAGGAATCATGGCTTTGTAAACATCTCCTGCAATGTTTCAACCACGGATCGTATTTTCCACGCATGGTCTGTTTCGGCATGATCATCTGCGTTGTCCGTGAAGTGTAGATTTTGCATGACCCGATCCAACCGCGACTTACGCACGAAGGTGCCAAACGTGCCTTTCGGTACCACACCGATAGCATGCGTAGTTCAATGATCAGCAAATCTTCTCTTGTGCGGGCACAGCATTCTCGCAACCGGTAAGCTAATGCAATGAAGTATATCCCCGGCTGAATCGTTTTGTGGCTCTTCGTCTCTCGCATCATCACGTCGTCTGCGGATATGTCATCTCCTCTAGTGCGAACATGCGGCCACACGCTCGTTCAGATGCTGGCTATAGAACCGATTGCTCTCCAACGCAATGCGTCGCCACAAACAAGGACCCCCGCAGTCGGTCCATACTCTACAAAATACAAATCAGGATACGGGACCGCTCGATCAGGTTGTGCTGAGGGGTCTGCGCGTAATATACAGCATATCACGTCGGATCTATGCATTATATACAACATAAATAGCAGCATGCACAACTTACCGAAGTTCCACCAGTCAACGCGCATTTTCTCGAGTGCCTCTTCATCCAATCCAAGAACCTCCATCTCTCCCTTGGTCAGCGTATCCCACCTGCTCGTTGTTGATTTCCAGTCTCGTGATAACCTTGTCTTTGAGTTGTGCGAATGGAAGCAGCAAAGAACTGTCTGGAAATGACTAGACTGGTATGGTGGAATAGAAAGCCTGTTCAGTTCTTGAGTACAGGCTCAAGTCGCGCAATGGAAACATGCCGTAAGTAGTTGTGACTGTGTATTGGCATTACACAGTATATAATCTCACTAATTCGTTTGACCTAACAGAGAGGTGGACGCGGGATACTAGAGAGAGGCGTCACACCATTCCTTGTCCAGCGATGATAAGATATTACCATCGGTGGATGGGAGGTGTTGACCACACGCGATAAGTGTTTCGTTACTTTACAAAAAGTTATGGAGAGCATCACCATACACGAGGGAAGCTACGACTTCAAACTGTCACACGTTGGAGAAGCAGTATCGTGGAAGAATACTGCGACGCTGCTATCTATCCCAAAGACAACGCACAATGCCGACGTCAGTGCGCTAACACAGCAAAACCCTACACCAACAATAAAACACCATCTAAAACTAGATTAAATAGCATGTATCGTGATTGGGTAAATGTAAAATTTGGATATTGATGGATAAAATCTCGTTTTGTTTGCACCAATTCCTGGTTCACTACTGCGTTGTATGAGACATGCTCTCCACAAGACCCGAACAAAACGTTGGTGAACTGCCAGTCACTAGAAATTTGTATACTCCTGATAGCACGCTTTCTCTAAGCAAGGTGCTCGTCACTATTAATCCACAATCTAGAGCCTAATCTAGAACCTAATCTAGAGCGAATCGTGAGTCTAATCTTAGTCGTTAATAAGCTCCTAATTAGGTCCGCAAGATCGAAGTCGTTAATAAGATCCTAATCTTTAGTCTAACTACAGGTCAGTCGGTAATAAGCTCCTAATTAATCCTTTAAGACCCGAGATTTGAAGTCCCTCGTGAGGACTCTAAAAACGTGGATATCGGTTTTCTATTGGTCAAAATGATGCCTTAAAGGTCCACGCACAGTAGGACGCTGTAGTGAAAGCCCTTATCAGGCCAATCGTAGGAAACTTCAACTAGCGACTGGTGTGGGCGACGTGCTTCACTTCGACGTGCATCGGAATCTTTGTGATCGCAAATCAGTCATTCAAGAACATTTCACAATTCACACGTCGTCATCTACACCAACCATGGATATCGAGTTGCTCATATCTGAATGGGAGCCACATGCTGTAGTACCTCACTCAGAAGATAGCCGAGAAGAAAATAGTGACGAGCAAGTCTTCGGTGACACTGATGGTGTTGATAACGTTGATGAACGCTTGGAGAATGATGGGGGCATCTGCGTCGATACTCTCGCCAGATATGGAGGCATAACACTACTTCAAGAAAGCAAAGTAAAACGGGCGTATAGAACCAAAGAAATTCTTGGTCTCTGCACATTGTTCTTTAGTCGGAGGCTACAAGACACACACTACAATGGCTAAACCCCGTCTTGTTCAAAGTGGGGTTCCTATTGTCTCTCTCCGAGAACTGAACGCCTACATAGGTCTTGAAATTGCTACAAGCCTTTGTCCATTGAACCGACTCCGAGATTATTGGCCAACGAATGATCTCTATGGACACTCTCTTTTCCGCTCTACAATGCAACACGATCTTTTATTGGCATTCGGACAGCTTTGACTTTGCACCCAATTCATATGGTACCTGAAGAAGTAAAAATTAGAGACCCGCTATGGTATTGAACAATATGCTGAAGAAGTGTGCATCGCTCGCAGTGTCAAATGGGGTGTCAGCTTTGGATGAAAGCTCAATTCGAACAAAAGCACGGTCGGCGATACGCACTTACATCCCGTCCAAGCCGGACAAATATACCGTTCGATTTTACGCGTTAGTCGACGGGAAAACACTATATGTACATGATCTTTTTGGCAACGGCAGTGGTAACAGTACTGTATCTGGCCACCTAGAGCGCTACACTGCTGTCTTCCCCGAACTTCGAAGGTAAGGTGCGAAGAGTGTGAGTTAGACGCAACGAGTGCGACTGCATTGTGGGCTGCTATGTTGACCAAGCAGAGTCAATAGCTCCTTTCTCCAAGTGGAAAACGAGTTGTTGTTATGGATTCGTATTACACAAGACATTCATTTGCTAAACATGTACTTGATATGACGTCTGGTGGAACTCGAGTATTGGGAAGTAGACTAAATTATGTGGATAGTTTGTCTCGACATGCCGTAGAAGCACCAATTCTGGAGTTGAATGGTGCTGCACGAGATAGTTGAAAGCTAGTTGGTGCTATAGACACCGCCGACAATTTGAAGGGTCTCGAAAAATCCCATAAACAGAGCCAGAAGCACATGAAGAAGGCACAAAAGACACCATTCGTCCCGCCTCGTCATCATTCTCCTCATGCTGGATATATTGCATTTTGCGACAAGAAAATAGTGCTGTTCTACACAAATGACTTAACAGCTACGCCTTCGACAGATGTGCTAGATGGTAGAACTCTAGAGGCACAAACATGCTACCGCGGCATGGATTTCGTTCAACGATGGACTGGACAGGACATATTTCGTCGGACGAAGCTTTTTGCTGCTGCTCCAGTGTGCGCATACAACAGTTTTATGTGCAGTTGACAGATTCGATCAAATGCGCAGCACAAATTCTATACGTCGACGCGAACGTCGATTGACTATGAGCATTTTCACTTGGCCTTTGGATGTAGCCATTCTTCATGCGTTCGTTATCTATCAGATACTTGAACGCGGCAATGGAGCACTCAAATCAATTAGGTCAGCTAAGGAAGAAATTGTCAACAGGCTGGCGACGGCACAGCAACGGCACATGCAATCACTTCGACAGAGAATAAACCACCGATAACCAATTGAAGACATTATTGGCAGCGACGCTTTGCAGCACATGTTGACGCGAATTCGTAGTAAGCTGCTTTGTAGTTTGTGTGCTTTCCGTGGCGGAAAAAATCGTGTCAAGTATGCATGTACACGCTGTCGACTAGGTTATCGCGTTGAATGTTTCATAGCAGTGCACTATAAGCATATGATGACGGAGAATGCAGCGGTCATGGAAGCACTTGACGCTGTTGTCATGGCAACGAGCGGGATACCTAAAGTCAATACAACGCAGCGACAGAACACAAGTATCATCGAGTCACATGAAATTGAACTTCCCAGACTACTGCTAAAAGACTCGTCGCCTAGTGTAACGGGGTTACATGAGGGGTACCCCAGAAAGGGTACCGCCTCTAGAAGTAGATATACTTCTGTGAGTATTCGTGTTAGGTACTCACTCGTGGGTGGTGTGGACCACACCACTGCCACGTAGGTCTGGTGGCTGAGGGCCAACCAATAGCATTTGTCCTACCTTTTATATGCATATATGAAACAAATTATAGTTAATTAGTAATTTGTATTACAGGCCAAATGACCTAATTAACTATAAATATATCAGTCTTAAACTAACGCTAAACTGGCTATTAAGTCCCCTCAGACCAGGGACTAGTGTTCAGATTAATCTAGTCTTGTAGTCTAATCTAGAGTCTAATCTTTAGTCTTTTTGGCTAATCTTGAGTGTCCCCTTGAGCCTAATTTGTAGGCCACCTCCTAATCTTTAATCGTTAATAAGCTCCTAATTCGGATCGTAAAATCGCAGTCGTTATAAGCTCCTAATATATAGTCCTTAATAAACCCTTAATTAAGAGTCCTCTCGTCTATGATCCTTTAATCGACGATATCTCTCAAGAGAGAAGTTGTCTCGCGTCTCCCGCAGGCGGACAACCGTCATTCCGCCACCGCCATCGAACTTCTCTTCATCATCGAGTACGTGGACACCAATCGCGTTGTCTACTTCTGAGCGGAGGGCAAGAACGAGGGCGGTGTGAACAGGGACCTATTCACTAATGACCGATAAGAGAGAGCGGACGAAAAACTCCTCTGAAACTTTATAAAGCGGACGAAAAAAATTCGTCGCAAAACCGTTTTTCAATACGGGGCAGCATACAAAGATCGAGTTGTTATTTACGGGGGTCGATGAATTCATCGGCCTTTTCGTCCACTCACTGACACCAAGTCGATTTTGGCGGATCCCTGTCCAAACCGATATCGCGTGTTTCCAAATGATCGCTTCATTGACTACAGCTGTAGCGTTGACAAAATCCTCGACTGTAGCTGTAGACGGACAAATAATGAGCTCGTGGGTGCAAGAACACGCATGAGCTCAGCACTTCGCAAACGACCATGGACACAACCGACGAAGAGTATCAGGCTCATAGCCAGCTATACGACCGTCTACATCTAGAGCTGCAAATCCTCCACTATCGACAACCAACTGCAGAGAAACCTAAGTGAAGTCGCGAGGCACTTCAACATCACTCATTCACGTGTTTCTCGCGTTCTACATAGGCGCAACAATCTAACTCCACCAAGTAGGCAACTTCCGGCGGCTGAACGCTGCCGTTTGACTGGTTTTTGTATACGGCAATTAATTGCGTCCGATCTGACGACCGATCGACCTCTCCAAGCAGATATTTCGGAATTACCCGCTGTCCCGTACTTCCCCTGATTGGGTCGAGTATCTCGCGGGTTGTTATCAAAGAGTACAGGTCTCGAGAGGGGTGTGTAGGAGGATTAGATGTATGAGATAAATCTAAAGTAAAGAACTTGTTTTCCACTTGTGTTAGGCCAGGTAAAAGTACGAGTGACTAAAGGAAGAGTGTTCGCTCGAAGCCCCTAGAACGCTCACGTGCGTGACACCCTCTCCACTAGGATGACCTGTGCTTCCACGACGTGCCTTCTGTCCCTGAACGTGACAACCCTTCTCAAAAGTCTTGTTTGCGAATGTAGACCCACAATGACGCCTATCCTGTCTGGAAGTAGCTCATCATCCAGATTGGATGCTTCAACGCAGTCATCCGTCTCAGAGTCCTCGCGACATCAATTGAGGACCACTGTCCTAGAAGTATAGTATCTAGACACTTAGGCACGGTACTCCGCACTAATACCGGCCTCACTTGGTCTACTTGCATTCACCCCCGGTGAAGACTTATTCACTGGAAAAGGTCCTCGGGTCGACGATCGAACTCTGGCACGACCCCATCCGACCCCGACACGGGACATCCTCCCCAACCAGAAGTTTGCTGTCCCCAGCAAACGTTACTAGACTGACCCATGTTCCGTAATAATTGCTCCACCATTTGCTCAGCCGCGCTTAAACTAGGAGTAGCTTCTTCTGTGGGTTGAGTAGTTCTCATAGTTTCACTTCCGCTAGACTGCTCCACTTGCACTCCTATGGAATTACCACTTCGAGCGCCCTGGAAATCTTCGAACTCATCAATATCTGCACAGTGTAAGCGAAGAAGGCTAGCTTTTTCTTGTTGAGTGCGAGTCGAAACGTTCTGCTGTACACTTCGCAAGCATTACTCGCCACTGCTTCGGGCGTCACACTACTTAAGCGTCCATCAGCATCACCCAGTCGCCAACAATGAGTGATTAAGCCCACAATGAAAATCGTAAAACTCACGTAGTAGTTTTCAGGAATCCAATCGAGGGCGTAACAACCAACATTGAGGAGAGTCACTCCTACTGCCACGCCAATATTTCCGCAAAGCACAAACTCGAGGAGATCATAGATAGCCATAGGCGCATGAAGTATCAGTGTGAGGATTAGGAGAAAGAACCAACAAAGACCTTGCGCGACTTCATACGATCTCATCTAACTTGCACCCACTGCGTCGACCGTAGCTCTGAAATAACGAGTAGTTGATTGTCCTGTCCTGACAATCAATCCAAGCTCCAAATGTTACTCGCCACGCAGTACACCAGCTCCGAAGCATTCGACCGTAGCGTCCATACTCTTCCTCGTTTTCGCGTAGTACAAGCACAGGCACAGTGAATAAAGCGTTCCATAATGCATACGCGTAGGCTGTTCCAGACAACTCTCTCAATTCGCGGTTCCTCAGCACATATTGATATCTAGTAACAAACTCCGATACCATTCCTCCGTTCATTCTCAACACACGCCATACTTGAACTAGGAAGGTCCACACCACTTGTCTGACTGGAGATGTCAACACCCAGATTGCCACCGCCCCTAGGTAAGCAGGTATAAGTTCCACATGCGCATATTCGTCGAGTACCAGCCGTCCAACACGGTCCATTTTCAGGTAGTGAGAAGCAGTCCAAACTAGTAATGATTCACTCTGAACCAGTCCATACGTACTTGTAAAATCGTTGCGGTTACTGAATCCCGATAGAGATGGAAGTAAATCAGGAAAAGGAGAGATACACTTCTAGTCGTCAATTCATATCACCTCACGCTCCTGAAAGCAAGTTTCCTCCAGTTGACTCAGAATTCCTTTTCCGAAACCACGTCGCAAGAGTCTTAATCCATCAATCAGGTGATCAGTCGAAAGCCTTCGACAACCAGTTCCAAACGAGTTCCATTCCTCAATTTAACAGCAACAACTGAGGGCCAGCCGCGATGAGCCGCCATGACAAGAGCGACAAGAACAAGCGGCACTCCAGCAAGAAAAGCCGAGCCAAAAAGAAAATGTTGAAGCAGCTATGCGCCATATTCGAGGACGACTCAGACGATGAAGAGTCGTCGGACCAAGAGAGCATTCGACTTCAAGACCAGCAAGCGCAACTAGCGTTCTAGTGCCGGATGCGCAGCCCACTGAATGTTAATGAGAGTTCCGTTGGTCTTGAAGTTCTGGACGACGTCGCCGAGCGAGTTCTGGATAATGATCCTCACACTCTAGGCAGCGCGTTGAGTGGTCCGATCGTGATCTTGCCTCACCCAGGGCGTATGCTAGGGACGAACAGTCTACCAGATCATCAGCGTTTCTCAAGCTACCAGAATTCGGGGATGTCGACGAGGCGTTCCTCGCCTCAGCGTAGTTACACTCCACTATCAAATAAAAAGAAACGGAAGAAGTCGTCATCCAGTCACAAGCAGTACTTCGCGCAAGAGTTATCGACGAGGACACCGGACATAGTGAGACGCGATATTGAGAGGATTTATCGCAAGGCTTCTCAATCAAACATGGCTCCGTATGAGAGGGCATACCCTTGGGAGAAATCCAAGTTATGGTATGATCCCCATGAATTTGTCGACCTTCACGTGGCCCACTGGCGTTTCTGGATGGAGAACCGCCCCAAATTTTGGGTTTGGCAACTACACGCACCGATAGCAGCTTCGAATGAGCAGACACAACGACGAAAAGCCAAGATGGTGGCACACGCTGCGAGACTGGCCTTCTTGAGCATGAACATCGAGACGTGGGGTTACTATGGCGTTTTGGAGAGGTTTGAATCAGTGAAAAGTGATCGCTTGCTAATGTGGTGGGGAGGTCAACCGGGAAAGAACGCGCCAGACGCTAAGAGTTACAATGGTCCCACTATCCGCAATTTATCTGAACTGTTTCGCCAAGATAACAAAGAGTACCATCGTAAAGTCAAGAACGCTTTGAAGCCGTTCTGCTTGGACCGAGATGGGTTCACGCGAATCACAGAGATAATAGTTCAGACCAAGGCGCTCAATCCTGACCAAGCAAAGCCCGAAAATCGTCTCACTGATCGAGCTTTGGCTCGCGTCCTGCTTGACGTCGGCTCCGATGAGAAACCTCAGCAGAAATATTGGGCTGGTGACCCTTCGTCTGGAGTTTGGAAGATGTTGCTCGATTCAAGCAGAATCCAGCAACTTGCAACTGCAGTGAAGGAAGAACTTCGTACTGACAAATATCAGCTACCAACCGTGTCTTCATACCAGTCAAGTGAGTCAAAGCGCTTGGGATTCTCGCCCATCTTTTACTGAGATGGAACCAGTACCGCCGAACCAACATTTGAGTCGAAGAAAGCAGCGAAGAGTGCCTCCAAGCGTCAATCGCGATCGGACGATGAAGAAGAAGAATCAGAAGAAGAAAATGGAGAGTCTCAGCATTCAAGTCAAGGATCCCAGTCTGATGGCTCAGGCAGCCAATCGTCGGATCATGAGGCTAGCGGTGACAGTGAAGAAGACGGGGACAGCACAAAAGACGACGATGACGAAGAAGAAAAGGCGCCCCCATCCAAGAAGTCGAAGAAAGACAAGTCCGTGGATTCTCCAAAAGCAGATCCCACAGCCAAGTAGTTTCGCGTTCCACAGAGAGTAAGAGAGAAAAGTTCAATTTGATGTTTGTCGTTCCAAACTTGAAAGTAATTTGTTTCCTGTTGACATGTAAGTGTAGCACCGCGTGGCACAAGAGAGTGTAATTTCCAATGCAATTCAAAGTAGTGAATCTAGTGTTCCAGCAACACTCACATTTCCCAAAGTGTTTCAACACAACACTTTCACCGATTTCCACGTAGATCGCCATGTTTACGAAGATCATTAACGGAACTCGTCCAGCGTCTAAAAGAGCAACTCATCCTCGTCGACAGCGACATTGGCATCAGCCAATCGAGCGCTCCGGCGGAGTTCTGGCAATCCCTTTTCCAGTCGGTAGGTATCTTCAAAGGTCTTAATGAGAGCGCTATAAGCAGGAAGTAGAGTAGCACACCCACGCCAACTAGTCTCGTAAGTTGCCAGTAAAACCAAAAACTGTTCTTCACCATTCTTCTTGCGCCGAGCGATGATATCAATTACAGGACAACTAACACCAGAGAAAGCAGTTTCTTCACCTCCAATCACGAGTCGCTCCACATAGCTCGTAGAGGGCAAATCATCTTCCGTTAAAGGTCCATTATCATCAACTCCAGCTTCGGTTAGCACACCGTTAGGCACTTCTGAAGGGAAAGGTCTGCTCCACCTTCCTCGAAAGCTTTTTAAGCGATTTACGTTGATAGTCACAACACGGTTAGGGTGCGAAGGGATAGCGATCTTGTAGGCATTCTCGCCAACTGCACTCACTACACGATACGGACCGTGCCACGAAAAAGCCAACTTCTTAGTTTTCTTTTCCCCACGACGAGCTCTGAAGTACTGGTACACCCACACAGGATCGCCTTCCATAAACTTAGCTTCGACTTGGCCTTCGAGTCGTTGTTCGTGTCTGCCTTGTGTTTTTAGCAGTTGTCTCT
This sequence comes from Phytophthora palmivora, assembly GCA_008079305.1. Taxonomy (NCBI): domain Eukaryota; phylum Oomycota; class Peronosporomycetes; order Peronosporales; family Peronosporaceae; genus Phytophthora; species Phytophthora palmivora. The sequence goes on along the minus strand of VOQZ01001154.1, from coordinate 321,896 downwards.
CGACAAGTCTTCGAGTATCTCTCAGTGATAGGTACAACCGTGTGCGATTAGCTGCTACTTCGTTGCTCTTCCACTCCGCGTTAGTATTCAGGAAGGCTAAATCCAAAGGAAGTACGGGGTCACGGCCGTACAGACTGAAGAAAGGAGAGTCTTTGAGAGCTTCATGGTATGAAGTCCGATAAGCAAACAGTACGCGAGGCACATACCGATCCCAGTCGTCTTGAGCTTCATTTACGAACATTTTGAGCATTCCAATCAGCGTCCCGTTGAAGCGTTCTACTAGACCTTGAGTCTGAGGATGATACGCAGCCCCAATAAGCTTCTTGATTCCAAGAGTCTCGTAGAAAGATCGAGCTAATTCAGAAATAAAGTTTGAACCTTGATCGCTTAACAGTCGCTCGGGAACACCATGTCTAGAAATGACCTCGTTCGCCATGGTTTCCACGAAAGTTACAGTATCGAGCCGCTCTACGGGGAAAGCCTCAACCCATCTTGTAAAATAGTCAGCAAATACTAGTATGAACTTGTTACTTCGAGGAGTCGTCACAAGGGGACCTACAGCATCGACAACCAGCAGCGAGAATGGTCCAGAGAGTTCGTGAATAGGCATCTTCTGCATCAGACCGTTCTTCCAAGGTCGATAACCTTTACCACTACCGCAAGTAGCACACTCACGAACATACTCATCAACATCGCGTTTCCATCCATGCCAGTACGCGTGTCGTCGCACTTTGTCTCTTGTCTTGGTTACTCCCTCATGAGCAGACCAAGCGTCAGAGTGACAATGGTGGAGAACAGTGGCAATGAACGGAGAGGTATTACCGGAACTTTGAGAGACTGCGCATGAGCTGCTCGAGACTTCAAATGCACTCGGCGCATGAGCACACCGTTCTTAACTACGTAATGTGGAGTCATCAGTAACACCTTGGCACGCAATTGAGCGTCCAACGCAAGTGCACCACTTCCAGAAAGGCAATCATCGCCATGATCCACGGAGTCTGTCGTTGCTCTGCAACAAAACGAGTCTGGTCAAGACCAAACACATCAACAGGGGATATCGCGAGCTGGTCCGGAGATTCAGTGTCATTAGTCGCTTGTCCCTCCCCAACTAGATCTTGTACTTCCTCCTCGTTAGCTTCATTGAGAAGATCAGACATGGACAAAGCGCAGACAGTAGCCGAACGAAGACGAGATAGTCCATCCACATGCCCCATAGCAGTTCCAGCCTTATGGAACACCTTGAAACGAAACTGTGCTAACTCCATAGCCCAACGAGCCAACTTAGCGTTACATGTGCGATTAGTTTCATTGAACACCCACGTGAGAGTCTTGTGATCGGTATAAAGGTCAAATTCACGACGATCCAAGTAGCATCTGAACTTGCGAGTCGCCCAAACTATTCCCCAACACTCAATCTCCGAAGTAACATTTTGTTTGTGAATCCAATTCTTCTCAGAACTTACAAGAAGTTTACTAGCGTAAGCTATAGCGCGTTCCCTTCCATTCACGATCTGCGTAAGGCATGCTCCAACTGCTACTTTTGAAGAATCGACATACAGCTTAAAACGCTTGTTGAAGTCCGGATACACTAGAATAGGGGGCTCCACTAGTTTTCGCTTTAGTTGCATGAAAGCAGTCTCACAGTCCCCGCTCCACTTGAAAGGGACACCTTTCATTTTCAAACGTTCAATGGGTGCCGAGATTGCAGCATACCCAGGAATATAGCGACGGAAGTAACTAGTCAACCCAAGGAAAGCTCGTACAGTGTGAATATCATGAGGTCTTTCCACATTCATCACAGCCTTCACTTTCTCCGGATTAGGGAGAATCCCAGACGGAGTCACAATGTGGCCCAAGAAAGCAACTTGATCTCTACCCCACTTGCACTCCTTCATTTTAAGTTTGAACCCAGCAGTTCGGAACCGTTCCAGCACCTGTTTCAACCGCACGAGATGAGTAGGGAAATCCTCACTGAACACTACACAGTCATCGAGGTAAACTAAGCACGTTCGCCACTTTAGATCAACTAAGACGTTCTCCATCAGGCGCTCAAACGCGGGAACAGCATTACACAACCCGAAGGGCATCACTAACCATTCATAAAGCCCATATTTGCAAGTGAATGCCGTTTTCTCCACACTGTCAGCAGCCATCGGTACATTCCAATATCCAGAAGCGATATCCATGGTAGAAAACAGCTTAGCGTTCCCTAATACGTCAAGAATATCATCTATGAGTGGCATAGGATAGCAATCCTTGATAGTTACAACATTCAATCTCCTGTAGTCGATGCAGAAACGAATCCCACCATCGGGTTTCCTGATCATCAAGACAGGACTGGCCCAAGGACTAGTAGACGGTCGAATGAAGTTTTTGGCAAGGTACTGCTAAATTTCTGCTTCCATCACACCCCCTTCGGCCTTTGAGACACGGTACGGTCTTTGCTTAATAGGAGGATGATCGCCAGCGTCAATCGAGAATTCCAACAAATCGGTTCTTCCAGGTTTCAGAGAGGTCTCTACAAAGAGATCGGTGAAGGACTCTAGCACTTCTTTGAACAATCGCTTCTGCTCGTCTCCAAGTGTAGAATCAGAGAAATTCACATCCAACCCTTGATGTAACTCCTTACCAACAGTAGGCATCGACTCATCCACGCTAGAGGCTAACCTGCCTGCTTTAGTAGTCGAGTACACCCCCCGAAAAATTATCATAGACCGCCTTCTTTTCTGAATCTTATAAAGTAAAAGCAGATTCAGGGACAATCGTCACCGTAGCGATAAGGGTACCTTTCTTAATGACGACCTCCTCAGTAGATGAATTGCACACTTCAACAACGACATTCTTGCTGTGCACACTGCAGAGAGTACGAGCGACCTGGACGGTAGTATCAAGCTCAGGCCAGCCTTCAACTAACACAGTAGACGCTTCATCAGTTTCACCTTGTACCTCAGCGACAACCAGCACTTGTCCTCCAGGACGAATCCGAATAGTCGAGTTGATCCTAGAAGTATGCATTTCTTCAACACGCGGAGATCCAATGGGAAATACTTCACCAGTACTCTTCAACAGGACAGTGTCAGCGTCTAGGTCAATCACTGCTCTAAATGCCTTGAGAGTATCCGTTCCCAGAATTACATCCACATGTAATCGCTTAGCCACAACAAACGGAAGGACAAGTTCCAGCGTTCCTAACCGTATTGGCAATTCGACAACACCGCGAATATCTAGAGGCTTGCCTGACACGCCATTCAAGTTCATGGGTAGGGTTTCAGAGAGAGTTCGGATAGTCCCACTTTCTTGAGCACGCGATAATCGACTAGACTAGCCACTGCCCCAGAGTCAATTAGCATATCCATCGGAACACAATCAATATATCCCGTCGACACGGCTTCGATTCCTCCAACTGACCCGATCACTCGCTTCCCTTCAGGAACAACTAGTATCTTACTAGAAATAGCTTCAGCAGGTTGTGGTACTTCGACTAGACCGGCTTTTGTTTTCCTTCGAGTTGATTCGGTCACCACATAGACATATTGGAATAGCCCGTCACTCTCATTAGAACGTGAATAGTGTGATCCCAACGCTTCAGAACGTCCCGAGTACAGTGAAGAGCAGTTGAAACTCACTCTCTTTCTGGACCTGCCCTTACTAGAACGGTTCTTAACAGGGCGACAAGATTCACAGCAAGACCTTCGCTCGAGCAGTTTCAACTTGATTAGAGGCGCTTCTTGGTTATATAAGGAGACAACCTCGCCCACCAGTCGTTCACGAAGAAGAGCATCCATTTCGAAAGGGAAGACTGACAATTTCTCCTCGATTCGCGACTTAATCCGCACATCAGCGGATTCTTCGGAATTTTCTTGAACCTTCTCGACTTTACCATGCGGAGTGTTTCGCGCTTGCATGATAGACACAGTGTTTCGCCGAGTTCTTCTTCTTTCTCGACGGAGTACACTGTCTTCCGAACCCATGACAACCATGGACGTAACAGATCTTCAGAGTAGAAGTCGTTCCTCGGTAGACCAACACCGGCTACGGGTTCATCTTCTTCAAGGCTCACCACTATGTTATCGGCGACTATAGTTTCGTCTACCAACATTGAGTTCAATTGTTCCGTAGAGAGACGGTTCTGATACGAGCCAAGTCCAGCCACTCTTCCACCATCAGAGTCGTTTCCGTCTGTAGCAGTAGAGTATTGCTTCCTCTCTTGAATAACTCTATTTTCCTTGTCAACCAGCCTGAAGTCACGGTTAGCTCTTTTAGCTTCTGCTGAAGAGGCTAACGTCCGACGATACCAGTCAATCCAGTACTCTGGCGTAGACAATACTCCAGTCGACGACTCTTGAGTCCTCGCTAGGGCATCTTCAGGAATCTTACTCAACTCGATGAGAGTTAGCTTCTTTTGTTTTTCTGCATTTTTCTTCATTCGCTTGCTTAATTCGACTTCATCCAAAGGAAATAAACGTTCTTCCAACTCTTTCTCGTATTCTTCAGTTTCTTCGTTGACACCACTTGAGGTCCCTTCTTCCAACGCATCCAACTCGGCAGGATAAAACACCCTAGCGTGAGAATTCAATTTGTGGCTGTTCTCCTCATCATCCGACGTCTCCAACTTATGTTATGGTTCGCTCCGTGATTGATCAGGAGGTTCGTCAGGTACCGGGACCACCGGATCCCCTTCACACCTTGATTTTCCATTGCCATCTCCACTCAACACTCTAGACGCTTGCTTCATCATCACACCCTTTTTAGGATTACTAACTGTCGCCACAGATGATACTTCACCAATTAAAGGCACGCTTTGCCTCTCCGCCTCAGCAACACTTTCACTAGCCAAGGGTACAGTTCCTGACTGATCTTCACAGGACACCTTCTCAATAAGCTTTTCACTTCTAGTAACTCCGGTCTGCCAAATATCTTCATCCTTCACACAGTTAGACTCTTCCTCACGAGGTAACTTGTCCCCAATTTTCCCACTAGTAATATCATCTTCAGCTCTTTTAACACGAGGTTTAAACTCGACTTCGGGTTTTCCGAACTCGATCTTCTTGGTCACTCCAGTAGCACTGTCAAAGTGTTCTACCAACAACTTGCTCTTGTTCGCTGGACAAGTTACAAAGCCAGCTTCCTGAAAACGATCCGTGCTTACCCAACTATCGTTAGAATCACTCTCAGATTCGGGATCATCTTTCAACGACTCATTATCAACTAACAGACTCCAGACTTCCACTCTCACGTGACGTACGCCTAACAGTATCCGCAAAAGTAGTAAAAGCTCTCAAATCAGTAGAATCATCCTCAAAATCAACCCGCATGTCAGTTCCGTGGTCATCTGAGCCAATGTAGTTGTTCTTCGACGCCTCAATTTCGTCCTCATCTAAGCGATCGTTCTGGAAGTCCTTGCATCTTCCTTCTTCTTCCGCATTTTCTTCACAGATAGAGTTTTCTTTAACATCATCAGGGCGCTTGGTTACCGCAACCTTGTCGAACTTTTCCAGCAGATCGATTGTCGATTGTTGTTGGTGCAGGAAGATGCCATCCGTGGTGCGATTAATCCAAATGCCTAGGCGCTTTTGAGCTTCCCCCAGGTTCTTGATATTAAAGCGCTGAGCGAGGCGTGACATCACGAGCTCCGATAGCTTGTCGCTTTGGCTTACTACCAGCACATCATCGACGTAGAGGCCGAGAACGCAGAGATTTCCATCACGCCTCATGAAATAGATACACGGGTCGATCTTGCTTCTCGAAAAACCTTCAGCCTTGAGAAGCGCATCGATTAGATCATTCCAGAGCTTGCCACTTTGCTTTAGCCCATAGAGACCTTTGAGAAGTAACCAGGACATATTCCCGTCGGCTCCAGGAGTTCCCTTTGGTGGCTTCAGGTAAATTTTCTTGTCGATGTCAGACTTCAAATAAGCATTAGGCACATCACCTTGCAAAAGCTTGGCTTTCCAGATAGCCGCAAGTGCTGTGATAAGTCGAAGACTGGAGATTTTAAGCATGGGTGCGAACGTTGCTTCAAAGTCCACGCCAAATTTCTGCGTAAAACCTCGGGCAACCAATCGAGCTTTGAACCGCTCCAGCTCGCCGTTGCTCGCAAACTTAATCTTGTACACCCATTTAGATGTCACAACGTTGGCATCGGTAGGTGTCTCGACCAATTCCCAGGTACCATTTGCTTGTAGGTCAGCCAGTTCTTTTTCCATGGCTGCTTTCCACTGGGTCCAGTATTCGCTGCGCATGGCTTCGCCAACAGTGCGGGGCTCTTTAACATGGTCCGATGCGCGAATGGTCAATAGTGCGTAAGCCGGTCCGGCAAATGCGTCGATAAAGGACTGTGGTAACTCGAAATCTGCCGGCTTTTCTGGCTGTCGCTTCCCGAAGACTCGGCGCAGCGCGCCCGCAGAATTGGACGGCCATGGTCTTCATGAACACCTTCTTCGGTATCTGCATCGAGTTCCGAGTCGGTATTTGAGTCTGAAGCCGGTTTATCCTGAGGATTATCTTCTTCTTCATGAAGACGGTTTAGTACTTCAGCTGTCTCTGGACTTGGGATATCCAACTTATTCACGTTTTGAACGTCCGGACTTGTCGTTAACCTCTTCGTTCGTGGTAGCAGCAGGAAGTAGCCTTTCTGGGTGGACGATATACCGACGACGATAGCCTTTTCAGCTCTTTTTTAGCTAGGCTGCGGCCTTTCTTGTGTTGAACGTGCACAGTACACTTGGATCCAAACCGCAAAATGTGCGAGACTCGTGGTTATTTTCCAGTTAGTACGTGCAGGGGTGACTTGTAGTCGGCGATTGCACGTATCGGGATCCGATTACGAATGTATGATGCGTACAATACTGCATCCCCCCAGTATCGCTGTGGAAGAGACGATGCCCACAGCATTGCTTGTGCCGAGTTCGTCAATGTCCGGTGGAAACGTTCGGCTTTCCCGTTGGAGGCAGACGTGTTGGGGTGCGTATCCTGGAGACGTATGCCGTGTTGTGCGGCGTACGCTTGGAATTTGTGGTTTGCGAATTCTCCCCCTCCATCGGAGCGTATAACCTTGATCTTCAAGTCGTACTGACGTTGGAATTCTGATGCAAATTCCACAAAGCGGTCAAAAGCTTCGCTTTTGGCATGGAGCAGATATATCTTGTTGTAGTTTGACGCGTGATCCACGATCGTGAAGATGTGACGGTGCCCATTTCTGTCTGGACGAAGGTCCGTCTTTAAGTCCATTGATATGACGGCTCCAACTTCATCAGTCGGGGCAGAGTCAGAAGTGTCTACGACGGGCTGTTTGTTGCGCGATTGCTTGGCTTCAGCGCAGGCCATACAAAACTTGACCTTCTTACTTGTCAGAGAGATACCGTTCGCCAGATTCTTGTGGACCATCCGCAACAGGTCCTGGTAGTTGACATGCCCGAGACGTTCGTGCCACTACTCCAGGGAAGTTTCAGGAACATCAACAAAGAATGCTTGGGCATCTCCTCGGCGTTCGTCTATAGTATCTGCAACGATCATCCACAGCCCTTTGTGTTCGATTGCTTCTCCAACGATCGATCCGTCGGGAGATAAGAATGCGCATCGATCCGCGAAGTTGAATGTCAGTCCACGGGCGCGGAGCTGAGTTAGCGATACTAGATTTCGCCGAAGTGACTCGCAGTAGTACACATTTGTGAGTAGAATCTTGTGCTTGGTCCCGTTTACTGTAGTTTCAAGGAGACAGTTACCTTTGTGAGTAGCACTGATGGTTTGCGAGTTCGCGACGTTGATTGTCAGGTGTGCAGGCTCAAGGCCGAAGAGCATGCTTTTATCACCGCACATGTGATGAGTTGCTCCTGAATCCAGGATCCACTCAGGTGGCGCTGAATTGCGAGTTGACTTGGATGCAGTGTACCACAAGTGTGCTTCGTTATCATCTGTACTCGTGGTTATCGAATCCGTGTCAGCAGTGATGTTGTGTGCTTGGCCTTGACTCGCTTAAGATCTGGGCAGGCGGGGCCGCGGTGGCCTTCTTTGTCACATACGTAACAAATCAACTTTTGACCAGGTTTTGCCGATGCTGTGAGAGCATGGTTTTGGTTGTTTCGGCCGTTTTGTTTTGATTGTGTTTGCCGAGGGCCGGATTCTTGGGGTGGGTTGGGGTTGGATTGCTGGTTACCGCTCTTCTTTTCGTTTCCTGTTGGAGGCCGACCAGGACGATCACGTTTACGCCCGTCACCACGCAAATCAACCAGTAGTGCTAGGATGCGATCAACTTCGAGTACGTAGTCAGTGTTAGTACGGTCGATTTTGGAAATCAGAGTACTCGATAGATCAGGACACGCGTAAGAGCAAAATGTTTCCAACACTAAAAGGCTGTGATCACCACTTATCAGTCCGGCAACATACTTCAGGTAATCCAGATATTCTGTCCATGAGTCTTGGGGCCGTTTACCAGATGTTAGTCGTTTGCATAGCTGGGTTTGGCTTAACTTACAGCCATACTCCGACTTCAGCTTCATCTTAAAGTCATCATAGCTAAAACTAGGTTTAGCTCTGCGCCATTGCGCTATGTTTCCATGAAAGAATCGGGACGCCTTTCCTTCTAGGAAGTTGACCAATACGGAGGCCTTGAGTTGAGACGTCCATCGCGAGTTGTTAATCATGGATTCCGTGCTGATAGCCTGCTCGTATTCTAGGATGAAATATTCAAATCCAGAGCCAAGCCCAGGGTATACTTCTTGTCCTCCAAACTTGCGGCAGTTCAGGTCTTTCAGTTTAGGTTGTCGAGGTGATGGATTTACTCCGGCATGAGCTGCTTGTAAGGCTCTTTTAAGTTGCGCTACCTCGTCGATTAGCATGGGGTTTTTAGCTGCCTGGGCCCGCAACTCGGCGATTTCGGCCTCCAGTTGAGGTTGTTGCTGGGCGTGGGCGGTTCTCATACGAGCCATTTGCTCACGGATACTGTCTAGGTCTTTCATCATTTGCGCTGCAGCCACGGACTGCTGGCGCAACTCAGCATGTAGCTCGGCTACATTAGCTGGGTCGATTTCGGTTTTAATGTCGGGTTCTGCAGTGGCAGCTTCCATGGCAGCTTCCATGTCATCGTCGAGACTCCGGCGAACGCGACTTGGTTTTGTTTCGTTGGGGTTCATCATATTGCCTGGACGCTGCGCGAGTGCAAGTTGAAGTTAAAGTTGTCACACGTCGCAGATTCTCACACGTCGCAGGTTTCACACGTCACAGATATGCTTTAACGGAAGTCGAGTCTTCAGAAGGAGCCGCAATTTGGGCTCATAACCTATTGCACTAGCAGGAAGTCCGACCGAAGACACACAAAGCAGTAGTCGTTTGGGAGACGTTTGTGTATTAGATGGTAAAAGTGAGAATGAGAAAGAAAACGACGAAAGCACAAGGGTTGCTACCCTTGGGTCTCCTCTTGTGGGAAGAATGACGACAGTGCTCCCCATACGCGCAGGATCCTTCATCCGGACCTGAATGAGGTTAGTTATGGTCGTCTGTCCTTCGGTGTTACTCGTATGAGCGTATGAAATGGGAGAAATCACTTGATGTAGCAGTTGAGGGCTTCCATCGATCCTCATGTATCGAGTGAAGCTGAAACGAGACTTTCAGCTTTGCAACAATCAACCCCAAATTCCACCGCACAACCTACCACAGTGCACACCTCTCGGACCTTTCTCCAACGAACGAGATACCCTGCTTCTCCACCAACTGTCCCGTACTTCCCCTGATTGGGTCGAGTATCTCGCGGGTTGTTATCAAAGATTACAGGTCTCGAGAGGGGTGTGTAGGAGGATTAGATGTATGAGATAAATCTAAAGTAAAGAACTTGTTTTCCACTTGTGTTAGGCCAGGTAAAAGTACGAGTGACTAAAGGAAGAGTGTTCGCTCGAAGCCCCTAGAACGCTCACGTGCGTGACACCCTCTCCACTAGGATGACCTGTGCTTCCACGACGTGCCTTCTGTCCCTGAACGTGACAACCCTTCTCAAAAGTCTTGTTTGCGAATGTAGACCCACAATGACGCCTATCCTGTCTGGAAGTAGCTCATCATCCAGATTGGATGCTTCAACGCAGTCATCCGTCTCAGAGTCCTCGCGACATCAATTGAGGACCACTGTCCTAGAAGTATAGTATCTAGACACTTAGGCACGGTACTCCGCACTAATACCGGCCCCACTCGGTCTACTTGCATTCAACCCCGGTGAAGACTTATTCACTGGAAAAGGTCCTCGGGTCGACGATCGAACCTCTGGCACGACCCCATCCGACCCCGACACGGGACACCGCGTTTGGTTTGAATCGGAGAGGGGTCATGTCAAGAGGCAGGCCATTTGACTGAGTTTTTGTATACAGCGATTAAGGGCGCCCGATCGAGCGCCATTTAGCCCCCGATTTTGACAAATATTTACAAACGCTAAGTCAAAGAATCGCACTTAAACGTAATTGCGTCCGATCGGTGAGCACCCTATTTTGTCAACACTAAATCAGACAGCCCCCTATTTTGGCAGCACGTACTTCACCGGATCGCAACGGTACTACCGGACGGACCGATTTTGACAAATATATACAAAAACCAAGTCAGTCGAATCGTACTTAAACGTAATTGCGTCCGATTTCGCCGATTTGGCTTTATATACGCCCCTTTTGTCACTTTGTTTCAACCTTTGTCAAATTCGCCTCAGTGGTACAGCTGCCTCTAATTCTGGTACATGTGATTGTGCCACTGACGAAAATGACGCCGAAGATAAGCAGGATCCGGCCGAGAAACAGTATGTGCAGCTCAAGGAGAACGGATGGCAACTACATGACGGAGACCAACTATCACAATGGTGGCATTGATCCGTGCGGGATTGTGAGCCCGTTGTCGCTGCTCGATCGGCTCTTACCACTGTGGATTCTGCTGTCTGCATCGGTCTCGGACAGCTCTCAGCCGTTCACTCGTTCATCGAGGCCACAACTGTAGGGAGTATGAATCTGCTGGTGGGGGCTGGCTTACTCGTCATGATGTATCCTCCCCTCGTTAACGTGCACTGGGAATTGGTGACGTCTGTGTTCCGCGACTGGCGTCTGCTGGTGCTCACCAGTTGTTCAGAATTGGGTGGTCGGACCATTTGTCATGTTCCTGTTAGCTGTGGGCTTTTTCCACAACGACACAGGATTCATGGCTGGCTTAAGTCTCGTGGGCTGCTCTCGCTGCATTGGGATGGAGGTGACCTCGAGTATGGAGCAGCTCTCATCGCTGTGAATTCGGTCTGGACAATGGCGCTGTATTCGTTCTACGCGAGTTTTTTCCTCAACACGATGCCGAGTGCAATGGGGATCAACGGTGACTCTCAAGGACAAGAAGACCTCCATATCTCCGTGAGTCAAGTGACCTGTAATGCCGGCATTTACATGGGGATTTCATTCGTGCTCGGCCTAGGCAATGAATGGTATCTTGACAAGTTCACTCCTGTTGGCGGTGGCTGGCCTAGTTTTCACTATTGTAGTATTGTTCGTATCGCAAAATCAACGCATTACGACCACAGTGGGTTCTGTGGTCTTCTCCGTGGTGCCGTTCATGATCTACTTCGTGGCCAAGTTCACCTGCAGCAAATGTATTGAAACCGCCGCGCTATTGTTCGAGAAAGGGTGTCACTCTTTTTTGATTGGACGAAAGAAAACGCGTGCTCCACATGACTGGCTGATAAGACCAGAGACTGGTGAACCGCCGTTCACTTAGAGTTTGTATACTCCTAATAGCACGCTTCCTCAAGCAAGGTGCTCGTGTGACCCCGTCACACGTCATGTCGTGCTCAGCACGATCAGACGATGTCGACAGCTTTAGTTCGTTATTCATTACAAGTACAACCGATACGCTCTTATTGAGCAGTCTGCCGAAGCAGTGTGGTAGAAAAATAGGACGATGTACTATGAGCTGCCCTGTCGTTTGAGGTGTACCATTCGTTCTAACTTCCAAAATTGACAGACTAACTTGATAATGATTGACATTCGTTTATTGGCCGATCAGCAACGATCTGTGGGCGTTTTATCTTACTAGTACGCTTCCTTACGCACAATACACTGGTTCAATCAATGATCTTCTGTGTTTACAGGAGCTTTGTCCACAATAAACAATGTCATGGGATCATCCGCCGAGCAATACGCGAGGTGTTGAGAATCATTATTATCGCGCCCTTCTAATTTCCCCGGTACCAACAATACCGATGGGGTAGTGAGGTCACGAAATTGATCATGTAGGCCTCTCGAGTTCTCCAGCAATGGCATCACGTGGCTCCGAAACTCTTCAAAACCAAAACTCTGTCAACATATCAAGCACATCATCAAGTTAAAACTACAGCTTCAAGCTTATACCCAAAATCCGAGTCTTACCAGGAACTCCATCGCGAACCTTCCAACTCCTACCAGCCCTCCACCTGGAACACGGTTGACATGACCTTTCCAGCACTTGCCGCCTTCAGCACACACACACACACATTAGTCCTCTATTGTCATTGCTGTAGTCCGACCGTACCAAAGAGGCTCACGTTGAAACTCCAATCGCGGATTCCATAGAACGGCAGCGAGAAAGACCGATAGGCGCCGCTATCTCGAGCCGAATCCGACACGAAGACAAGACGATACTGCGAGACGTAGCAGCGTCCTTCTCCGCCGTAGAAGCATCCGCCCTGGCCCGGATAACCACTGTTACAGCAACATTAGCCGTGATCAGCATCATGCACCAATGAATCACCTACTTGCCGCTCTCAACGGTGAGCTTCACGTGGTGGATCAGGAAGAAAAAGTTTTCGTACGGAGACACGAGATACGGCACCACTCCGTCGTGGAGCTGTACGTTGATGCTCATTGTCAAAAAATAGTTTTAATTGAAAAGACCAGCGTTTTAACGTGAAATAAAACAGCGCATTGGGTTTAACCGTTACGAACCAACATGCCGCTCGTGTCGTTCGAGGGCGTGAAGGTGGATCTCCCCGTGAACTTGGCGGGCATTGACTTCGAGTTCACAGCTGGTTCCCTCACGATCCACTGTCGCGACTTCACAGGGGACATCGTGCTCTCCAAACGTAAGCGATCATGACGAGCAATCATTGCCACTCTAACCTGATGCTTGGTGCAGCTGCAGAGCCTTCGAGTCGCAAGCCTCTTAGTCCAAGTAAAAAGCGCACCATTGACTTGAGTGCCAGTGACGATGATGATGACGAAGCAGATGCCAAACGACTGCGGACGAACTTCCTCAATGAAGCGGAGCAAACGTTGTTGCTTGCCCAGTTGAACGACTCGCAGAGCCAGAAAGTCAAGAGCAAAGAGAAGAAGACGGAAGCAGAAGAAGGAGTCGATGCTGGTGGGGTGAACGAGACAGCTAACTCAGTCGACAGTACAACGGGGAAGAAAACAGCAACGAGGAAGGGCAAGAAGAAGGCCGGTAGTCAAAAGGAAAGCGAATCCTTCTTCTCCCCTGAACCAAAACAGTCGACGTCACGCAAGGCTACACCAGATTCCAACAAGAAACGGAACAAAACACTCAAGGCGTCACCGGGTAAATCTATCAAGGATCTGATGAGTGGACCTTCAAAGGCAAAGCCTGCAGGTGCGTTTACTGGAGAGTTATACCGGGTTATGACTCATTGCAAGTCTGACAAGTTATTTGAATTTTCATCACTGTGATTGCCTGTGCAGTTGTGGCTACGTGGGAGATGGTGGAGGCACTTGGTAATGCTCCACCTGGACGTTGGGGTCATACTGCGACAAAGATTTCGGAAGAACGCGTGGTAGTATATGGTGGTACCGATGATGAGGAACGTACACTAGGAGACTTGCACGTGTTTGACATGAAAACACACCGCTGGACGACCCCTCTCAACTGTGAAACAATCAAGCGTACGTGGCACGACGCCGTGTATCTATCTTCGAAGAATTTAGTGATTGTATTTGGTGGCGAGCGCAATTCGGATATTGAAGGAGAGCTCGACATCCTTTCAGACATAGTGGTGCTAGACACAGAATGCTTTCTGTGGTACCCGCCTGCAATTTGCGGATCACCACCCTCGGGGAAAAGTGGACATACCTGCACTGCCCTTGGTGACGATGTAGTTGTATTTGGTGGAAGTGGAGGACGAAACCGGCAGACCTCAGTGCACATCTTGGATACGAGTAAGTTAAAATGATAGTTGAGTTTCTGAATGAACACTGACGATTGTTTCTAGATGCCTGGAACTGGAAGGTAGTAAAAGTGGAGGGAAAGCCACCCACTGCGCGCACATACCACAGCGCAGTGGCTGTAGGTGACGACAAAATTGTCTACTTCGGAGGCAATGCATCTTCCAAGAGCTTCAATGATGTTCACGTACTGCAAAAGACGAAGAAAAATACAGGCGATGCTGTGTGGATGTGGGACCACCCGATTGTGACTGGTCTGACCCCCCAGGAACGCACAGGACACTCAGCGACTCTTTTGAGCGACGGCATGATACTCATTTTTGGTGGTTGGGACCCCCAGCACGATGATGTTAGTGCACCGACGAAGGTGTTCAACGATGCGTTTCTGCTGAACACGAAAACATGGGAGTGGCAGCCTGCTAATTTCGCGGACGAAGGGGACGTGATGTCTCGAGAGCGCGTCGGACATGGTGCTGTGCTGGATTACAATGGATGTGTGCATGTATTTGGTGGACAGAATGGTATCGAGAACCGGGTCAATGATATCTGCACCATTACGATCTCGGAGAAGCATGATGAGAAGCCAAAAGAACGGAAACCTGAAGGTCAGACCCCGAACACATCTAATTCATAGATTCTACAAGTGTAAAGCGGCAGCGGATGGCACAAAATGTAAACACATTGTGAGCTTTAATTGATCTTTTTGTCCTTTAGTTATCGGGTTTTTCTAAACGGGCAATGCACGTGGTGAAGCATGGTAGATTCACAGTAACCGAACAAAGGAGAAACCAGTAGAAGAATGTCATTACTCCATGATGTCGTCAAGTTCAAGGGCGACGCTATCAAGGAAACTGTTCATATTTTCGTCGTCCATGGGAACGCTGGTGTCTGACGCAGCGTTTGCCACGGAAACATCACTTGCGGTTTGGAGATCGAGATCATCTCGTTCCGACTTTTCTTCTTTTAACTGGAGAAGCGGAGGATTGACATCCTTGTCGGCGGCGATGTCACCAGCCATGGGTTTTCTTGGAGTCATGGATTTGATTGCTGAGTCGGGCTGTCCTTGAGTTGGTAGGTGGGCAGGGAACGGGAAAACTGGAGTGATGGTAGCCTCGATACTTGTGGGGCCGTTTGCTACGTGTTGCAAGTTTCGACCACCAGTATTGACCGTCGGAGGGGGGAATAGTGAGTTGAGTGGGGGCGGCACGAAGGTTGATGGTGGGGCCAGTGACATCGAGTCGCCCTTGACGATATCGGACGGTTTGTCGTGATCTTGCTGTTGAAAACATTGCTCGCTCCCCATTGCTACTGCCGGACGGAAACCATGACGTGGTCCGTCCTGTCCACTGGGTAATAACGGGTTAGTTGCCGCAGCTCCGGGTGGCGCATAGTGCTGTATGAAGTTTTGGCGTCCAAGTGGCGGGATCATATTGTGCGGGTGGTGTTCCATTAACGCTTCGGTCGAAGGCAGTGGCGTTACTTTACCACCTCCATAAGGCATGCTACTGACATTGTAGACGTTTCCCTCCATATGAGCTGATGGAGGCTGCAGTAAAGCGTGTTGTTGTTGAAGTTGCACATGTGGAGACGCTTGTGCTGGGGTTGTTGGTGTGGCCTGCGCTGTGGATGACGATGACGCTTTATTGGCCTGGTTCATAAGCCACTTGCGACGTGCTGCCGAGTTAAACCGATTCTTGACGGCATTTTCAGTGCGCCCAGGAAGTAGCTTTGCGATCTCACTCCATTTATTACCCAACTTTTGCTGCCAACGAAAGACCATGTCATCTTCCTCGGGAGTCCACTGACCCTTTCGAATACGTGAATCGAGGTGGTTACACCACCGCTCCCGACATTGTTTGCCAATACGCCCAGGTAAGTGCAATGCCAGATCACACCAACGAATCTTACCTACACCGTAACGCGTAATGAGACTTGTCAAAATTCGATCTTCCTCAGGAGTCCATGGTCCTTTAATCAGACCGGGTTTAAGAACTTTGTTCCAACGGTGAAGACATTGGACATCAGTACGCCCATTCCCTAGTGTCTCTGCGATCATTTTCCAATTCTTCCGCCAAAGCGAGCCACTGCTACACGAAGACGTTCATCTTCGTCACGAAGCCATTTTGTGGGCGTTTGAATCCCGCTACTCCCTTTACTTTGCGGTGTCTTGGCCAGCGATACACGCGAAGGACTTTGATGTTGCTGATCTCGAGGGAAGTACCCAGGATCTTTCTGGGTCGGGATAATATGAGGGCGGGTTTCCTGTGACTGGACAAACACAGGTACATGGTGTATGTCCTGATTGCTTCGGGTGAAATTAGCATTGCGATTGAGTCCAAACGGGCCATGTGAAGGCACAACGAATGACTGGTGGGACAATCCTGCCAGCTCTGGAAGCCTTGCTGAAAGCTGTTGATGCTGAGGATTTTGATGCATTGCTCCACGAATATCAGCCTCCAGCTCGTTGAAAGACATCTTGAGTTCCGTATCTGCATCTGCAATTGCAGCACCATGACTTGATGAGCTGTCGTCCCTGTTATTACTACTACTGTCGTCACTGAGACTGTCGTCCAGATCATCGTTGCTTGACACAGATGTGCCATGTAGCTTAAAACCACTGGGACCAAAGGCCTGGACGAGAAATTCCTCGCGCGGAGAGCACTCACTTCCCGATGGGCGATGTGACGTCGGCAAGAACATGTTGTGATCAAGGCGCTTTCCAGCGAACGCATCATGGTCTAGTTTCAATCTGTGCTCGAACACATCCTGAGGGTCCTGAGATGCCATGGAGAAGTGACCACTGCTTTTGTACTCGTGGGCACCATCGTAGCTGGCGTCGGGACCACTAAACTCATCGTTGAAACCTTGACAGTCATCGTCTTGAAAGTTGTTGTCATCATCATCCGAATGAATATCACGATGATGATCAAGATGGCTAGAGGACGTCTGAGGGTACCTGGACTCGAAGGTTGAAGACGCCGACGGAACAAGTTGGAATCCCCCACTCGAGCTATTCTCTAAAGATGATGCATCAGCAACATGGTGGGCAAGTGTCATCCTTGTTGCGTCGAAAAATAGACAATACGTACTCTCGTTGAATGGGGGTAACTCAGGGCGACGCAATGTACCCGGATAGGAAGCTGGAGGTGGTGGGTAGTCGTGTCGAGGCGGTGATGATGGTGTCGTAACGCTAGTCGCAGCAAAGTTGTTGTCGTTGTTAAGGCTCTGGTGGCGTTTGCGATTTGGAAGAGTTCGCGCAGTATCAGAGCCATGGAGTAATTCTTCCAGATCATCCAGGCCTGCACACGATAAGCTCCTCTTGGGAGAAGGCCTAGGAACCGGCGTTAGACATTTTATGATAGCTGCAAGAAATGTGACACCAACTTACTTGCTAAGTGTGGATCGTGGATGCATTGATACGGTTCGGGACGAGTGGACTCGCGGGGTTGGGGCGGGCTGGGACGCACACAGAATTGAAAGCTACTTGCAGAACTCGCCAAGACGAAGGATGCCACCAGCCATATCCTTGGCACCCGTCTGCTCCTCTCGTTATGCCCTGGCAAGTGGAGACGAACAGCTCTTGTGCTCTTCTCGCTTGCGAATGCGCTTTGGTGCTTGAAAGAAGGCTGCTGTTGCTTTTCTCCATCGTCGCACAACTCCCAAAACAAACGAAGCACAAAACACCAGAGCTGTACAAAAATAGTGGCGAAACAGCGGGTCCAGCTCCATTGGATTCTCCGCCAAAGCTTCTAAGAATCAGTCAGACAAGACGCAAGGCACTGAGGCCAATATGCTCGCTGCGAGCATATGCACGTCTGCCAGATCAAATGTAATGACTCACCACCACCTAGAGCGCTCAATTTGGCGCAACCATGTGGATTATCGCGATAACGCCTGCTGCTTCAACCCTGCTACAGCACACATTTCAAAGATCACTTCCACGGCTGCTTCAAGCAATCCCACCTTCATTTTTCAGAGTTTGCTGGTCGATTCTCCGTACATTCGGCGTGATATCTGTCTTCCACCCAGTGCGGTAGTGCCCTATGCAGTATGGCTCAGAAGTCGTTCAGAACCAGTCTGCTTGCTATTCACATGCCTCCTGTGGTTACTCGCTGGGAATACCGACGGAGCGCAGCTTCTCTTCAAGCGTACGGAACTCCTTCTCGTTCACAGCATTGAGTTCTTCGTCAACCCATTCCTCAATGCCGCGCACCTCCGGAATGTAGTGCTTCAACATGTTCTCCACGCCGTGCTTGAGCGTCACGGAGGAACTCGGGCAGCCTGCACACGAGCCTGCAAGCTGGACCATCACCATACCCGTCTTCTCGTCGAAGCCCTTGTAGAAAATGTCACCACCGTCGTCCTGCACCGAGGGACGAATGCGCTGCTCCAGCAGCTCCTTGATCATGGCCACCACCTCATCGTCATCAGGCAGAATCGTCGTGTCCTACAACACCACACCACTCCATCAGCTACACCCTCCATGATAAAGGCCCCGACTCCACTCTCACCGTGATGATTGGCTCATCAGACATGACTTCCTCATCGGACGCAAAGAAGTCCATAATTGTCGCGAAGATCTCCGCGTTCAGAGCCTGTTGAGCAGCAGCATGAGTACAGTATCCTTCCAACATCACCCAGTCCATTCACGTACGTCCCAGTCCTCGTCCTCTGTCTTGGTGATCGAGATGAAATCTTTGCCGAAGAACACACGAGTCACACCTTCAATCTGGAACAATTTCTTGGCCAGTGGCGAGCGACGCACTTCCTCCGAATTGGGCGTGAAGTCCTACCACACACGTAGCAATGCCATCAATACCCTTATAAAAGCCTCGAACGGCTACGAAAACATACCACGCCCGTCGTAAAGCGGTCATCCAGCACGGTGCGTCCAGGGAGGAACTTGACGCTCAGCGGGTTAGGCGTCGCCTCGGTCTGAATGAACATGGAGCGCAGAGCGCCACCACGAACCAAGAATGGCGACGTGGCACGAGGTTGCAGCGCCACAGACGCGCGTCCAGCCACTGGATGTGCGTGCACGAAGCGAGCGACGGAGAGCGGTGCGCTGCGATGCGCCATTGCGCGCAAGAGCTGGCGACTGCGTGGGAACATGGCGATGGACTTGCGGCTCAGATTGCGAATTGATCAGTGAGGACACGAAAATGTTTAATTGTGGAGTTCTGACCAATCACACGAGGTACAACCACAAAAAAGTCTTATTGTCTACCATTTTGACCAATCACACGAGCCGCAACCACCGAAAAAGTCTAATTGTCTATTGTACAGCATTGCCATGTTCGTCCCATAGCGGAATGTTGAGTACGTTGGGCCACACAAAGTAGTTGATGAGCAGATCGTACAGAAATGTATGGAGCCTGGAATCAATTGGTCATGTTAGATGAACACTTGGATGAAAGTGGTAAAGAGATTATACGTACCACTCAGAGACGAACGGGACGTTGGCGATGTTGATTTTAGCTGCGGTGAGTGAGAAGTCGAACACTGGACGCCTAGAAGCAGTAAAGTAATGCACGTGAGGGAAGCTACATTGACTCGAGTACAACATTGGACGTACTGGGTGAAGGACAGCTTGAGTCCACCGAAGCATGGCCAGTACTCAGCTAGCGGATTGAGTGTGATGCGCAAGGTCCCGACCAGGAGAAGTTCGCGCAACGACAAGCAAACCGCAGCTCCTACATGTGACACCATCTTGAGGTCGGCAACGAAGCTCTTCTTGTCTGTGAGAATGCGAATCTCGACGTCCAGTGTCACTTCATCCGTCAGCGTATTGGCGGAAATGTACTTGACACTGGCAATTTGCGGTGTGTTGTTACCCAGATCCAAGCGCACGAGCGTCAGTGCATTCATGAACGTTGGCTTCTGCGCGTCTAGAACTGGGTTTAAGCTTGCAAGGACGGAGTTCTAAACGACAGATGCACTGTCAGTCTCATAAGCAATATTAACAAACTAAGCCACACACTTACTTCGATAGCTTTCTTTAGGTGTGGCCAGCCACTAGAAGATAAACAGAGTAAGTTTAATCACTCAGCTCAACTTGCTGGTCGAAATATTGGTGATAGCACGTACGTGACGAATACCTTGTTCAACCACTCGACCCGATCGGTGTCAGGATATAGCATCCAATTTGGAATCTGTGCAAACAACACACAACGCATCACTGAGACGAGCAAGTAGAGCATTATTGGTTCTCGAGCACTAACCTCAAAATGGGCAATCTCATAACTCGACTGAGTACCCGGGAAGTGAACGACAGCTTGTCGTTTCAAACGGCGGCGTCTCTCGGTCTTATAGCTAGCGTATCCCCATATGTAAAGCAAAACGGTAGAAGTACCAATGCCAAAGAGCACTTGATAGCTACTGGCCAGGAACACAACTAGGGAAGATATAGTCCAGGATGAAAAGCACTGGTGCTGGTTGAAGAAGTGCGCGAGGGCTCCAGCCAGTGCTAGAGGAAGGAACACGGACATATCCAAAGCACCAGCAACAACAGCCACAACCAACATGATTGTCAGCACTCGGAACGTAGCAGGCTCTGGATCATCTACTAAATCAGCAGAAACGTTCTCGTGGTTTAGTTTGGCTGGCAATGATCCACTAGTCCCTGGACTTAAAGTCACATGTTGGAGAGATTCCACATCATCAAGCTTTTCAGTAACTGTACTGCTCTTGGCAGTCGGAATAACAGACTCATTTTTACTTGGAGGCGCAGCAGGAATCTTAACACGAAATGGCCCGGAACGTGAGGAAGATGTATGATCAATACTTTGCTTAAATGTCGTCTCCGGTGACACATCAGGAGCCGCTTTAGATGATCGTTTACCCCACGAGCTCACCTTTGGAGATGCAGCACTGGTTTCAGATGGCGAAGACTGAGGTTCTGTTGCAGTACTGCTCATCGGGCTTCGCGTTTGTTGCTGCTTATCATACGAAAACATAGAACTCCAGCGATTTGGATGTCGCTCGCCAGTCACACTAGACGAACGGGTCGGAGTTAGCATTGTTCGCCCTGCTGTAACGAATCGGGTAGCTGGGTCGATGACAAGACGATGTGTGAGTTTATCTCGGGCCGTTGTAAACCCAGAGGCTGTCGTGGGGCTTGAGCCAGAACTGGCAATGCTTGACGAGCAATGACTATCTTCACATGTAGGAACTCCCATCTTTGCTTGTGTTTCATCATTATCACTGAAACGCCGGGAATGCTCGATCGACGACGCTGTCGAGGGGGATCGAAACAATTCGCTGTCCAAGGTCGTGGCTCGTTTAATACCCAAGTGAATGCATTTTACCCACAGAAGCATGCGAGCCTGATTCTCCTCGAAAAATATGAAACCTTGAGGTTGCAAGCGGACAGTATTTTTCTTCTTCCAAGTTCTCACTTCTACACAAAAACACTTTTCCATGACGATATTAGCATTATCTGATTCAAAACTCAGCACTGCGTTCGCCAGCGACAACAAATACACAAGCTCGGAGCGAGACTCATTACTGCAATTACACGTGCATTAGACAAGTGAGCGCGCATGACGACAACTTGTACGAGCATAAACTCACTTGTAAATCTCCAGTGCGTGCTTCATTGCGTTGGCCACTACGAAGTGCGTAGTTTTGGACATGAGGAAGCGCTGCCGCTGCTTGTTCTTGCGATGCACCACCATGAACCCTTCAATGGAGTCGTGGTCAAGCGAGGACGTGTTCTTGGCTGTCTTGGGCATCCGCACTGGGCGTTCTACACTGTCATCCACTCTAGCAGCATCGCCACTACTAGCAATACTAGAGGTGGCCTGGGATTCCGAGCTCGTGGAGATCTCCACCGTGGACACTGGTGGTGAGAGCGACATCCAGACACAAAATGTAAAACTGTTGCACCATGCAGACCCACAATTAGGCGGCGGTTGCCTCAATATGCTTGTTATTTTCAGGGATCATGATGTGTGCATGACCAGATCATGACTTGATCAGTCAAGGACTGAGATAAAATCTTATTTTCGGGAACGTTTCTCGAAAATAAAGAACCCCTAAGTCGCAACGTGAATACAAATCTCAAGTCACCACGTTGCTACTTGAGTGTGTCCAGGACCCCCTCATAAAGAAGACGAAGAGATACCAAGCAGGTAACGCTGCCCCCTCTCCGACTCCCACTCGGCATCAGACGTCATGGACGACACGGCACAGCGTAGTCTTCTGCTATGGGTACGTTCTATGATATCCCTCTGCTGTCTTTTATCGCCTCGGCCCAATTCAAACGTTTGAATGAAAGAGTCCACCACATGCCTCTGGGCAGTCGTAATGCAGCTCACTTTACTGTTTTCTGTTGGGGCTGTAGGCGCAGAGCTTCCACGAGAAGTTGGCGACGGACGTGCAAGTCTCGAGCATGGAAGATCTGTGCGACGGTGTCTTCCTCTCCAAGATCATGCACCACATGTGCGTTCTGGAGACGTTTGGCAGCGACAATTGACTGATGTATGCAATCTTTCCATTCTTTCTGTGTAGTGACGCGGAGTACGTGAACTTGGAGCAGATCAATGAACATCCTGGGGGCAACTGGGCGCTCAAGTCTAACAATCTCAAGACGCTGCTTCGAGCCGTGGAGTTGTTTTACACAGACGAACTAGGCCAGATATGCCATGTTGATGATTTAGTGGATCCCCTGCTGATCGCCAAGGAGAATGATGTTCACGAGGTGGCCAAACTTACGGAGCTGCTGCTAGGCTGCGCTGTTCAATGCCCAAACAAGTCCGAGTACATTCACCCTATCATGCAGATGGGTGCATCCGAACAGGCAAGCTTAATGCACGCGATTGAGAACCTCATGCACCGTTTCCAGCCTACATCTCCAGGTGGAGCGTCGAATGCGAGTCGCCGAAACTCGATGGCCCACGGTGCTTCTTTTGATGAAATTGCGTCGCCATCAGCGTCGACATCGGCCGCTGCGATGGCGACGGGTAGCTCTGCCGAAGCATTAGCAGCGCAGCTAGCTCAGGCACTGGAGCGAAGCTCCTCAATGGAACTCAGATACTTGGATATGGAGCGCGAGAAGCGGGAACTAACTGAGCGTTTCGAACGTACCTTGACGGAGCACCGAGAACTGGCTGATAAATACACGGCTCTTGAAAGTGAACGTGACCAGCTCCGCAATGAACGCCAGAACACACTCACTCGTGACAACAAGAAGATTCAGCAGATTGTGGACAACGAAGTCCATGCTCTTCAGATGCAGCTGGAGGAAAAAGATTTGGAACTAAATCGTGTAAAGCGCGAGTCCGGAGAGCGTCTTATGATGCTGGAGAACGAAGTTCGTCGTCAGGCTGATGAGCTAGACATTTCACGCTCCAAGCTCGGAACGCTAAATAAACTTGAGGCTAGCGTGACAAAGTACAAAAAGAAGCTCGAGGAAATGAATTCGCTGCGTGGCCAGGTGCGCGAGCTAGAGACTCTTAACGCACAGTATTTAGACAAGGTGGTGGACCTAGAAAGCACTATCAAAACTATGCCTGGACTGAAAAGCCTCGTGGAGAAGTACAAGAACCAGGTTGTGGAGCTTGAGACGGCCAATGTTCAGGCGAGTTCCAACCTAAATGTCAAGGAACAGAAGATTCGGAGACTGCAAGAAGAGCTCGACAGTGCGCTAGGTGGTAAGGAATTTCTCGAATCGCAAGTCGAGGAACTGCGCACACAACTCGCAAGCATCCAATACCGCGAGGGCAATGATGATGCAATGGCTGCGGGCGAGAGTAGCGCAGTCAATGGAGGTGGCTTGAGTGCGGACATGCTGCTTGGCCGTGACTCTGTAAGTGGTTTGAGGGAGCGTGTGGCTCGTCTGGAGCGTGAGAACGCTGAGCTTAAGAGTGGCAACGCTGACGCAGGGCAGGCGGAGTTAACAAACGATCTGGACATGGCCGTCAAAGCGAAAGAATCACTTCAGGTATCTCTATTTCAGATGCAGAAACAGAATGACCAGCTGTCGGAAGATCTGCGCAATGCCCGAATCCAAAATGATCAGCAACAGCAAATTCTGGTTCAGCTTCAGCAGACCCAGGCGCAGCCTCACCAACAATTACAGTCACAGGAGCAGTGGCAGAATGCTCCGAATGGACCAGAGCCGATGCAGGTTTCAAACGATATGGCGGTCAGCGCGGGAGCTACAGCAGCTGGAACTGCTGGTTTTGCAACACCTGCCACCCTCGAAGCTGGTATCGCAATTGGATCGGGTGGAGCAATGCAGGCGCCGGTGCCTACTCCTGGTGCTGTTGTGGTAACTAGCAGCAATAATGCACTTTCATCGGCCCAAATTGCTGAATACCAGGACAAGCTGGAAAAACTGGTGCGTGAACGAGTAGTGAAAACAATTTAGTTGATGTACTCACGTATGATCTGTGTCTGGGGTATGTCGATGCTACAGGAAATCGAGGCTGAAGCAGTGGATTCATTGCGCGCCACTGTGACGGAGCTAACAAAACGTCTGAAGGAAAAGGAGTCCGTGATCAATGAGCTTTCCGAGCAGCGCGCAAAGCTGGAAAACTACACGAAGAAAACGCTACATGCGGTGCAGACGAAGTACATGGTTGCCGTGAGTTCTCACCGCAACCAGATCAACGAGAAGCAAGAGCGTGTGGATTTCTTAGAGAAAAAGATGAAGGAGGTTCGCGCCTCATATTCTCGCGAACAAGCTCTCATGATGTCGTCATTCTACGAGGTAAGAACTAGTTGTCCTGTCATCTGGAATGCTTAGTATGTCACATCATACTAACACACTTGCTTTCATGAACAGATTGGCACAGAAATGCAACGTCGTACCATGATGCCTCAAGGTCCCGCTGCTGGCGCCCCAGGGGCTGGGTCATGGCTTGCAAACAAGAGGACAGAAGAGCGCGCCAAAAGGCGACAAGGAGCATGAGCAGTGCACGCTCGACTTCATCATGGTTGAAAAGCCCATTCAATTTCACTCGTAAAGGTAAATAGGGCGTGTCGTCGTACTTGGACGATAAAGGAAAGGAAGCGCGTTTGTGCAAGGTGGAGATATGTCAACCCTGAAAGGAAGAAGATATCTGTGTCATGTATGCTGTTTTGGCTGCTGATTCGTTCGCATAAATTTGCCTCTGCGATTTATGCAGTTGTCGTTTGTGTTATCTTCTCGCTTACTACCTAGTCGACAACGTTGACACCCAGATTGACGAGAGCTCGAGTGGCCTGCTGGCATATTCGGTCGTTCGTTGAACGCACAAGTGATTGCAGAGCCTCCACCCCACCCAACTCTACGATCGCTTGCTTGTTCTCCGCTATGGCCACAACATCATCCATGTTAACCAGAACCGGTGGTGATACAGCAGATTTACAAGCGGAGACGTACGATTCACTGACAGGTTGCGTAGTGCACGGGCCACTTGGGATTGAAGTTCCACGGACTCCGAGTGCGCTCCATCAATAATTGGCTTTAATCCGCCTTTACGTGCGATCTCCACCTCATTGGCATCTGTAGACACAGCAACACCACAAGTCAAATTCAGCCGTATCGAGCTCACCATCGTCGTTCATTACCGTTGACAGCCAAATTTGCCAATGCCGCAATAGCTTCGACGGCAACGCCAATCTGGCGGGAGCTCGCTAAGTCGATGAGTGGCTTGATACCGCCTGCCTTAGCGATCCGCTCCTTGTTATCCACTACCAACACAGCAACAAATGATGCCACACATCACAAAACAATCCTCCGACACTTGTGGCAACACGATGATCGCACCGTTCACACCAAGATTGGCAAGCGCCTTCGCAGCCTGCCGCTGCACGTGCTCATTCGTGCTGCCCAACAGGTCAATGAGCATGTCGATGCCTCCCTCCGTCGCCATCTTGGATTGATTCTCAGCTGCACAACGTTTGGATCAATGCTCTGCAGACCCGAAAGAAACAATGCAACGCACAGTTGACCGAGAGATTTGCCAGTGCATGCGCTGCTAGACGCTGCACCTCTGTGTCCTTGGACTTGGTAAGTGGCAGCAGCAGTTGCAGTCCATCCAGCTCCACGATCTGCACCTGTCGATCGGCTGCCAAGCACCAGTCAGTCCCACCACAGCCAACTCCTCCAGTCCTTGAGCCACGCACGCTTCACAGCCTCATTGGCCAACTTCTCGGCGACTTCTCGCTGCAGCGCTGTGTCAGCTGAGCGCGCATAGACGATCAATCGCTGCAGATTCACGCGCAGAGCTTCGGTGAAGGCCTCATCTGACAGGACGGGTGCATTGTTAACGAGAAGGTAAGAATTGCCACTGCTGCTTGCCTACCGTCGGCTTCGTCGAAGGTGAACTCGTCCTTGCTGCCTTTAGCGCCCTTAGCTCCAGCGTTCCCCATGGCAACCGCGACGAGTCGTCAGAGTATCTTGATCTCCAAAGAGTGGTTTTTTAGGGTAGAAGCTATATTTTTCATGGGTTATTTCTAATCAGACATGAACAACCCAGAACTTTTTTGGGTGAAACGTGAACGATCTCTTAGATTATACTCGAAGTTTGTAGCAACGAGAAGGTCGAAGGGGTTTTAGCCCATTGGAGCCACGTTGACTGGCTGCTTGGTCCACAGACGATGGAAATGCATCTTCAGATCGTCGTTTGGTATCCTTGATGCTGCCTGAAAGTCGCAATTGGAGAGCTGCCAACACGCCACTGGATCGCTGCAGTGAACTGTTATCAGACGAAGGAGCGCTTCGGAGCTCTTGGCGTCGAAGGATTGCAAGGACTTTGGTGTGCCCTGCGTTCGCAGCGAGACGCTCAGCATTCCACCCGAACGCATCTCGAATTGAGATGGTGGCGCCGTACTTGAGGAGCAGACGCACGAGCTTCGTGTCTCCGTTAGCGGCTGCTCGCATCAGTGGCGTCTTGCCAGAGCTGTCCGAAGCGTTAGCAGACGCCCCATGCTCCAAGAGCAATCGAGCGGCTTCGCGATGCCCCCAAGATGCAGCAAAATGAAGCGCTGTCGCACCGTAGCCGTTGCGTATATCCACCGACGCATTGTTCTCCAAAAGGAAGTGCACCATCTTGACGTCGCCGTCTCGGGCTGCAAACAGCAGCATCGTGTAGCCATACGCGTCTGTCGCATTGACATCCTGGTCAATGGTGATCTGCCGGTCGGATTCATGTCGTCGACCAGTCGAAGTCGTTTGCAATAGCGCCATGGATCTGTTGGTGTTCCCCATGACTCAATAACGCGAATGAACCCTGAGGTTGCTCCATAGGAGAGGTCCCGTGTAACGTGCAACTAGTAGACAGTCAGTTGACCAAGTGTCATCGCATGGGTGTGTAGTCAGTCGCTTGTGAACTCTTCAGCTAAAATGCCTGTTACCTCGTCAAGTGCTGTTACCCATGTTGAAGCTGTTCGTCCACATGGCTACATTCGTCATTTCTGCTTTTTGATTGGCCATTATCGAATTCTCGGAGAATGACACAGATGGAGCCGCTACCTGGCGTCTCGGCGGCCGTGCACGCCGCGTTTCCAGCTCTAGCAGCTATTCCACAAGTTGTGGAAGAGATCAGCTACTTGCTGGACTATTCTGCGCTTTGGACCCTCGAGGACGCGAGTTCCATCGGCGATTTGCGCCTGGTAAAGCGCGTGGCTGCTCATGACCAGCGCCGTCTGCACGTAGTGGATCCTCCACCCTCAGATCTGGCGCGTCACGCGTCATTCACTGCTGCCACTGCAGAAGCAGCGGAAGAAGGGCATCTCTTAGTCTTCCAGTGGCTCGTGACGCACTACGCGTCGAGCAATTGGGACGTGACGGACGCTATTGTGCGTGCATCTCGACATGGCCATCTGGACGTCCTGCAATGGGCACAGAGCCACGAGGAGCTCGTTACGTTCCGCTGGACAACCAAGATGATGGTTGTAGCGGCTATTGAAAGCCACTTTGATATTGTACGCTGGTTACATGAGCACTCGACCGCACCAGGGTCTCCACACGTGATGGACTGTGCTGCAGAGGCATTAGACTTGCCGATGCTCGAATGGCTTCACACAAACAGGGTTGAGGGCTGCACTCCGTATGCGATGGACAACGCAGCTCGCAAAGGGAGCTTGGAGATTGTGCAGTGGTTACATACCCACAGAACGGAAGGATGCACCACTGGAGCCATGGACGGAGCTGCCATGAACGGCCACCTAGAAGTGCTCCAATGGCTTCGTGAGAATCGCCACGAAGGATGCACTGCATCAGCTCTACATTGTGCTGCAGTCAATGGACATTCTGCTGTCGTAAGTTGGTTGGATGAGAACGTCACAGTGGGCAATCGACGTCGAGCATTCGCGTCTGCTGTGCGTTGGGGGCACCTTGACGTGGTCAAAGCGCTGGCGAAGTATTGCTCTGTCAATGCAAGTGTGAACTCATCAAGAGAACTGACTGCCGCACGCCGACGTGCTGAAGCAGAGATGCGGATTCCGGGCGCTTCTAGTTTACTGCGAGCACGGAGGGAGCGTATTTTGTATTCACAGCGGATTTTAGATGGCCCTGCTGAGGAGAACGCCGTGTGGTACGGCCGCTTGGAGGTGCTGCAGTTTCTCTTCTCCAACGGTTTAGTCTCGAAAAATGGTCGTTCACGTGCAGAACTGGCTGCAACCGCGACGGCACGAGATCACGCACATGTAGCAAAGTGGCTCCTAGACTTTACTACCGATGATTGATCTTGTACAGTCTTGATAACCGTAAACAACGGCGTCCCGTCTTTGCTGAAACCCATCCAAACGAAGTCTCAAGTCACGATGGCGTCGGTGGTGCATCTGGCCATCCCTGGAGCGGGTCCGCTAGTGGAGGTGCTCTCCACCATATCCCAGCTGAGTGGAGCGATGGAGAGGGCAAATATGTTTGTGGACATCTTCACTCTGGACTAGTATGCATTATGGACGGACTCCAGGCGAAAGAAGACGATGGATTTCCACCTAAAGAGTCCCTCGATAGGTTTGTGACTGTGGTGGTGAAATTCCTGCGTTATCTAAACCGACACCAAGGAAAAGAGATGGTGTATCGTGTTGTGGAGTATGGAAATATGATGAATGAGCTACGACAGGTTAATGAGGCTATCGTGGAGCTGTTTGAATTGTTTGACGTTGTCATGGTGAATTGGAAGGAACAATGGGAGCACAATGTCCGCGTAAATCGAGACGTGTTGATTGCATCAGCTAAGGACAATGGTGAGGTACTTCGTCACGTGCGAGACCCACGAGACCAAGTGGAAGCACTGTTGACGCTAAAGCTTGAAGTAGAACAGCGAGCAGCGCAGCATGAAAGGGAGATTCTACAGTGCTGCAAGTCGATGATAATAACGATCACTGAGGCTTCGAGGGTAACGACCAAAGACCTACCGCCTTGGTTTATTCCTTTACATGATGTAAGGTTTGAATCGAAACCATTCGGTCGTGGATCGTTTGGATCGGTGCATTCTGCAGTTTGGGGGCCAGGAACGAAAGTGGTAATTAACGCTTCCTCAATAGCGAAATGACAATCGATGAGCGCATACGGCTTAAGGCGGAAAAAGATTTAAGTCGAGTCTACCAACTAAGCCATCCAAACATTCTCAAAATGATTGGAGCCTCTCATGTCAGCTCACCACCATTTGTGGTGTGGGAAGACGCAGCAAACGGTAACCTGGGTCAGTTCCTCGTTCGCTCTGATGACAACAATCGTCACATGTGGCGATTGCTGCATCAAGCGGCCCTCGGATTAGACTACCTTCACAAGAACGGTGTGGTCCACGGGGACCTAAAGCTGAACAATATCCTCATCGCAGCGGATGGAAAAGCTAAAGTATCTGATTTCGGACTAAATGCACTACGATCTTGTTCCAAATCCGATAGTTCGTCCCAAGTGCATTACGATGGTCCGCACCTGAGAGTCTGAAGAGACAACCCACTTTCGCGTCTGATGTATACTCATTGGCATTATGTATAATTGAAGCTGTAGTTGGTGAACCGCCATTTGCTTTTCTCAGTGATGATGACGTTCGTGATAATGTGAGGAAAGGAGTTATTCCTGATCAGCCTGAGGGGATCGCTGACGCGTGGGAGTTGATAGTCTCAATGACGAGCATTGATCCAAGCAAACGTCTTCCGCTTCAAAATGTAATTGACAAGTTGAAAGCACTTGCTGATGCCGAAGTAGGTGCCGAAGCAAGTTGTTGCAACAACTGCTTATCTGTGGTTTTACCTGATTCTCGCTTTTGCTCGCAATGTGGTGTTCAAGTAGGAACTGAGAAAGTTCTTGACGTAGCACCGATTGACACATACTCAACTGAAAGTGCCGGATCTACGCCAACTCAAGCAGATCAACACGACTTTGAGCTATCTGATGTGGAAGACGTGAGTCCAGTATTGACTATTCACACCCCAATTCCGGAGATTTTAAATGTGATTGAGAGGGACAATGACCCCAACTCCGAGCAAGCATTACTTGTCCTTCTCCAAATGTGTATTGATGAAGAATCTCGAAAGGTATTGTGCGATGTAAATGGAGTGCCCGTTCTCGTCGATACTATTAAGAATTCTTACTCATATTTTGGACAGCTTTGCGCACTCAAGTGTTTGAGTTGGATCGCACACTTGGATTGTATATTTTCGCGCTCAGAATATGAAAAACTTCGAAAAAATGTTCGACGTGTATCTCCACATGAACTGATATCACTTACTAGTGCTTTGACCAACGGCACTAGTGAAGATAAACTCAGAGCCGTCATGTGTTGTGCTTGCATTGCCACAGCAAGTGATAGTGAAGAACTGGATTTTGGAATCGTGGAACTTGTCATTCCACAATTGAGGAATAGGAACGAATCGATTTCAGCTTGGGCAGCAGATGCACTGGGACATCTTTCGGATAGAGGTGTGATCGCGGATGAAGCCATCGTCTCCACTAGTGGAGTTTTTGGACATTGGAACAAGTGCGCAACAGTTATCCGCTGCGTTTGCGTTGGGGCATCTCGCTGGTGTTAACGCATTCAATTGTGAAACCATTACCAACAGCGGTGGCATTTCATCCCTTGGACAACTTTTGGAAACAGGGAGTGATATTCATAAAGGACTAGCGGCATTTGCGTTAGGATCCCTTGCAATCAGTGATGATGCTCGTGTGGCGATCGTAAACGCCGGGTTCTTGCCACATCTCGTTGAATTTGCCCGAGATGGAACTGATTTTCAGAGAGAGCACGCTGCCTATGCACTGGGGTCGTTAGCCCATACCGATACAGTTTGTGAGCTGATAATAACTTGTGGAGGTGTTAAACCTTTGGTAAACCTCGTACGATCTGGTACTGCGGACCAGAAGAAACAGGCAGCGTTGGCATTGGGAAACTTCGCAGTGGACAGCAGTGCGAGCACCACAGTAATACTTGCTAGAGAGGGAGTTATTTCATCACTGGTAGACCTACTGCGAATTGGAGCTAATGACCAAAAGGAGAATGCTCTTCGTGCTCTGTCTAACCTCGCCATGAACAGCCAAGGAAGCTGCGTAGGAATCGTGAATGAAGGAGCTATATCGCTTCTGGTAGAAGTCCTTTGCTCGGGAGTTGGAGTTCAGAAGGGATTCGCAGCACTTACGTTGGGTTATCTTGGAGCTACCAATAAGGCAAACAGCAAAACCATCCGGAATGCTGGAGCTCTACCGCTCCTCGTCAATCTTCTATCTGAAGTAGATGAACATGCTGTGACCGCGTTAGAGCATCTTACTGCTCACAATAATGTCAACTTAAAAGCGATTGCTCAGGAAGGTGTTGTATCCCCGTTGGTGTCACTCCTACGAATTGGAACTGAATCGCAAAAGGAACTGGTGACAATTTTACTGGGTCGACTGGCTGATACTAAAGCAAATCGAGAGAGTATTGTGGAGGAAGGAGCTATTCCATTGCTTATGGAACTCGTACGGACCGGAAATGACGCCCAGAAAGAAGAAGCGGCCTTTGTGTTGGGACGACTCGCTAAAGAGGATGCAAACAAGACTGTGGTTCTGAATTTAGGTGCAATCGATGCACTGCAACAGCTTCAGCGGACTGGAAACACTGCTCAAAAACGGAAAGCGCGAAGTGCATTGAAAATAATTGCGGATGATACTGAAGTTGGCACGAAACGAAGGCGATCGGATAACGCTTGAACATGCAAGGCCTCGAACGTCTGTCACATGGTCTGCACACAAGTTTCACATGACTGGGCGTGTAGTGCTACATGCTGTTGCGTCGCGTTAAAAAAGTTTTTTTCAATATAACAACGGTACAAGGCCATCGATGTAGCACCTGTCTTACTGTATTTGTCGCTATTTGGAGTACACTGGAACGTACTCGACGACACCCTGCTTGTTCACGATCGTCTTCTTGATGTTGCGCAGCTGCTTCTTGCTCATCGTCTTGAGTCTGTGCGTACGTGAGATCTACACCAACATTCCAATTACATCAACAACTCGACCCAACAACCAGAGCCAGCAACAACGCACCACTTGGACAGCAGCGGACTTCAGCTCGTTCTCCTTCCGACGCTTCTCCTTCTCCTCACGCGCCTGACGTTTCGCGTCCTTCTCGGCCTGTCGTCGCGCTTTAATCTCCGTCTGTAGTTCCTTGAGCTCCTTGAGCTTCGCACGCTTGAGCATCTTCTCCTCCCACGTCGTGCTCAGTACCTTGGTACCCTTGAAGCCCTGTGACGAGAAGCGCGTCTTCTGCACCTTCTTCCATACGCGTCCACTCACAGGACGACCGCGCGGCGGCTCGGTGGCCTTCGTGGCAGTCGCTGTCTTGCTGCTCGAGGTTGTCATGCGCACGTCGCTTCTTGCTCCAATTATTGAGTGGTTGGTCTTCAGACGACATTGTGTTGGAATGTCGCATGAAGGTAGCTGAAACAAATAACATACTGGAAATTGCAATTTGAATGGGACGATGGTGGCGCCACCAGGATGTTGCGAGATCTGCCAGATTGCTGAGGTGTTAGCGGATCCAGAGCTGCAAAACCGCTCCGTACGGATCACAGGGAAGCTTGAGATGTATGACGCGCAGCGCAAATTGGCGAGGATTTCGTTCCAGGACGCAACGATGACGGTGGAGACGCAGAGATTGGCGTTGGAGAACTTGCGACTGCAGCTTGGCTCCATGTACCAGTTTCTAGGAGAGACGTACGCCACGAAGAAGGTAGTGGAAATCGTAGTTTATTTTACTGAACACAGATACCCAATGAGGCTGATAGTTCTATTGAGCAGGGAGGAAAGACCGAAGTTCGACTGGTAGCTCGGGTGGGGCGCAATGTCGACAGTTTAGATATTGACCTGTTCCTAGAGGCGCTGGCGATGCGACGGCAGTTTCTAGCAGCTCGCGGGTAACTCAAGCCACAACTAGCAAATTCCATTCTCTTATTAGTCAACAGATTGCCTGGATGACCTACAACAGATCGTCGTCCGAATCCACTTCGTCAAAATTGTCCTCGTAGAAGTTATCATAGATGGAGTGGCTTGGAGCTGTTGATGTAGTGGTTGTTGCTTCCGCCTTTACCTCCGTCTCCGTTGATGTTGTAGAATCAGTTGCAGACCCCGTTGTTACGACAGTACTCTCCGTCTTCACAGTCTTAGTGGCCTCTGTCAGCTCTGGGGGGTCGTACTGGTGTAGTGCTTGCCGCCACTTGCGGACGATACCGTCAAACACTTTCTTTCCTATGCACTTTGTCTTATCCGGCGTCATTGGATGCCATGGTTTTCGCTGGTGTCGTGGCACTTGAGAGCAGTAGCGATCGTAGCCAATGGTGTTCTTACCATAGTCAATCTGTTTCTGGCGCTGCGCCAATCGGTGTGGATCTGTCTCCTTCTCATCCGCGATTGTCTTCACCTTGGGCTCCTCAATATCATCATCTGCTCTGCCTCTGTCATTGCCATCATTGCTGCTATAGCTTGAGTGACTTCGATGTTCACGGCGGATACGCTTGTGGTTTATTTGCTTCCAGTTGCGACTGCCGTTGTGATGGCTATGTGCTGGGTCTCTGTTGTCCATGACGTCTGCTCCTCGCTTCATGGTGGCAGATCGATGATAGGAGTCGAATTTCTTTTTGGCGGGAACTGTTTTTGACTGTCGTCACAGAATGAGTACAGATGCTACAAAAGACAGGACAATCCAATGTTGAAGTAATCGGTTCAAACGTGTTTTATCAGTGCGATGTGTCTATTAATATCTACGTCAATGCAGCGTGTTGAAAATAATATTCGAGTCTGTTTCCTGAGTTTATACCACTTCAACTCGTTTCAATACATGCTGATGTGTTGGTATGCCATATTGGGAGGCAATGCGAGGGACTACAGCAATATAAGTTAGTCGTAATCGTCCTCCTTGGACCACTTGGCACCTCCTGAGTTCTTAGCTCCGGATCCCTTCTCATCAGCGCGACCGGTTCCTCCTTTTGCACCGCTCTTGGCATCTTCACCGTCGTCGTTATAGTAGGACTTCTTGGCCTGTGCTCTGTCCTCTGGGATGTACTTGTACTCGGCCTTGTTGTGCATGATAAGTTCGTCTCCTACGAAGTAAAAACTGTCGGAGACCGTGGCGTAGGGCTGCGCCACCATGTCACTGATAAGCTCATCGTCAAGCGGAGGCATGGCGTAGATGGCCTCCCACGTGTTGACACTGGATGGAATGCAAAAGCCAAAGTTGAAGTCGTAGCTCTTGACGATCTCGTCACGGAAGTAGTGACGTTCAATCATTCGTAAGTTGTGCACCTCGTGCGGACCGACGGAGAACTCGAGTTCCGTGGCTATTGCTGGCAGTCGTAGCACGTCTTCCGAGAACTCATAACGGATAGTGCGGTATGCGCCCTCTCCGCGTGCTTGTGAGAGATCCATCTTCGGTACGGCCTTGCCTGGTCGATCCTTGCCGATTTCAAAGATCTTTCGCTTCGTCTCGAAGTCCGAAATGGAAAAATGCAGAAACTCGATGCCATATTTGTTGGCGCTCAGTGGACAGAGGAAGGCTGTGGATGTGTAATGTGGTTAGAACGAGTGGCTCTTGGTAGAATTACAGGAACTCTTGCAACTCACATTCCGTTGGCGCTTCGAGCTCCAGTACGTCTTCAGGTGTGTATCTCTGGCGGGACATGCTCTCTTGGTCTCTCTTTTGCGTCTTGGTCGACAGGTAGGATCAGGACTTGCTCAGCTAAGCTCAGGAGAGAGTGAAGGCCCAAGCGGTTATGCGTCTCCTCGTGCCTAGCCGATCTTTTCCAGGCATGGTGTGCGGCACACAACCGAAACGACTGGAACGGGTAGTGATCAGCTGGGCAGTACCATCACAAGAATGGCAGATCTCTTGTGGATGTGCGGCTGGATGGATGCAGTAGAGGAGCTGAATGCGCGTCCGAGACTCGGAGTTCGAGCTCTCTGGTATTATCACGCGAACACCACGCGATTCCCAGCCATTACCAACTTCCAAAGCACAGACATGGTGCCTCAGATGCAGATATATGCAGGTTGACTCTACAAGGCTACAAGGACACCGTACAAAATAGTTTGTGGTCGTCTTCACTTTCCAGGTCGAGGTCTTCTGTGTTGACAGGTGACCATTAAAATGACAGTAGCCAGTCATTTCCACAGCAGTGGATCCACAGTCACAGCCATGGCATCACTGCCATCATTAAGTTGGACAGGCAGGCATAGAGTAGCGCTGAGGAGGTCGCGATTACCACTACACTCACCATCCTCACCGAAGAGCAAGATGACGAGTCAAGGCACGCCAAGACGACGACACGAAATACTGCAACTTGCCTGTCCTATTTCGGTGCTAGAATAGGGGGAAACTACGCGCGTTGTTTCCACTCCTGGCCCCATCTCCAGTCCGCCCTGCCCATTCGTCCATTTTCATCTGGTCAACGCGCTTCTATTGGTTGAAAAGATTGATTGCAACTCCAGGCAGGGGGCCGTTGCCATTTTCACCGAAGCCTCGAGAGAAGCGAGCGAGTGTCGAGCATCGGCCCACACGCGACAGACGCGCAGGCAGACAGACAGACGGACGTAGGGCCTGACAGGCATGCTGCTCTTCTAGACCGGCGTCTTCTCTCGTCTCCGCTGTTTGTCTCCGCCCAAGAAGAGAGAGCAAAACCTTTCCGCCCTCAGTATCGACCACCGTGGATGGCAGACATCGCCATGACTGGAGAAGCTGGCGCCAACCGCACGTTCCGCTCCATCTTCGGTGACCAAGAGCAGCGACGTGATGAAGTACTCAAGCTGGAGCTGGAGCAGAGGGACGGGAACTCGTCCGTTCCCAGTCAATCGACTGCTGTGGCTATGGACGATGATGATGAAGCCATGTGGAGTGATGAACCGCTACTGGATGGCGTTGCAACCGCACAGGACAATAATAATCTACCAGGACTGCAGTTTGCTGTGAGTTAATGTTGTTGGGACGACTGTTTTGATGTTTTATTGACTGTAGTGTCCTTACAGCAACGGAAGTCTATGGAAGAGTGGGCAGACGACGACGACGAAGAGGAGAACTGGAAAGAAGCATTGCAAGATCGCGTCAACCAGCTGGAACTCGCCTTCCAACACAACAACGACACTGCTGCAGCGGAATCTCGACGCAGACTCGAGCAACAACAGCAGTTGCAGCAGTTTCCAGCTCGCGACACGCAACGCATCGACTTCAGTCAGTCGCTTCCAACGTCAACTCGATTCACTGCATCAGATGCACAGTCGGAGCGACCTCGGCAAGTCAGTCGCCATAAGATGCAGCGCACATCTTCGTCACATGCGTGCATTACCGGCGAACATGCTGCTTCTTCATCCAATCGATCAAGCCATCTCTGGAATTTCCAACGCAAAGTGGTGGGAGAAACAGCACCGACTCTGCTTGATCAAGATATACGCAAGCGGCCACCCTCCATAGATTTCGTAGCACGCAACATCCAAACGGTTGAGCACCATCGCAAGCGCTCAGGCTCATTGAGTGGTTCATCCAACAAGACAGATTCGCCGCGGCATTCGTTGTCTCGAAAGAATTCGATGGACAGCAATCGAAGCAGTCTCAGTCGAAGTAATAGTAGTAGTAGTATCCGCGGGACCAAGGCAGCTACACGAGCCGGTAGCACATCATCGGGCGCGGCAGTATTTAACCTGAGCGACACAGAGTCCATTCGCCGATTTGTGCTGGACGATGTCAAAACCGTAAGTGCTCGCTATGTTGAGGCTTTCGTTTCTTCTGACGAAAGATCTGTTTTTCTTGGCAATGCAGATGTCCATGGAGCGACTTGTGGGCGACGCACAGCGATTACATTTTCTAGAGGACTTCTATCAAAATCACCAAGGATCAGCTGTCGTCACGACTTCAGCCGCCGTAGCTCCACCATCACCCGCTTCCTCGACTTCACCGATGTCCACGTCCTGACCGGACTCTGTTCTATTATGCCTTTGCTAGCTTTGCTGTTCGGATGCAATATTTTGCTACACGCTCTATTTAACGACAGCTTTTGAACACCAATTGTTCGCGTCTTGCTTCTTTCTTGGTATTTGCAGCTATACAAATGCGGCGTCAGTCATGTGCATGGCGATCATCGATTCAGCAACTTCAACAAAGTGACCATCACTCTGTTAATCGACAGACAGCGATGATCACCCTTGAAGTGCTCGACAGCATGAACGAGGTTTTAGAGGCGGTACTAATCAATCCATCAACCTCCGAGCCACTTTGTCCTGGTACTGCATAACTGAATTTGAAACAGCAAGAAATACCAATACGAATGTCTCTATGTTAGGCAATCACAAAACGTGGAGGTATCATCTGTCTTTAAGTATGGCCTCCTTCTAGCGTTTCAGATAAATATGCGCGGAGAGCTTTAGTCTTTCTTCATGCCAGCCCATTCGTCTCGGTTTTCGTGGATCGAGACGTGCCGGAGAATTTCAAGTGTTAGCTCATACGTCGCGAAAGACGAGCTAGCAGCGACGACGGACTTCAGTAGGCTGGGCACAGTGCCCTTGTACAGCCCTCGGATACCTTCGCGCCGCAGCACATCGAAAAAACACATCCAGCTCGAAGAGTACATCGGGATGATACCGTACGTAGCACAACGCGGCACGTGACGCATCTGCATGCGCTTCTTGACGGTATCGAGCGGATAGACAGCCAGCTTCGACACCAAACCAGCTACAGCTCCACTTCCAACATAGGACAGCGCCATTGACAACGGCATCCACGAGCCAGGTTCTCCTCCTTCTTGATTGTTGCGGTGCTTCTCCGAAATCTCATTCAACGTTGAGTAGATCCCAAAGCTCAGCCCCATGTACGGTGCGATCTGGAAGATCGTAGCACCCAATCCACTATAGAATCCACGAACACCTTGAGTTGTCCACGTGTGTGTCACCAAACTACGCATCGTCGGGAATCGCTTGGGCATTCCCTGACTGGCAAACGCCGTGCGAAAGAGATCCAGGGGATACGTCACGAGTGTTGCTGTGACTCCAGCCACAGCGCCACTGGCAGCGCTTCTCACAACCGCCGGAACTGCCGTCGTTGCATGGTCTCCATCTCGCTCCCAGCAGCGAGTCAACACACGATAACTGGCAAACTGCAGGGCTGAGTAGCCGATCCAGAGTCCCGAAGCTGCCAGGTTTCCCCGCCAGAAGCTACGCAGTCCCTCCTCGGCGTAAATGCTGCGCACGGCTTGCAGCAGTCCAGCATATTTGGCTTCAACATGGCCTGCAACAGGTGCAGGTTGCACTTGAAAGCGGATTTTGATGAGGTCCAGCGGCGCAGCAACCAACCGCGTCACACCTGCAGTAAGCGATTTAATACGTTCAAACGAGGAGCAAATGACTGTTTATTGATGCGGACCTCCAGATACGGCGCCTGCTACAGCCGCTTCAGTGGTAGAAGTGCCGTGCTTGTCCTTGGTCTTGCCATCCGCACTCGCCATCGTACAGTAGCAAGTTTTTTCTGCTTCGTGTGCTGATGGATGACCGGAGAAACCTGTATAATACAATATCATGGCAATTCCGTTTGCATCGGATTTGCTTTCCCACATAATGTAAAAGATTCAATAAACACATAAATCTTTCCACCTCAATAATGGATATTTGCGAAACAGTTCGATTCATTCTCACAGGTTATGCATGTGATGTGAAGTAGCTTTCTGGCGCATTGTGCCGTTCGTATTGCTGCGTTTAGTGATGTCGGGAGCTCGAGTTCTGCTTGGTCGTTGCGGCATTTCCACGCGTTGACGATAGGTTTCTTCACTGAGAGGTCGTTCTTATTGTGGCGGTAGATCCCGGACGTGTGTGTTGAATGTTCCACATCCACGGACGTCCTGAAGAAGAAAGCAGGCGCCAGTACCACGAACACCACAAGACAAGCAATCAAGAAGTCAGCCCAGATGTCCACACCGCCAGCTTTAATCACATGGGAGGCCATGCCAAAGTCCTCGAGCAACTTGAAGCGACGCGAGATTGACCAGCTGACCTTGACCCCCTGTCGAGTTCGATATCGTCTTTCACGAGTGACTTTCCGCCACTCAAAAACGTGCGGCTATCGTCATTGAGCTCCTCGCCATCAAACCCTCGAACTATGCGTTGGCTGCAACTGTCCCGTGCGGCCGCCGGTCTGCGTCGTAGCACACCCGCCACGCTGCGTCTGCGTCCGACGTCCTCACTCCTGTCACACAACTTCAGCTCTGCCGTGTCTGACGCGGATGTGCCGCCTTTTGCGGATGTTCCGGTGCCCGAGGGCTACATGAGCAACCTGCGTAACATCGGTATCTCGGCTCACATTGACTCCGGCAAGACGACGCTGACCGAGCGCATCCTGTTCTACACGGGCCGTATCAATGCTATCCACGACGTGCGTGGTAAGGATGTCGGCGCCAAGATGGACTCGATGGAGCTCGAGCGCGAGAAGGGCATCACCATCCAGTCTGCCGCCACGTACTGCTCCTGGAAGGACTCCAACATCAACATTATCGACACACCTGGTCACGTTGACTTCACTATTGAGGTCGAGCGCGCGCTGCGTGTGTTGGATGGTGGTGTGCTGGTGCTCTGCGGTGTCTCTGGCGTGCAGAGCCAATCGCTTACTGTGGACAAGCAGATGAAGCGCTACGGTGTGCCCCGTATTGCATTCATCAACAAGCTCGACCGCATGGGTGCCAACCCCTGGAAGGTCATTGGCGACTTGCGCACACAGCTCAAGCTCAACGCTTGGGCACTGCAGGTGCCAATTGGTGCTGAGAACGATCTGGAGGGTGTTGTAGACCTCATTACTATGAAGGCTCTGCGCAACAAGGGCGAGAGTGGAGAGGTGATCGAGGAGACTGATGATATTCCTGCTGAGACGCTAGCTTTGGCTGAGGAAAAGCGTCTGGAGCTGATCGAAGCCCTTGCCGATGTGGATGATGACATTGCTGAAATGTTCCTTATGGAGGAAGAACCAAGCGTCGAGCAGATCAAGGACGCCATCCGTCGTGCCACGATTGCGCACAAGTTTGTCCCTGTCATGATGGGTTCGGCCTTTAAGAACCGTGGTGTGCAACCCATGCTCGATGGTGTTATTTCGTACTTGCCGAGCCCGTCGGAGATCAAGAACTTTGCCTTGGACCAGTCGAAGAACGAGGCTCGTGTGGGTGTGCCGTGCGCTCCGGACGCGCCTCTGCTGGCGCTGGCTTTTAAGCTGGAGGAGGGCAAATTCGGTCAGCTTACCTACATGCGTGTGTACTCGGGCACTCTCAAGCGCGGTGGATTCATCTATAACATGAGTGACATGAAGCGTATCAAGGTGCCGCGTCTGGTAAAGATGCACTCGAACGAAATGGAAGAGGTGGAAGAAGTTAGTGCTGGTGAGGTCGTTGCCATGTTCGGTGTTGAGTGTGCCAGTATGGACACTTTCAGCGATACGAACCAGGGCAAGTTCACCATGACGAGTCTGCACGTGCCTGAGCCGGTGATGTCGCTGGCTGTGACACCCAAGAACAAGCAGCAGATCAGCAACTTCTCCAAGGCGCTTAACCGCTTCCAGAAGGAGGACCCAACGTTCCGCGTGCGTGTGGACGATGACAGCAAGGAGACGATCATCAGTGGTATGGGTGAGCTGCACTTGCAGATTTACGTGGAGCGTATGAAACGTGAGTACAACGTGGACGTGGAGACGGGTGCTCCGCAGGTGAACTACCGCGAGACGATCCGTCAGCGGAGTGAGTTCAACTATCTGCACAAGAAGCAGAGCGGTGGTTCTGGTCAGTACGCCCGTGTGGTGGGT
Organism: Phytophthora palmivora; assembly: GCA_008079305.1. Lineage (NCBI taxonomy): Eukaryota > Oomycota > Peronosporomycetes > Peronosporales > Peronosporaceae > Phytophthora > Phytophthora palmivora. The sequence goes on along the minus strand of VOQZ01001154.1, from coordinate 280,513 downwards.
TACGTTGAGCCGCTTACAGATGAGGAGGTGGAAGAGCTAGAGAACGAGGGCAATACTTCGGGCGTCGTGTTCGAGAACGCTATCATCGGTAACGCTATTCCGCCTGAGTACATCACTGCTTGTGAGAAGGGTGTGAACGATGCTATCCAGAGGGGTTGGCTCATTGGCCACCCCGTGCAGCGCATGCGCGTGGTGGTGAACGACGGTCAGTCTCACTCTGTGGATTCCAGTGAGCTTGCTTTCCGCACGGCCATGGTGCTGGCTATTCGCCAGGCGTTCATGAAGGCCGACCCGTGCATCCTTGAGCCCGTTATGGCTGTGGAGGTGGAGGTGCCCAATGAGTTCCAGGGCACTGCCATTGCCGAGGTTAACCGTCGCCGTGGTCTCATTAACAGCAGTGATGCCGACGAAATGTCCACGGTGGTCAAGTGCGACGTGCCTCTGCAGAACATGTTTGGTTTTTCTACGGACCTGCGTTCGTCCACGCAGGGCAAGGGCGAGTTCACGATGGAGTACAAGACTCACGGCGTCGTCATGCGTGATATGCAGGAGAAACTAGTGTCTGAGTACGAGAAGGCACAAGCCGCCAAGAACAAGTAGACAGATTTTTGCCTTGGACGTAGACTGCTGGAGACGCCACTAGCTGTAGCTAGGGAATAGACCAGATAGACTCAGTCCACGACCACTTAACAAGACCCCATTCATGTATTACTCTGGAATTTCTTGTCATCATCCCAAGTCTCAACAGCCTATCCCATCTCTGCCAAAAGACCATACTGAAGCTCAGCTAAGCCTCACATTTCCAACATGGCGTCAATCGACTATTATCGCGTACTGAACATCGCCAGGTTCGTATTCCCCTCCTCAGTTGTACTCTAAGCTGCTCATCCGTTTGATACCTCAGAACGGCATCGTCCAAGGAGATCAAGGCTGCCTACTTCCAACTCGGTACGTCGTGTCGGTCCTCTCTCTGTGAGCGCCTTACTGAGTCCTCTGTGATCTATTGCAGCCAAGTCTCTGCATCCAGACGTGACGGGCAATGACGAGTCCAAGGCAGAGCGCTTCAAGCACGTGAGCGAGGCCCATTCGGTGCTTTCGGACCCTCAAAAACGACGTGAATACGATGCATCCCGTCCGTCTGAAAGCTTCCGTCCCAATGACACATCGGGGATGACCCAACACCCATACGCTGCTACGGGGGGAGCGCCGGATCTTCGAGCACGTCCGTTATACGGTATCAACGAAGAGGTTTGGCTCGCACACCACTATGGACCAGAAGCTGCTCGACGCAACGGAATGCCACCGCGTTATTACGGGATGAATGTGGTGGAGGAGAAACTGGAGCAACAGCGTGAACGCATTCGTCGTCGTCAACGCCATTTTAAACTCAACCGCACATCGGGGTATTTCTTACGACGTGAAGCTCGATTGAAGAAGCATGAGGACGAACAGGTTGATGATAAGAAACCCGATGGATGTGTCATCAGTTGAGATGACATTGTAGATCAATGACACACTAGAGAACTATCTATTGAATGTGAGCTATCGACGCCTACACACTACTCCCAAGTCCGCTGGGTAATGCGTGGAGACCAAGTGCGTACGAGTACAACCTGGCGTCGATGGCGTCTTTCTCTTGGAGTTTGCGAGTTTCCAACCAGTCTACGAGACCTTCCAGTGGTGCATGTACGACTTGAATGATCTCATCTGGCTCCAACTCCTGCTTTAACGGCGACTGCTGGTCTTCATCGCGCACCTCCACCAACAACAGTCTGCATTTCCCATTGGTCACACCTTGGTCGTTTACCATGGGTGGACCCATGTGCAGGACGCGTGAACCTCGGTATCCCGTCTCTTCCTTTAGTTCCCTCATGGCAGCCACTTCAGGTGCCTCTTGTGCATCAATTAGACCCGCCGGGAGCTCCAGAACCCACTGACCCACTGGCGGACGGAACTGACGAATCAACACAACGCGCGTTGGAGCTCCTCGCTTGGTCAGGAACGGGAACACGACTACGGCGTCACAGATTTCCTGGTCCTGCTCGTCCTGTGTCTCTGCAATAGCATTGGATGGAGACTTGGGGTACGTGGTTGTGCGTTCCAGACCCGTCCAATGGCGCTCGGAGCCTTTTGCGTCCAGGAACAAAATGCGCTTGAGGCGGATCCACGGGTTCTCGAATAACGTGTGCTCGGAGACGACGCGCGGGAGCTGTGGATTGTCGCGTCTGGAAGAGAAATATACGGAGGAAACAGGACATACAAGACGAGGTGATGCAGACACGAGTGGAGCGTGGGAGACACGCAGAGAGCGTCGACAATGCAGCAGAGTCTTCATGCTACTAATGTGTGGACGGTACACAAAATACGGAGGAGGGGAACTGGCATAGTGAAAGCAAGTGAAGCTTCATGTTGAAGCTTCATTTCGCCATCAACACCGAAAATCCTCTAATGGTTCTCTACGGCAACAGGCAGAACAATTTTGGTCTGCACGTCCAGATATGCTGGGCACACTACGCGAATCTCAAACTCGTAATTGCCTGCGAGTAGAAACAAACTGATGTCAATACAAGTACAAAAACAAATTGCGTGCAATAGTCGACGTACCAGCCATCTCGGGACCTAAGAATCCTGCCTTCTGAACAACTTGCTGGGATAGATCCAGACACTACAACCGAAGCAAAACAACACGCATCGTTAGAGCTCATCAGCCAGAAATGACAAATGCAATATGACTCTTACCTTCCAAGCCGCATAGAGACGGCCAGTTCCCTTGTCCATGACGAGGAACCACACGTGCTCCTTGCGGAACGGAGTCTTCGGATCGACAAGATCGTAGAACGTCGCAGCCAGCGGTGCTGTCTCGCCTACTTCCAGGTGCTGACGTTGCAAAGAAGTTTGCAAAGTGATCCAGTCTCCAGGCTGAATGTTCGGCTCGTCAAGGACAGCCAACGTCGCTCCGTCCAAGTGCAGTTTCGGCAATTTGCCTTCCACAGCAGCAACACGCTCATTTTGCTCGCGTAATGCAACTTCATCAGGTACAAAACTACCCTGCGCAATGCTGGACAGCAGCGACAGCGCACGCAGCAGCGGAATTGCAGGATACGCGCGCTTCACTAACTGCTCTGCAGCCATCGTCGCAAAAATATCGACGAGGAATGGCAGTTCAAGTAGCACCTTCTGGAACCTTTGATCCACCCACGACGGACGCGACACACCACGTAGCTTATCCCGACGCAGGAACTGGTACAACGCCAACATATTCTCTCGTGCCACTGGGTCCGGGTGCTTGCGAATGCGACTAATGACCTCACTCGGCAACGCCTTCGCAGCCTCCATCTTCTTCGCCAATTTGTCGTGTGTTTTCACACGAAGTTGTGCCTCATTACGGGCATCATCCAGGATACCTGCTGCAGGTCCAGCCATCTCGTCACAAGACAAGAGCAGCTCCACCACATCATGCACACTCATCTTGTCCGTCAAGGCGTCTACGAAGGTCGTATGAGTCGCACGAGAGATTTGTGTGCGGTCACTACGACCTGCCCTCTTCTGCATCCAGTGCACGAGGTACGCGATGCCTGCGATGATCATAGCAAAGTACAACAGCACAAAGATGGACCCAGTGTTACCACTAGTTCCCCCTAAAATCGAGGCAAATGCCACGTTCATGAGCATGGACTGACGGCCGTCCGGATGGCCGTATTTACGGTAGTTCTCCATGCTTTGAGGGTCCGTGAGCGCCTCGTACGCTTTGGTCACGCGGGCGAATTGGGCTGCAGCCCGCGGGTTGTGCAGGTTCTTGTCGGATGCAACTGTCGTCCCAGAGCGCGGAAGGCCTTCTTGATCTGACGAGAGGACGCTGAGTCACTTACACCCAAGATCTCGTACGGGTCGAACACGCCTGATGTGTCCACGCTCTGTAGGGCCGAGAGGCAGCGCCACAGGAGACCACAGGCGACGGCCAATATCGCCAGATGCAGCGCAAAACCGCGGGAACGCAGCTTCTGAGGCGCCCGCAAGACTCGATAGAGTGTGAAGAGCGTGGCGGGCACTACATACAGAGCCAGCATGACGCCTGCAAACGCGTAGAAGGCGCCATCCGCCTCGGACAATAACTCGTCGGCCATTGCTGATTGGAAAGTGACACGTCGAGATGTCACTAAAATGAAGCTTCATTTTAGTGACAATGTACAAGTTGAAGTGAATGGATGCTTGTGTGCAAGCAGCTTATTATTATTGATGTTATCCAAGATTAACAAGACAACGATGGCATCAGACGTAACTGCGGCTGCTGTTCATTAGTCCTGTTGTCAAGTGTCAAGGGATACAGAAATAAACAACGTTTTGTATGTTGACTAACGGCAAGCTGCTTTTTAAGGTAAATTGGTTCTTATCGGCTGCGAATAACTACCGCCCAAAAATGGACTTGTGGCACCATTTATAACGTGTAGTCTCCGCAAGTAGCTGAGGATTCATTTTCGTTCTTCTCGGCTGTCATTAACGTGTGTTTCGTTGCAGACTCAACTACTGCCGGTGAAATTCTGCCAGAATGTCAACTCCGCTGAAAGCTTTAATCCAAGAACGATTACGGGCCAAGATGGTATGTAGGAGAGGCGATTGCGAGGACTACGAATTCGACGCGGATCGCCTCCAACCGGTCGATGTTTCCGCTTACGACGTCTCTAGCCGAAGAGACGACAATGGGGTTATACTACGAAACGCTAATGGATCTTCCTCTCAACGTAGCAGCTTGACACAACCTAGTTACCCCGTTCAACTTCACACACACATCGATCCTTCAGCATATCTGACTCCATCGGAGCATGAGGGTCGATACTATCCACCCCCAACGGAATATAATTCCGGTAGTGGTAGCAACAGTGACGACAGGCATCGCCATCCCCGGCATTTTCGTGAACAACATCGTGAGACAACTATGTACGAATCGCCACACCACCAGAGAGACCAGCACCGACATCATTACAACCACCACCGCGTTCGTGAACAGCTACCACCGCGCCATGAACCTTCATCTCGAGGGGGATATATAAACAGGCAGTCTAGTGAAAATCGTACGTCAGTCTCCCCCTGGCGTCGATCTCAGAATGGTGCGACGCCAAAGTCCAGACACATGGCTAAAAGTCCCATTCATACTCCATCCAGCCATTCTCCACGAGCACATCGAAAGCAAGATTATGTATCCCCGAGCAACCCTGGTCACAGTAACCATTCGCGTCACTATCATGATGACAAGAGAATGCCGTCTCCTAGATTCATTGCATCCAGTCACCAGACTCACCACCAGGACTATCATCGACGAAAGAATACCTGGAAGGACCATGACCATGATGACAATAACCAGTCCACCTACGAAGTCAGAGCTCCTTCTTCAACTCGCCATCGTGACGATGACTATTCAACAATTGAGAAATCTGTTCGTTATTCACCAGTGCATCGCTGCCACTCCAACCAGAACGGAAGATACCCCAACAAGGCAATGACACCTTCATCGCATAAACCTCAACCCAAAGAAATCAATATACCAGACACGACCAATATTCCACACGATTCTGAACGACAAACTCCTCCTCAATTGGACATGAAGATCATTGAGCCACTACCAAAGACAACGAGTCGGACACGCACTTGGAGCGACATTATGTCGCCTGAAAGTCGTCTTGCTGCCAAGGCGTTCGTGGAGAAACGACAACGTCGTGCTGAAAAAAGCACCCCAAGAACAATAGCAACGCAGCGGTGGCTTGAAGTCGTTGATGCGCGAGCCAGTCGATACGAAGCAGCAGCCAAGTAAAAAAAGTATCTTTAGTAAATGGCTACATGACAATATTATCTGTGTTGAAGTTGATCTATCGACATGAAATTAGGCCAATTATAAATTCAAGTCTAAATAACGGACATAGCGACGTTTTCAACGCCACCCAGTGGTTTTGTGTCAGAATCAGTTTTGAACAATGAAGTCGTATGGAGCTGCGCTTCCGCCGCCACTATTGGCGCCGGCTTCGTTCTCGCTGCGTGGAGCGGGAATCCTCATCGCCAGTGCGTTCCTTGTGAGTGTGATTTTCATGGGGGCAGTCATGCACACCGTGGGGGTGGACGGACTCGCGCCCAACCAACTCCAAAACGAGAAATCTTTGCCGACGCTTCGCTTCGCAGCAGAGGAACTGGACATTACTTCAGTCCCTGCACAAGTTCTACAGCACTTGAACCTCCAATTAAGTGATGGTACTGAGAATGTCCAAGTTACTATTGCTTTCGATGCCGACCACCCTGTTGCTCCAGGACAATTTGTACCTATGGACGAGGTATTTATTGGCTTTGACCAGTTGAAGTAGCCATGTGGGTCTCACGTTGTTGATGGTTGTCCTCTGTAGGCCCAAGAAGCTCCAAGCGTCACGGTTGAAGGAACAGCTAGCAATACCGAACGCTACACATACGTGCTGGTCGACATTGACGCTCCAGATCCCAAGGCTCCAACGCACGCTCCCTTCCTGCACTACATTCTGGCCGGTTTAACTGTAGATGAACAGAATGTTCAGGGTCAGTCGCAGGAGATTGTGATAGTGCCGTATTATCCCGTAACTCCACCCGTGGGGGAGCACCGTTATGTGTCTCTGTTGTTCCATCAGCAAGGGAATGCACCAGATGCACCAGATGCTGGTCTCACTGCCAAACGCTCCAACTTCAACGTCGGTGAATTCGCCAAGAAGCACAAATTGGATCTTGTTGCCACGAGTAGCTTTCACTCACATCCAGCGGCTCAAGATAACTGACAAGTGTGGAAGTGAAGACACTCGTCGCATTAGTTTACTTTTTACATAATTTCTGATGACAAATCGAACGCTAACTGCGATCATCACTACGAAGCTGTTTTTGTTGCTGTTGCATACTTCGCACAAGCTGCTGATGCTCAATTGGAAGATGCCGCAGTTGGTCGGGTGTAGCCTTAACGAGTTTGTCGTATCGCTTAGCAAAATGTACGAGCTCGAGTTGAGCCTTGGGTAGCTTCAGTAATTGTTTCTCAGGTAATTGAAGAAGATTTTGTAACACTTCACGCTGTGCTGATGTTAGCTTTTGCTGCGACAGTGCAGTGAATATGCTGCTAAGCGGGCCTGCTGACGAGGATTCACTTGTACTGTTGTTGTTTTCGCTTCCCTTGGCTTCATTCATTTCCAGCTTATTCATCTTCGAGCGAGTGAGAAGGTGAGCCTCAAGTTGGTCAAGCTTTTGTGCTACCTTCTTGCGAACTAGTTGCACAAAAGGTGTCCCAGGAAGTTTGCTCTGTATCAGCAAGTATGTTAGTTTGTGAGCCTTTTCAAATATACTCAATTAAAATCCTTACCAGTTGACCATGAATGTATTTGTCTGAGAGCATGCGAAGCAGCGATTCAGCTTCTTGAGTAGACCTAGTGGTGGTCTCCTTTACCTGGTCTACTTCGTTTGTAACTTCACGTAGGACTGCTTTTGCTGTGACATCAGGATCTATGTCGATAGTACTCTGTTTGCGAAGAATGTCTGGTGGAGGCACTGATGGTGGCGGTGGAATTATCAAACCTGCAACGGCAATCGCGGGGGAGACACGCTTCACAGGCGCTGATGATAAGGACGTGAAGGTCGCAAGGCGTTTAAGGCGTGCATCTAGCACATCGGAACTCTTGGACTTGCTGAGACGAGATGGCTGGAGTTGAGTCATACTTGTTGATCGAACTAGAGGTAGATGTCGGTTTGTGGATCGATACTGTCGTGCACCATAGATGGTCTCGAAAGTCTCATCCAGAATGCCTAAAGCAGATTGTGGGTGTATTGCTTGCACCTTTGCATTGCTCTTTCCAGCGCCATCTTCGTACTGACTTAACCCTGCAGCGACGTCAAATAGACTTGACATGGCACACTAGCAGGAACTTCCTCACCATCCACGCGAGCTAAAATAAATGATTGAGTCTGGTTCAACGTAGATAGCTCTGCTATTCCTGTCAGTTTCTCGACACGATATAAATATTTGCATGGCTGCACGGTCGTTCATCCCAATTAGCTATCCAGCAAAGTAGATCGAAGCATCGAGCGAGCACAAGTATCCATGTCGACACTCACATCTGCGCAACTGCACGTCAAGCGTAGTTCCACTCGCCTGCATGCACCTCCTGGTGGTGTTTCCAGCCTCTCCTTTGGTAACACAACCACTGATCTTAATTCTTGGTTGCGTTTACTCACAGCTTTGCTACGCTACATTCTTAGGCTGCGGCGGTCTCGGAACGGTAGAACCAGCAGTGGAAGACCCTAGTAAGGATGAACATGCCTACTCACGTCCAAAAAGTAGCAGTCGGTACTCTCCTCTGACTACCAGCTTCTACTACTACAACAACAACGCATCGAGTGGCTATCCGAGCTATTCCACACCACAACCAGAGGCAATTCCGTACAACAATTACTCCCCTTCCCAGCAATCAAACCAATATCAAGCACCCTGCAATTCCATGCGTCCGAACAGCTACAACTGCAGTAACAACAACGCCTCCAATCAACCATACGCTAGCAACAATGGGTTCCAAGGTGGTCGTCCTCCTTCTTCCACGCCCAGCTCTCGTGCGAGCAACCGCTCGAGTTCTAGTTCAAGGTCCTGGGGTTCTCAACCGCCTCTCACGTCCTCCAAGCGGGACCAAAACTGGGAGAAAAAGCGTCGCCTCTGGCTAGCACGCAAAAACAGCAACACCATGGCGATTGTCCATCCACTTCCTCTTCTACTTGGAGTAGTGACCCGGCCGGAGGACTAGATGACAGCATTAACCCTCCGTCACCACTCTCGAAATTCATGAACCAGCATGCACAGCAGCAACAGCAGCCACCACCAACTCCTGGTGGAGACTATCAGCGTCTAGGTAGCGCTAGCAATAACAGCTACGTGCACCAGCCGTACACGCAACAGTCGTATCCAGCATCGACACAAACACCGGGAGCAGGATACCCGGTCGGTGGTGGATCGTTCTCTCGTGTCGGTCTCTCCACGGCATCTTCAACTACCTCGTCAACAGCTTCAAGTCGCAGACAACCACCGGGAGGTCCGTGTCAGTGGTCGTTGGGATGAAGATGCAGATACTTGCACTGCACTTAAGGCCATGTGATGACAAAAGCCACAATCATGACCTCTTTAAGGAGTTTACACATGCATGCATACATACATGTACCTTGCGTTGTAAAGGTAGAAATGATTACCCTTAACGTTGCATTCGTATGCTTAAAGATCGTAGCGCTAGTAGCGAACAAAACAACGCTAATATCAGAAACACGGTGAAGATTTACGGAGCAAGTGATGAACATTCATTCATCTTCAGATGAGAACAATGAATATTCATGTTAAACGCTCGTAGATCAATGTTTCATCTATTATTACACGTGTCCGCTTTCTCTTCATTGGACACTAGATAGTGATGTTGTGTGAGAATCAATCTTGAAACCCGTGTCTTGCATAGAAGCTAATGAGTGTTCACACGTTTTGTTCATTACCTTTCACATCGCGCTACAAACTTCGTCCAATTTAACTGGCAGAAGTGCCGGAAGCGCGCAAACTTGTTCGGTTCATCGATGAAAAAGCTGCGTCGATTGCCCACATCATCATCAAACGCTACGCCAACCGAGAACAAGAACAACCCCATGCCACGCACCACAGTAGTTTGATGCTGCTCGCAATGGGACTCGACATCAACCCCCAGTCTGCTAACATCGTGATACAGGTCGTCGCCAGCAATCGGATGTCCGTGCTGGGCAGCATGGATACGAAGTTGGTGCTTGCGACCTGTAAGCGGCCACAAGTCAACAGTCGATATCCAGCCGTACCGCGCACTACATCACACAAAATACACCTCCAAACGTTAACTCAACTACACCAGTGCCTAATCCTGTAAACACAACTAACCTGCGCGTCGTGCTCACAACTCGCATCGCAGTCAGAGATGGTTTGCCATCGATGGGACCGTCAAGGAACAAAATTATCACGGATCTCCTGCAGTGCGCTGGGAAGACCAATCGTCTTAACCAATGCGTCATTCTCAAACTCTCCTGACATCGTATCTCGAATATTGCCCACCAAGATCGCTCGGTATTGCTTCGTGACGGCATGCCTCTCCAGCTGAGCTGACAACGCCACTTCAATCTTCCTAGCCTTCGCCACCAGCAACAAACCGCCCACACGATAATCCAAACGGTGCACTGCATGAGGCACAGGCAGCTCACAGTCACCAGCTGCAACGGATTGCTGTTGCTGCAGTAGCCATGGCAACGCATACTCCACCGTGCGTTTGCCACGGCCTTTCACGTGGATGCCTACAGGCTTGACCACTACTGCCATAGTACTGCTTTCATAGACTATCCGTAATCCTTGCGTTTTGCAAGTTTTCAGCCATCTTCGTGCCTCCGATTCATCGATGCTGGCAGTTCGAGCCAATCGGTCCTGCTTTTCCGGACTGTAGTAGGCCAAGATGTCGTCCACAGCAACAGACACGATTGTGGGCACCCGTGGCTGTCCGTTGAGCAGCAAATTCCCAGCTTTCCGTGCGCGTTTCGCCTTGGACACGGTGTCTAACTCGGGGAAGACTCGCGCGGCTACGTGCACCCACTGTTGCGGCCTGTCCTGAGGTTCGTTCGTCAAGTCCGCGACAGTCACTACATGTTCCTGCCAAGCATCCGACATGGGCCTACCTTTGTGTCGACCATGTGGACTACTATAGGACTTTTTCAGACTATTTTGAAGGACCAAACTGACGTGGCAACAGCAATGCAGAGCTGGTCGTTGCCTACCTGTGCACTTGTTCCACCTCCACACTCGATTGATGACAATTTGTCATTGACATGCATGCATAGCACCAAGGTGGGCTTGAACTGCTTACACGCAGAGAGCAATGCTCTCAGAGCACGAGTATGCATGACACGCACTGGTTTGCTATAGTTGTTTCGAGCTTCGGTTCGGCATGATGCAGTGTCTAGCTATTCGGGTATGGGAGTTCTACAGCTGGTCGGTACGAAGCTCTGGGCTGGGTGCAGTTGAGTCGGTACGCAGCTCAAGCCTGAAGACCTTAGTCGCAGTCCCTGCTGCATCGACATGAAGTTTTTGTCGGCGGTGTGGTAGACCCGTTTTTCTCGCAGCCTCTGAAGCAAGCGAGTGGTGAGTCTCTCTAGAGTCTCTCTCTCTCTGGCTGCATGCACGTGCACATGTTTGAAGACACACCTCGGGTGCGACTGGCAAGTGGTCACGGATATGAGCCGGGACTTGGGCACGAGATTGATTCGAGCAAGAGCAACGCGGCGTGCGTTGATTTCGGGCAAGCTATCTTAATATGGTTAACAGTGTCTCAACCTACAAGCCTGAACATGCCTGGGTTTCACTTGCTCATCGCTGGCGAATTCTCACATGGCAGCGCTGCTGCGACTTGTCCACGGCGTTTGCACTGCCCGAGATGTAGTTGCAGTTGAACCTCGACGGACCGGCAGGCCAGCAGGTCCAGCACCTTGCTGTCTATAGCTTGATTTCTACAGTGACTCGCATTGTAATGATCGTTCTGCGATCGGTAACAGGAATTGAGAACCGTTTGGTTGGTGGCGAGCTGTAGGCTGCGACGTAAGGGCATGTTTGCCATCGTGCGCTTCCTGGAGCAAGCACGTCGGTGGATACACATACATACACGCGCCGTTACCACGACCAGCAATGGATCTTTGCCCACGGACTTGGTGGTACATGTACCAAGCACCAATGGAGGTGTCTTCAGTTGACTGACTGCGGCACTGAAATATATCGCAGAGCAGACCCACCTCCATCTGTCGCCGACAGACTGTCGGAGTCCGACTCGGACAGGTCACGCCGAGCAACGCAAGCTCCTGGAGGCGGAGTCCATCTGCCTCTGCCAAATAGCGGGAACCGGTCCCAATAGAAACTCCCTATGCTTCGAGCAACGCCATTTTGGAATGTGGACTTCAATCACTGCTGCGTGTTGACCGGCGTCGGCGATCTGAAGTGCTGCGAATTGCCCGCTTCAACTTTGGGCCTGATAATGCCTGCGCATTGTGCTCCTAACCAAACATCGAATATTGCAGGCAACAACTATCTATGACCGCGGCAAACAAACCATTCACTGTGTCGCGTAGTTCCACACCAAATCTGGCCATTCCGTCGCTTACTCATTATCACGATCTACACTCGCGATCTCCATCACTTCACGCAGGAGTGGTGCATGTCAAACCTGAGCGGTAACGCCCAAGTCACTTGACAACAACAGCCGTCCGACCGACCCACATCTTTCTGTGCGATCATGACGAGCCACGAGCAACAGCAACACGAACCCCAGCAGATCGGCGTGGACGAGCTGCACGAGGAGCTGGACACGACGCCCGTGCACGCAGCGGCCCGCGCCGGCCAAGTGGACGATTTGCGCGACATTTTGCTAGCCGATGCTGCACAAGCTGTGGCGCTGGACAAGTACGGACTCACGCCGCTGCACTGGGCCTGCGACCGCGGGGAAGCCGCGGCAACGCGCCTGTTGCTGCAGCGCGGTGCAGACGTCGATGCCGTGGAGAAGCGCATGTTCAAGCGGCGTCCGCTGCACTTCGCCGTGCTGGCGAGCTCCGAGGAGACTGTGCGCGAATTGTTGGCACACCACGCCGACGTGCTGGCCGAAGACTATCGCGGGTGGGCACCGATCCATGGTGCGGCCTACAGCGGGGACGTGGTCTCAATGACAGCGCTACTAGATGCTGGTGCTAGTGTCACCACGCAACTGACAAAGCGGCGCGAGACGGCGCTGCACGTCGCCGCTAGTCGAGGGCATGTAGAGGTTGTTCGGCTGCTGCTGAAGCGGAGCCCGGACGACGACAGCCTGTTGAAGATGGAGGACGAGGAAGGCTCGACTGCGGCGCAGGTGGCGGCTCGCAGTGGCTTTGAGGACGTTGCAGGTCTGCTAGGTTCGCTGCAGCATTGAAACGAGCAGCGTTGAAGCTTTGCCAGCTGGAGCACTGGAACCCTAGGTCAACTCACCAGTCTTACAATGTAAGACGTAGATACTTACTTACATTGCTGACAAAGTTGATGCGAGGCTGAGCAAGGCTCTGCTGTACTTTGTACTCAAGTGCATGGCAGGTGTGCATCATGTACTGTAGTGCTACAAGCCGAGAGTTATCTTGCGTTGAATCAGATGACTCGGCGTGAGGTGCTTCAGATGGTGGTGTGGTTGGGCCACTGCAATTGAACGTTGACGATCTGCAAGGTGTTGCACTCTGCCTCCATGAAGTTATCATTGAATGCTGGCCTTGTTGAAGCAATATTCATTGGTCGGCAGCTTCTGTAGGAGATAATCTCCGAGATTCATGTCGATCAGTCTCGTCGCGTGCGTCGCCGGTGCCCGCTGTAAACCAAACACGCTAATGTGCAAGTTGCACAGTGCAACCAGTAATAAACATGAGGACGAACAGCAACTTGCAACTGATCGTGTTGTGCAGCACAAGTGTGCTGCCGATCGAGAGAACAGCAGTTCCTCCGGTCCAATCGTGCTGTGAGAGATTCAATCGGCGATCGACAACGCAGGCGGCGCGAGTCCAGCGTGGTGCCGCAGAGCTTCGAGTCGCCCCGAAACACCCGTGCTGACTGGCTGTCTCATTGGAGTGATGCCGCGGTTGATGGCGCCAATGTTAAACGACGTGACGTGAAAGCCAGAGGAATCGGTAGTTTGACGTGGCGACCGCAGTGCGTACGAGGGTTGTTCAACAACTTGTTGGAGGATGTGGTGAGTTGTCGTCGATTTGAAGGTCGTGGAGAACGGTGACGGCGATGTCGACGAAAATGTTCAACAAAAACTTCAACTTGACCCATAGTAAAAATTAGTGTAATCACCATTCGGTGTTTGCATCTTTCACAGCAGTGCAGATAGGAAAGCCTTCGCCACACAGATCAATCTTAGACTGCCTTTTCGCGTTGCTCGCGCTTGAAGTTGGACTTCGCGAAACGAAGATGCCAGGAAAGCCTGAATTCTCACGTCGATTCTGCCGCGCACGATAGCAGGCGTACCTTTTTGTCGAGTGTCATCAACTTCAAGCAGCCGTCAAGCTCAGCAATACAAAACCAGCTTAAACTGCAATTATATATCAAATGCTGCAGGATGCTGCTAATAATACTATGGGTTTAGCGCTACGTCGGAATGAGCTGGATGAACTTCGCGGCAGACCACTGACATTGCTGCATAGATGGCTCATGAGGACGAGTCACGTGAAAGACCGCCAAAGTTTAATGTGATTGAGGTATTGACTTGAAGAGTCCACGCGGCATATGGCCGCTTGCGTTTGCCTTGCTTCTCTTCGATGAGCTGGAAGTGCTCGCAGACGGCGGCAACAATAGAGAATCCAGCCAGCGCCGCGAGCAAACGATAAGCCAAATCAACAAGGAAGATATCTTCGCATGAATGCTTCTTTAGTTTCGAGCGTTACTGCGGTTCCAATAAATAGTGTATAGAAACTAGGCGAACGACAGCGACGCTTGGAGAATAATCAATAGGCTACGCGGCCGCTGCACGTGTCTCCCACCTACGACCCTCAGCTCCTTCATCGCTACAGCAACGAAGATGGTCTGGAGGTGAACTGCAACGACTGCGTCGGTGGTCATGGTGCTTGCTTGTGGTCCGCCACTCTAATTCAGGAATTCAGGTTACAGCCAGTTACTAGCTTGGCCGCTTCATCGCTTTGGCGAAATGGACAGCATGATAAAAGCCGACATGTCGAAGGGTTGAGCTTGACGCTTGTCGAGTGGGTCGATACACCTAGATTCGCGTGGAAAGCAGAGGCCGCGCAAGATTCGGGGCTCGGGTGTCTCTGGTGTCTCCACCATTACGACAGGTTGCGACTTGGCCAATAGAGGGGTCACCGCGCCTTTGTCGTGGATATTGAATTCACTAAAGCTGTTGGTAACCTCAACGAGGCGCTGCTTCTTCTTTCTCAGTAACATATTCTCGCGTGAGTTGCGACGCAGTGGCAAGCTATCATCGTCTACAACAGACGAGCACGATGGCGCGGACGAACTGAGCATCACCTCCGCGCCAAGACACCCGAAATCGTTCATCTCCAGTGGAAACTGGAGTGAACGGCGGTCCTGTAGCTCCTGGTCGTCCGTCTCGTCGCCGCTAGTGCTCGGGCTGTCCACTGCGGCACGCGAGCGCTTCAATCGGTGTGTCAGGCCGTCCGTGTAAGCCACGTCTCGTCGTAGCGCGCAACCTGTGCTGTATTCGGAGGCCTCGGCGGCCAGTGCCACCAGATCGTCGCAGGCGCGGGATCGCTTCATTGCATGTATTATTTATCAAGTTGTAATCCTCGGTCCTGCCGCAACTGCGCAAGAGAAGAAAAGCGAAAATGAGCGAGTTCGGCGACGTCCACCGCTTTATCCAGAAATCAAGAGGCAAGTTGGGCAGAGAAGAGCCGCGCGGAGAGAACGGCCGAGGTCGGCTCGCGCTTAGGTGCGACGACGGGCCAATCACCACGCACCCCTAGCCCGCGCGCGATTCAACCACGCAAGTTGAACCAGCAGAACTGAAACGGCCGTCGCGAAACTCGATGTGTGTGGCAGACACCATCTTCTGTCCCATACAAACGCTGTGTAATCGACCTCTTATCTCTGATCCCCAAACGTCAAATCTTTGCTGCCCTGCTTCAAGCTGCGAGAAACACGCGCTTGCATTGGTTGCACTCCCTCAATTTTGACGGGTGTCCGCTCTCCCGGCCCACTTGCAGCGCCGAGCCACTGATCAGCTCTGTGCTGCCGGCACTACAGTATTCTAGTATGTACTGCAGCCGAGGCAACGAAGGTTCTCGTTCTCGCGAGCGGCAGGTTCAAGCGGCTCGAGCGACCTGCGACGAGCGGGATAATTACGGCCAGTTTTGTAAATTCGTGGCTTTATTGGGCTAAATTCGGCCGATCTTCCGAAACGCATGTTGAAGTTCCGGCGCTTCGCCAGAGGCGGGTCGCCCGACGAAAAGCAAGGCCAGCAGCAACACTAACATCTACAGGTCGACGTCGACCACCTTGGTCCAGCCCGATACGCAAACCCTTAGGAAGATTTTGGTTTGCAGCTCTAGACTCTGCAGCTTCTAGCTTTGGTAGCACTGCGCTAGAATTAGATTAGGCCACACATCGCTCTGGGAAAATTGCAGTCGCCACTGCTCGAGCGGTGTCGCTACGTCAAACAACCGATTCCTCTGGCTTTCACGCCGTTTAACATTGGCGCCATCAACCGCGGCATCACTACTCCAATGAGACAGCCAGTCAGCACGGGTGTTTCGGGGCGACTCGAAGCTCTGCGGCACCACGCTGGACTCGCGCCGCCTGCGTTGTCGATCGCCGATTGAATCTCTCACAGCACGATTGGACCGGAGGAACTGCTGTTCTCTCGATCGGCAGCACACTTGTGCTGCACAACACGATCAGTTGCAAGTTGCTGTTCGTCCTCATGTTTATTACTGGTTGCACTGTGCAACTTGCACATTAGCGTGTTTGGTTTACAGCGGGCATCGGCGACGCACGCGACGAGACTGATCGACATGAATCTCGGAGATTATCTCCTACAGAAGCTGCCGACCAATGAATATTGCTTCAACAAGGCCAGCATTCAATGATAACTTCATGGAGGCAGAGTGCAACACCTTGCAGATCGTCAACGTTCAATTGCAGTGGCCCAACCACACCACCATCTGAAGCACCTCACGCCGAGTCATCTGATTCAACGCAAGATAACTCTCGGCTTGTAGCACTACAGTACATGATGCACACCTGCCATGCACTTGAGTACAAAGTACAGCAGAGCCTTGCTCAGCCTCGCATCAACTTTGTCAGCAATGTAAGTAAGTATCTACGTCTTACATTGTAAGACTGGTGAGTTGACCTAGGGTTCCAGTGCTCCAGCTGGCAAAGCTTCAACGCTGCTCGTTTCAATGCTGCAGCGAACCTAGCAGACCTGCAACGTCCTCAAAGCCACTGCGAGCCGCCACCTGCGCCGCAGTCGAGCCTTCCTCGTCCTCCATCTTCAACAGGCTGTCGTTGTCCGGGCTCCGCTTCAGCAGCAGCCGAACAACCTCTACATGCCCTCGACTAGCGGCGACGTGCAGCGCCGTCTCGCGCCGCTTTGTCAGTTGCGTGGTGACACTAGCACCAGCATCTAGTAGCGCTGTCATTGAGACCACGTCCCCGCTGTAGGCCGCACCATGGATCGGTGCCCACCCGCGATAGTCTTCGGCCAGCACGTCGGCGTGGTGTGCCAACAATTCGCGCACAGTCTCCTCGGAGCTCGCCAGCACGGCGAAGTGCAGCGGACGCCGCTTGAACATGCGCTTCTCCACGGCATCGACGTCTGCACCGCGCTGCAGCAACAGGCGCGTTGCCGCGGCTTCCCCGCGGTCGCAGGCCCAGTGCAGCGGCGTGAGTCCGTACTTGTCCAGCGCCACAGCTTGTGCAGCATCGGCTAGCAAAATGTCGCGCAAATCGTCCACTTGGCCGGCGCGGGCCGCTGCGTGCACGGGCGTCGTGTCCAGCTCCTCGTGCAGCTCGTCCACGCCGATCTGCTGGGGTTCGTGTTGCTGTTGCTCGTGGCTCGTCATGATCGCACAGAAAGATGTGGGTCGGTCGGACGGCTGTTGTTGTCAAGTGACTTGGGCGTTACCGCTCAGGTTTGACATGCACCACTCCTGCGTGAAGTGATGGAGATCGCGTGTGTAGATCGTGATAATGAGTAAGCGACGGAATGGCCAGATTTGGTGTGGAACTACGCGACACAGTGCATTGTTTGTTTGCCGCGGTCATAGATAGTTGTTGCCTGCAATATTCGATGTTTGGTTAGGAGCACCATGCGCAGGCATTATCAGGCCCAAAGTTGAAGCGGGCAATTCGCAGCACTTCAGATCGCCGACGCCGGTCAACACGCAGCAGTGATTGAGGTCCACATTCCAAAATGGCGTTGCTCGAAGCATAGGGAGTTTCTATTGGGACCGGTTCCCGCTATTTGGCAGAGGCAGATGGACTCCGCCTCCAGGAGCTTGCGTTGCTCGGCGTGACCTGTCCGAGTCGGACTCCGACAGTCTGTCGGAGACAGATGGGTCTGCTCTGCGATATATTTCAGTGCCGCAGTCAGTCAACTGAAGACACCTCCATTGGTGCTTGGTACCACCAAGTCCGTGGGCAAAGATCCATTGCTGGTCGTGGTAACGGCGCGTGTATGTATGTGTATCCACCGACGTGCTTGCTCCAGGAAGCGCACGATGGCAAACATGCCCTTACGTCGCAGCCTACAGCTTGCCACCAACCAAACGGTTCTCAATTCCTGTTACCGATCGCAGAACGATCATTACAATGCGAGTCACTGTAGAAATCAAGCTATAGACAGCAAGGTGCTGGACCTGCTGGCCTGCCGGTCCGTCGAGGTTCAACTGCAACTACATCTCGGGCAGTGCAAACGCCGTGGACAAGTCGCAGTGCTGCCATGTGAGAATTTACCACTGATGAGCAGTCGAAACCTAGGCTTGTAGGTTGAGACACTGCTAACCCAACGCACGCCGCGTTGCTCTTGCTCGAATCAATCTCGTGCCCAAGTCCCGGCTCATATCCGTGACCACTTGCCAGTCGCACCCGAGGTGTGTCTTCAAACATGTGCACGTGCATGCAGCCAGAGAGAGAGAGAGACTCTAGAGAGAGACACCACTCGCTTGCTTCAGAGGCTGCGAGAAAAACGGGTCTACCACACCGCCGACAAAAACTTCATGTCGATGCAGCAGGGACTGCGACTAAGGTCTTCAGGCTTGAGCTGCGTACCGACTCAACTGCACCCAGCCCAGAGCTTCGTACCGACCAGTCTGTAGAACTCCCATACCCGAATAGCTAGACACTGCATCATGCCGAACCGAAGCTCGAAACAACTATAGCAAACCAATGAGTGCCATGCACACTCGTGCTCTGAGAGCACTGCTCTCTGCGTGTAGACAGTTCACGACCACCTTGGCGCTATGCATGCATGTCAATGACAAATTGTCATCAATCGAGTGTGGAGGTGGAACAAGTGCACAGGTAGGCAACGACCAGCTCTGCATTGCTGTTGCCACGTCAGTTTGGTCCTTCAAAATAGTCTGAAAAAGTCCTATAGTAGTCCACATGGTCGACACAAAGGTAGGCCCATGTCGGATGCTTGGCAGGAGCATGTAGTGACTGTCGCGGACTTGACGAACGAACCTCAGGACAGGCCGCAACAGTGGGTGCACGTAGCCGCGCGAGTCTTCCCCGAGTTAGACACCGTGTCCAAGGCGAAACGCGCACGGAAAGCTGGGAATTTGCTGCTCAACGGACAGCCACGGGTGCCCACAATCGTATCTGTTGCTGTGGACGACATCTTGGCCTACTACAGTCCGGAAAAGCAGGACCGATTGGCTCGAACTGCCAGCATCGATGAATCGGAGGCACGAAGATGGCTGAGAACTTGCAAAACGCAAGGATTACGGATAGTCTATGAAAGCAGCACTATGGCAGTAGTGGTCAAGCCTGTAGGCATCCACGTGAAAGGCCGTGGCAAACGCACGGTGGAGTATGCGTTGCCATGGCTACTGCAGCAACAGCAATCCGTTGCAGCTGGTGACTGTGAGCTGCCTGTGCCTCATGCAGTGCACCGTTTGGATTATCGTGTGGGTGGTTTGTTGCTGGTGGCGAAGACTAGGAAGATTGAAGTGGCGTTGTCAGCTCAGCTGGAGAGGCATGCCGTCACGAAGCAATACCGAGCGATCTTGGTGGGCAATATTCGAGATACGATGTCAGGAGAGTTTGAGAATGACGCATTGGTTAAGACGATTGGTCTTCCCAGCGCACTGCAGGAGATCCGTGATAATTTATTGTTCCTTGACAGTCCCATCGATGGCAAACCATCTCTGACTGCGATGCGAGTTGTGAGCACGACGCGCAGGTTAGTTGTGTTTACAGGATTAGGCACTGGTGTAGTTGAGTTAACGTTTGGAGGTGTATTTTTGTGTGATGTAGTGCGCGGTACGGCTGGATATCGACTGTTGACTTGTGGCCGCTTACAGGTCGCAAGCACCAACTTCGTATCCATACTGCCCAGCACGGACATCCGATTGCTGGCGACGACCTGTATCACGATGTTAGCAGACTGGGGGTTGATGTCGAGTCCCATTGCGAGCAGCATCAAACTACTGTGGTGCGTGGCATGGGGTTGTTCTTGTTCTCGGTTGGCGTAGCGTTTGATGATGATGTGGGCAATCGACGCAGCTTTTTCATCGATGAACCGAACAAGTTTGCGCGCTTCCGGCACTTCTGCCAGTTAAATTGGACGAAGTTTGTAGCGCGATGTGAAAGGTAATGAACAAAACGTGTGAATACTGATGCGTTACGCAAAAATTATGCAACGATCGAATGTATTGGCTCATGCAATATCAGCAGGACGCGTAGATATGGTGGAGCTGTTGTTGGAGCAAGACGGCTCCTTGTGGAGCTTGGATAGGGCTTCTATTGTTGCAATGGGCATTGATCACAGCGTTCTCGCCGACAGAATTTTTGAAATCTGTCGTTCAGAATAAGATTAGGACGTCTTAGTTAAGTTAGCAGGATATCGCGGAGATGCAAGTGCTGTGAAGTATTTGTACAGTAAATCTCAAAATGAGTCCGAAGTGGTTAGCGAGGCATTCGTGAGAGCAGCAAAAAGGCACATCGATACGATGGAGTTTCTGTATTACACGGGGCAAGTTTCATCGGCACGTTTGACGAGGCGGTGAAGGACACAGCGAGCAACTTGTGGAGTAACGTGGCAACCATGGCGTTTCTCTGCAGTAAGTGTTGTACATCCCCGAGTGCAATTGATCAAGTGTTTACAACTACTCGTCACTCGCAATCTCCAAGCTGCTATACGACACCAGTAGCGTCTCTAGTGATTGTTGGTGCTTTTAACTTAAAAGTTTTAAGTTTGTGGCAGGGTGGTACAGGCACATCAATTTGTCGTTCAATGATGATCGGGCTCAGATCGTGGTGTTTTTGCACGAAAGTTATCTTTCATCTGAAGTTATTGGTAATGCGCTTGTGACCGCAGCGACTTATGTACAGGTCCCAATTGTGGGATTGTTATGTGACGATCCCGCATTTCGATGAAGGCGAGGCATCGTGCTTTCTTAAACTCCGCGATTCGAACGAACAGTAACTTGATGAAGTGTGTTTTGACAAGTATTGCTGATCGGTTGGAGAATATAAAGGTCCTTGTCGAGCAGCTTTCCATCGAAAACAATATGCCGCTTGAACTAATGCAAAAGGTTTTGATGATTGCGATCAAGTTTGGACGAAAAAATTCTTGAGATAATAGGTGGTATTGATTTTTGAGATTGGCGGCGCAATATGGTGAAGGAAGTGATTGAAGCGTCAAAATCGGATGCATCCAAAACATTTACACAAGAGAAAATTGACGTGCAGGAATGTGCTGGAATGAAAGCTTGAAGTCACACTGCTGATTAAATACATGTTTCCTATTTTAGGTTAATTACCGTGACAGTGTTATTCTGTGGATTATAAATTGTGCTCAACTGCAGCACCACTGATTATCAATTATGCGGATTTACAAGTCAGTAGCACACTGAGCAGGTCTCTGATGTGTTCTCTGCTCACCAAACTGTTTTTCGCTGACGAGAAATAAATGGATTTTGATCTGGCGAATTTGTTTGTAACGAAAAGGTTTTCTTGTGCTCAGCGAAGGATTTTCGGGTATTGTAGTGCTATAACTACGATGGCAAGATTTATTAGCCTTGTTCAAGTTGAAGGAATCACATAAAATCAATGCAAAACAAGATCCGAAATATAGCGAAGGACAAATACCGATGTTCAACATGATAGAGCTTATGCGAAGGAGCAAATTGCATCTTGCAATATATGTAACTCCACTGTTCTACCAAAAGTAATAATTGCTACAGTAGCTGCAGTAGCGTTGCTGTTCTACTGTAGAACATAGTTAACATAGTTAACCGTGTCGTGCAGAACTACACGACAGGGTTAACAACGGAATGATGTGGACTAGGTAGATCATGAAGAAAAGCTCAATTGGGCGTATTAATTTCAAATTGGGCTTACTGTTAATAATTAACGTATGATACGATGACATGCTTGCTGTCCTATGCCGCGCATGACAACAACCCTGCGTCTAGTGTACATGTTCAAAATACGACAAGATCTTCGTCGTGATATGTACAGCAGCCTGACCGCTGTAATGTGACTGCTCAACGCATAGGTCTCTACAGCTGTGGCGCCACATTTTGAAGCGCTACCAACAACTGTGCGGCCGTTGGTCGACATCGGGGGTCCGGGTGGAGGCACCCCTGTAAGATCCACCGAGAAAGGTCGGAAATAGGTCGTGCATACCGAAGCTCACCCGTGTACTGAGCCATCATCGTCTTCATCTCTGCGTGGGTCGATTTGTCTGGGCAGATCGGGTGCTTACCCGTAACCATCATGCAGTACACAATACCCACCATCCACATGTCTGCCTTCTCAGCCGTGGCTTCACAATCGCCTCGATTCGGGCGGAAGCACTCGGGAGGAAGATACCGCAGAGTGCCGACTGTCGAGCTGGACGTAGCTGATTTAGCGTCGCGCGTCAAGTCAAAGTCAGTCAACTTCACACACCCGTCGTGGTCGATCAAAATGTTCGATGGTTTAAGGTCGTAGTGAGCGACGCCCATCTATTAACAAGAAGCAAAACGTTGGTCAATCACCAAGCAACATACACATTTCAAGCACAAGCTCGACTTACATCTTCGTGTAAGTACTTCAGTGCGCTCAATAGCTGTGAAAGCACCTTGTACGCAGAATCATCATCCAAATACTCGTACATCTAAAATATTCAAACAAGCACAGTCAGCACGCAGCATTCAACACAAAACAATTGGCTTCATCTAACGAATGTACCTCAATGAGTTGCTGCAGATCCGATTGAACACTTGCAACAGTGAATGCCGTGTAATGTTGCTGTTGATATCGAATGAGAAATGGTACTTCGCCAACCTGGACAATATTGGGGTGATTGAATCTCTGTTCAATGAATTTGAGGTTAGCAGAGCTCGGAAAATAAGATGTCAAGAGTGAATTCTTACCGAGTGCGTGTGGTGTTCGCGCTGGGCGTGCCGAATTGAGGTGGAAAGTTTAAGAGCGCAAAGCTGCTTGCTGTTGGCGTAGTCGACGACATCCCACACTTCTCCATTGCCTCCTTTTCCTCGCAGACGAAGCAATAGAAACCGGTTGCCAAGAATTGGGAACTTTGAGAACGGGGACACCTTTTCGAGACGAGTGAGCATCAGTTCCTGTCTGTGCCTTGTCTCTTCACGCTGCAATTAAAATTGGTGAATTAGCCTCGGAACCAGCGAGAGTTCTCAGCAAACTACACAACTCACGTAAAACTGACGAATTTCCTCCTCAAACCGCGCCCTTCGGTCCTTGACCCAAGTTGCATTTCCCTTACCCATGGCATCTCGCACAGCGTTGTCGTGGAACCGCTTTTCGGCCATGATATTTTCCCGTCGCCCACCTGGAACGAAGAATACACGGCTGAAATACCAAACACAAGATACAAACTTAGATTCTACATCTTCTCATCTACCATCACCAATCTACGTACGAGTTTTGCTCCTCTAGTTTGCCCCACTCTTCGTCCTTCTGTCCTTGCTGGAAGTATCTCTGAAAGACTTGCTCTTGGATGTTCCATCGAAGTTGCTGCACAATATACAAACCTTAATGAGATTGAAACTTGGCTACAACTTCACTCAATCACGCACCTCCATCTCGTTTTCTTCCACGTCAGTAGCCTGGTACCGGTATACATCATTCATCGGCATCTGCTGTATGGTAGTGGATCCTGCGACGAACGTCGTGATGGTATTCTCGGGTTCAGCCTTGACAGTATTATTATCCACTGTGCCATCCTCCACGAGCACGGTCATCTGGTCCATCTGCGTCATCTCGGGCGTCGCATTGAGTAAGCGGCTCATGGGCATGGGAGCCATGTGTGTCTTGGGTTCCTGTGGAGTGCAAAACACTTGCTTGGTCATGCAACTGACCTTTCCCACCTTAGAGAGAGGAAAACGTTCCGAGATGGACGAGAAGCCTCCAGCCGCGTTCTTTGGCATTGTAGTAGTCACTACGACCGTCTTGACTGTGGTCGAGTATTCGACGTTCGCCACAGCTTCGTCATAAGGCACGGCTTCCTCCTTGACTTTGGCTACCCGGGCCACAGGGACTACAAGTAGATTGGGCGTAGGAGACGAGCGTGTGAGCACCACGTTGGGCTCGTCACAGAACATGTCGTCGTCTGAGTCTTGAGCGCCGCTGTAGTTCCCGGCCACGAACTGGACCTTGTCGTTGGCGCCGCTGAACCCCCCGAACATGATGTTAAGCAGTCCACTAAAGCGTCAAAGGGAAAGATTCCGCGGAGTGCCAGGCGAGTGTGCAAGTGACGTCGGAGTCGTTTCTCCGTGGTGTCGAGACGCTGCAGAGACGGACGTTGGCAACGGCCGCGCGCTCTTGTTGCTTCTGCTACTTATAGTGCGGAACGGCGAATGCGAAGTGGAGCGGGGAGTATGGGATCCGTAGGGGATGACGCGGCGAAGAACCTTGCTCCAGAATAGTAAAACTAGTATGAGTGCAGCACGTCGCCTCGCCCGGCAAGAGGAGTGATGGTCGTCTCTTTGAAGCGCGTTCTGTAGAAGGGCCGAGGCAACTTCAAGAACGCAGCATACTGAAGCCAAGTGAGTTAGCGAGGGGAAACGCTGCGTGACTCCTGCGTCGAGCACGAAAGGCAACCGACGTCGATCAGTGGTTTCCAGTTGCCCATGCACGTTATGGGATACTGAGTCTACTCCGTCGCACTCAGTGGTTTGCAACGTCGGAGTTGTCTGAGATGACCTCCAGTCCACAAGAGATTGAATGGGAAGACGAGAGGAAACCTAGTCGATAGGAATCTGATAATGCTGCTCTCGTTACTAGAAAAGGGTCGATGGGGACTTTCGTTCTGCAACAAAGTCTGCATCGAGTGTGAGTGAATTTGAGTAGTTGGTACACTGCCACACTCACGGAACGTCATGTTGAAGATATTTGCTGCTTGGCACTCGCTCTACTAAAATCAGACTGCGTCGAAACGCCCACAGAAAGTCGCTGAGAAGACCTTGTCATGCTGTGATCTAGCGCTAAATAAATTGGATCCTTGTAAGCATATACTCTGTTGTTCATTGCTAAAATGAGGGATACAGCTTTTTTGCAGTATTACGCTTTACAGAAAACACGTAAACTTTAGATAACGGAAGACGTTCATTTGTCTAGCATTATTGGAGTAATGTACTCATTAAGAGTAAGGTGTTGACGAAGGAATATGCATCGCGTCCTTAAATCCTGGACAGCAGTGCTAAAGAAATTGAATTTCGGGATGCGAACATCAGTTAGTTGCTGTGACTGCAAAGTACAGCAAGTTACTGTCCAATTCCGCTACTCGTGGAACTTTGTTGGTCGAGAGGATACTGGCCAATGCAATTGTTGGCAAATGAGCGTTTTAACTTTTCCTACAAGATAGAGAGAGAGAGGCAGACGATTCTATTTTATCATTATATCGACGACTAGCTGTCTGGTTGATCCTCAGCCTGGCTAACAACTCCGGTTCCGTTTTCGAAATCGGTGGTTGTACTTGTCTTAGTCGGTGCTGTAGCTATGGGTTGTCGCTCAAGGCTGTACTGACATAGGAGCAGTCTTGTTCCGTTTTCCAACTTGTCTGGTCATCCTCACTCTCGCTGCGCGATTGCTTTCAGTTGTCGCTGTCCGGTGGTCCAAAATTCTAACTTTTCCTACAAGATCGATGCAACGAATTTGATGATGTTACTAATAAAGTTTGAGGCCGAAAAGAATGAGATTGAGACAGATGATGAATACAGACAGAACTCCCAGAAATGATTCTCTATCAATTGATATGGCGCAATAAGTGATAATAATCTTCAAATCTGGGATCCACCGTTTTCACAAACAGTGCTTTTGTATACTAGTTGATATTCTCTCTTTAAGCTAATAATTGATCATTCCCGCAGACGATTATTAAGAGCTTAGACCGGTTTCAAGTGCGAAGTGATCAGCTCCTGCTTTTTGTTTGCAAGCTTCTTCAGGTTATACTCGAAGATCCATTTGCTTAAGAAACTTTTCGTCATACTTACAGCACACGTCGTCTCGTTTTCACTCGACAGCCTACGCATGACGACACTGACAGCTGCAGCAAACTCTTCATCGCTTGGAGCGCCTTCCAGTAGAGAATCGGGTGCGTTGGTCACTTCTTCTGCTTCCTCATAAGCATTCTCTGGGCTTGGTATCACAAAATCTAACACTGCATCATCAGAGTAAGCAAAATGCACTTCATTTTCTCCCGTTGGGTTGAGAATATCATCAATTGAGACAGCATTGGTCAGGTTGAGAGCGTTGACAGCAGCCTGGATGTCAGCTACAGAATCAGCCATGGAGCGCTTTACACTTAATGGATACACACTCGAGCTAGTAGAAAAGTTGCAGGAGAAACCACATTTTCGCCAACAGTTTGCTACAGTATCGGGAGAAACCTCGCTCCACGCCGTCGCAACCCACTTCATTGCTGTCAGCATGTCCACCTTAAACCAGTTTTTCTGTTGCAGGTCAGCTACTTCCAGTGCGTGCATGAGATGAAAACGCCGGTAGTGAGCTTTAAAACAGGCAATGATTCCCCCATCTAATGGCTGTAACACAGCCGTCGCGTTAGGAGGCAGAAAAACCACCTCGACATGGGTAAGCTGGACATCAATGTGCGACGGAGCGTTGTCGATTAGTAGCAAAATCTTACGGTCTTGGCGAGTCATTATCACATTAAGTTTCTGAATCCAGTGGCGAAATATAATAGTAGTCATCCACGCATTTTTGTTGGCATAATAGTGTAAGAAGCCCAGCTCTTGAGCCGATTTTTTATTGAACGCACGAGGCTTCTTTGCATGGCCAATGAATAACGGTTCGAGCATGCTCGAACCAGTCATGTTCGTCGCCAAACCCACCGTAATCCGTGCTTTGTCTTGCTTGACACCACGTGCAGCTCGATCTGGCACTCCAACTGTATAGCGAGGTGCACTTCTGTAAAAAAGGCCAGATTCATCAAAGTTAAACACATCATCCGGAGAGTACTGGTCCAGCTTCTGCTGAATTCGAGCCAAGAACGCTCCTGCTACCTCACTATCGGCACTAGCTGCCTCACCATGTAGTCGGATATGCTTGAAGTCGTGTCGTTTCTTGAAGGCTCCTAGCCACCCAGCAGAGAAGGACAAGTCCTTTGTAGCTAGCCCACGTTCCTTTAGAGCGTCAAAAAGCTGCCGGCCTTTGGCTTGTATGAGCTCATCCGTTATGGGGATGTTGTCTGCCTGTTTGGAGTGCACCCACAGAGCTAGAGCGTCATCAAGTTCAGGGTAAGTGACAGCACGGTTCGTTTTGCGGGTCGCAGATGTAGTTGGAGCTGGTTTGTCCTTGTAAGCGCGTAAAATATTGGAGATGGTTGCCTGTACTGGCGCCTTGGCAAGGTTAAACTTTGTTTTTGCCCACTTTGCGAGCTCAATCTGCGTCATTTTAGGCTCTCGCTTACGTTTCTCCGCTATCTGGTACTTCTCGCTCTCAGTCAAGTTGCCCTCGCGCAGAGTTCTTGTCTTGGTGGGCATCTTCGCTACGACGGTTTGCACTCCTGTTTGCGTCTGTCGGTTGCAAAACCCACTGGCTCCGTTGTATGTGTGGTCCACACTACATTCTATCAAATGATAAATCTGCTACTGTTAATAAATGATACACGATTTTCAGTCCACGGTGATAATCATTTCTGGGAGTTCTGTCTGTAGAGAAATGTTGCTGCAAAAACGGTTAAATATATCCTCACGAACATTGACGCTACTTACATCCTCTTTCAACGGCATCAACAACAAGTTTGGAAATCTGTTTCCCACACCCGTCTACACCTGGAAGAGTATTATCCGTTGACTCCAACCTCTAACGCTTCTTTCAACGACAAGTCCTCGGAGAAAATTTACACGATGCACATGTGGTCTACCAGCCGTGCCTCCTAGGCTCTCCAGCGGCTCTATGAGTCTGTACCGCTTCCGTCGACAGCCTTCTCATACATGTCCATGCTAGTGTGCATCCATTGGTCTGTTGAGGACTAAACAACATCCACTGACAAATTGTGTCAGTGCCAAACAGAGGAGTGGCATTTTTAGGAGTAGAGAGCTCATCCCGAGGTGTCACACGGTGCCGAGTGAATAAATGATGGCTGCAAGTGTGGTTAGTGTATTCTTGTCATGCCGTGGTGTCTGCATGATAGTAGAGGTTTGCTACCAGCGTCAATGGCGATGTAGGTGCTCGAGCAAGTTTGCATCTTAGTCGACGTGTCCATGTTGACGGCGTTTGATACCGACTTGTTTGGCTACCCTATGTAATTTTTCATTCCTGAATCCTCTTTACCGCAGCTTTTTTATCATTTAAACTTGCTGAAGTAAGAGGTCTCATTGGTTATTTTCAGTATTTCGGCCTTTTTCTACGGTCGTGAATCGAATTCGGAATCGTTGATCGT
Source organism: Phytophthora palmivora (assembly GCA_008079305.1). NCBI lineage: Eukaryota > Oomycota > Peronosporomycetes > Peronosporales > Peronosporaceae > Phytophthora > Phytophthora palmivora. Next base: position 251,861 of record VOQZ01001154.1, on the reverse strand, counting down.
TATCATGCGACTTCTCTCATATCGCCATTTCCGAATATTGAGCGAGTCAAGCGCAGCGAATCACTATGACTTGCGCAGGCTATTTAGTGGTCAGCAACAGCCATCCCGCCTTCGTGGAGATCAACACAGGCGTCTTGGTGTGTTCCCTGGACGTCGACAGCCGCGCTGAGCCCACCGAACAATCCGTACACTCGCTGCCGCCTTTGGAACCTCGTCGAATGGCCAAACTGGAAGTTTGCACCACTCGCGCGTCTTCACAGAAGATGGAGGACAAATACAAGCAACCAGAAGGTGAAGTCGAGCCTCAGGACGAACCCAGCAAGCGCCAACGTCTGCTACAGCTCAGTGGCTACATGATTGAAGTGCTGGACCAAGACGAGGAGCTGGACGAGCCGTCTCTGCCCAATTCCTTCCAGGTGAACACGTACAAGGTACATCTGGGGCCGGACGGCAGCTCCAGCAGCACAATATACGACTCACTCATCCTTACAGCTATTGACCAAGAAGTTAAGAAGCAATGGGTGAAGAACATCAAGTACTGGAACCGCTATGGCTGGAGAGATACTGTGCAAGTCGCTGCTACACACGGAGATTTGGTGAAGCTTCAGGAAATGATGCACGCCTACAGCAAACCAATGTGCTTGGATGTGTACCCTCGTTACAGCAGTGACGAAACCTACTGCAGAGAGCGGAACAGCATGATGTATGGAGGTCGCAGCAGCTTCCAGTCGTCTTGCGCCACAAGACGCCAAACGAGACGACGATTCTACCGCACGGCCATCCCTGGCTCGTTCGCGCCACCGTCGTGAAGACTACCGCAGAGTCTGCCACGCCAACAGGTGTACATAACTTATTACTAGCCGTGCAAGTGCTAACTCGCTAATTACAACATTTTTCTTATCGCCAATTCTGGTCTTGTCGTGTTGCAATACTACTTGTAAAAGACGGAACAGAAATTGCATACATTGTCTATCGTCCGCTCCAACGTCCAATGGAGCGGTGTTATCCTACAGGTTGACTGCTCCTTGTCTGGTAAGAACAGAATCCAAAATGACAAGGCGTCGATCTATCACATCATTGAGCCGGTTGTCCGCGTTGAGTCCATTTCCTCAGAAAGCAGTCGGGCGTTAGATCTCATTGTGGAAGTAGTCGACAACGGCAGACCGTCCTCAGGGATCGGTAGTCGCAATTTCGCGAGGCGGAGACGGCGGTCGCGGCGTGCCTTAACATTCTTGGCACGAGGTTGGCGTAGCGACGTACCACACACACGGCAGAAATTAGCGTCCTCTTGGTGGAGACGCCGGAAGCAGCGTGGACACTCAATTACTTCAGTCAAGATGTCCTGCGAGCCTGCTTGGTTTAGCACTAGCGGACAGGCAATAATGCCGTAACCCACGAACATTACAACAGTAGCCAGCATTCGGCCAACGATTGTCTGTGGCGAGATGTCACCGTAACCTACAGTGGTCATGGTCACAACCGTCCAGTAAAGGCTGATGGGGATATTGGAAAAGTCGTGACGGTCTCCTTCGATCAGGTACATCGCGCATCCGATGACGAGAATCATAGTAAACAGTGCCACGAGGAATACGGCAATACGTCGCTTATTCGACTGGATGTTGTCACTCAGTGCCGCACCTGCATCCACAAACCGTGCGAGTCGAAGCAACCGGAACACGCGCATCACTCGAAAGATACGCAAGACAGCTAAATGCAGCAATGGTCTTGCTTCTGGGAGGATGAAACCCAAGTACGACGGGACTAGAGCACACACATCGATAAAACCCATCAAACTCAAGGCGAATCCGCTTGGATTGCGAAGACACACTAGACGCAAAAAGTATTCCACCGAGAACACCACTGTGAAGAAAGCCTCGAGTGCCAACAAGTAGTCGCCAATATCATCTCTACACCACAGCAATAGTCACAACTCATTCCCCAATTGCAACACAATAGAACGTACCGGATATCGTCCACACTATCCAGCACAGCTACTACAACGCTCATGGACACCATCACCAGCAGCACGAGCGCCACGCGTTGGCCTGTGGGTGTCGAGCTCTTAAACATGATCTCGTAGACACCTTCCCAGTTGTGTCTGGCGCCTCCCTTCACCTCGTGGTCCACTACGATGCCATTCACACGGAACCGCGAGTCGTGGGCCAACGTCTCGCTCTCCATTTTGACTGTAGACGCCTCTGTGTCCACGTCGTCCTCGTCCTCATCGTAGTCCGACTGCTGCACGTTTCCTTCCTCTACACTCTTGCTGGGTGTCTTCATGAAGCCTCCAGGACTCATATCCACTGAACTATCGACGTGGCCATAGCGAGATTCCTTCGTCTTCTCGGCCTTGAGCTCCTTCAGGTGCGACAGCATGACACGTCTTGGCGTTGTGGCAACTTTCAAGACGATATAAGAGTTGGTGTGGACCACAAAACTTTGTTCATTCGTTGAAAAGACAGCCAATCATACAGTGCGGAAGAGGCAACTTCAATTTGTAGGTATAAGTGATGGTGGTAAGAGAAGGTGTAAATTATTTATGACACCGTGTAATTGTCTGTAGGTTTTTCTCCAATAAGTAAGCTACAGTAGATAATCTCCGTTGTTAATGAGAACACAGATAACGAGAAATGATAAGATATTCTGATGGCCTATCAACGGGACATAGAAAGAAGGAGACGTTGGGGATAACTTTTAAGTGCATCCTTTTGAGATAGCGACGGCGCGTGCTCACATAAAAATGTTTGGTTGGTGTTGCGGGATGACTTTTTGTGTTGAGGGCGAAGCAGACAAGGAAGTTTTTTACGTGAGTAAACCGCAAAAATAAATGGTGGCTTTGCCTGAAACGTTTTCTCTCGTCAGACTAAATTCACACAGGAAGTAGCAATACAGTGGTTCACATGGACGAGGACAACGATGTGTTCCAGGACTTTGACTCTGACGCATCGGACTTTGACGACAATGTAGACCTGGACTTTACCGACGGAGAGAGTGCGAGTATCTTGCAACTCATGAGTGGAGCTGATTCAACCAAGAAGGCACAATCACAAAGAATTGGTGCTACTCCGCTTTCAGGAGTGGTTCACAACAATTCGTCTCCTTCAAACATGTCAAAAAATGTTAGTAAAATCCTCGCTGCGAATGCACCAAAAGTTCAAGCTGGCGGTTCATTCGATGGAGAACTACTGGACGAAGCATTCCCCGAATCAAAGCTAGAAATCACGATCAAACCAACAGAACAGCGTGTTGATGTAGCACATAGTCGCAACAAAGAATGCGAAGTTGAGTGGGCATTGATGGCGCTCGAAGAGCACGAACAGCTGGGACGGCAATTACCAGCTAAAGCGGATGTGGATTTTTTAAAGCTGTTTGAAGAAATGTATGGTGGTGATACTGCTATTACATTATCGACACCGTCACCACCTGCGAAGCGCGAAGGGGGTGAACAAGGAAGTTTTAGTGCAAGTCAGTCCATTGAAAACCAAGATGCGGTTGCCGGCAACGTGAGTTCCTCGCCTCAGATTACTGAGACCAGTGATGAAATGATACCTGCTGAAATTCTAGACATGTTGCAGAGTATCTACAGAAAAGCGATTGAGGTAAGTGTTCATCTTGGTGCTTGCTGCTAAATTCCGACTTTCAATTTCTGTTTGTCACCACTACGTAGATGAATTGGGATATGTCAGCGCAATTAAGCAAAGTTAGTTCTACGCTTTACCTACCTGACAATATGTTTAGTTCAGGTCCCATTAGCTCATTCAATTCGTTGGTGAGAGCTACGTGTACTCTCGAAAGAAGTCTGAAGAGTCAAGATTTCGCCAAGTCATCAGCACTGACTCGCGAAGAAAGGTGAGTTTGTTTTTGCAGCTCAGCACAAACATGTATCAAGGTACAAACAATGATTTCGCTGCAAAATACAGACTGGAGCTTATCCTTGTAGTTCTCGACAATAAGATTGGCGCCCTACCACAGAGCTCAAAAATTAAATGGGCTAAGATGATTGACATGTTACCCTTGTTAGCGAAGGTAAGCTTAATGATGGCCTGTCAAGTGTGAACTGTAGGGTTTAACGAAATTTTGTTCATACCAACTTTTCCAGATGCGAGAACAAACGAAACCTTCAGTACGAGCACCCCACTCCACCTCTGAACAGTCTATCCGTCATACTAGCACATTAACGTTGCCACCAGCAAAAATCAAGGACAAAGGCTCACCACTGCAAGGGTGGGCGACATTCCACCCAGAAAAAATGCCTGCACGGCGGTGTGACTCCATGAAAATTGTGGCATCAAAGTCGAAGCAGGGTGGTCTCGGAACCAACTCAAAGAAACCTCGTGTGCGGATTCGGGAATATATACCCACGAAGCTTCGAGTACGATGCAAGGTGCACAATCCTGAGGATCGTGAACTTACTTTTCGACCGAAAATCAACAAGAAGCCCACTCATCACCGCAAGGGAGAGCCTGAGCAACCGGATGAAAACTTTGCTGTTCGAATGGAGCGAGATATTTTGCTACGTCGATTGCAAAAACTACAACAGGATCAAAAACGGGAGCAACAAGAGCAAGAAGTCGAAAATGTGTCCGCCATGAATCTCATTGCAAAAGGCTCACAACGGATTTTACTCAAGAACGGGATGTGGACCGAAACATTAGACGAAAGACTCAACAGATTGGCAAAGCATCGTACGGACATTAATTCGGGTGATTCTCGATCGAAAAAGCGGCGTCAACGACTCGAACAGAGAAATCGACAAGCAGCCGCGATTGCGTCGAGGGCCTGTGAATCGCTTTATCAACGAGGTATTGAGCAACGAAGGCGTGAACAGGAGCGATTACAAGAGGATACCCTTGATCTCGAATTTCAAAGGAATCGACCGAAGATAAGCAATAGATCAATGCGAGTGATGAAGGCACGAATTCAGCAAGAGCTCGCACAACTGTGTTTGGATTCTCAGCATACAACATATACAGAGGCTTCAGATGAAGAAGATGAATCAAGGCACACCGAGTCGCCCACCGTGACCTTCATCCAGTTCTCTTGCGCCCTATTATACTTTGGCTTTGTGGTGAACTTAAATACGCCGTGGGAAGACGGTAAAAACGATAGTAGTGACAATGAAATCACTTTGCTGTGGCATTCCTGGACAGTCTTCACCCGAGACGATAGCGGAGTTCCTGGGTCAAAACTGGCCATGAAGGTGCTGGAAAGAATACTTTTCTCTGTTATCCTTGGTGACAGAGCTGGTAATCTCTCAATGTTTCGCTGTCGTGATGTACAAACATTACTCCGACTGTACCGAGCCAACTATTACGCAAGAAAACACACACAACTCAACGAGGAACCGAGTGGTGGTCACAGACAAAATACCGCTAGCAATAAACCACACCTCTCGAGTGAACGTCAAATCAACAAGCGGGGCACTCTTCGGCACCGAGTTCGCTATTCGATGCATGGAAAACCCATCCGAAACAGCAAAGCTTCCGAGACAGACATGCTAAGCGAACGAGAGCAATTGGTGCAAGAAAGGATCAATGAAATGCGGGAAGCAAAGGCAAAGCAAGAGCTTGAAGGGTGTACCTTTCATCCGCGTATTAACCCCAGGCCATCTTGGAGCTCTGCTCGTCAGTCCTTGTCACCCAGACCTGCTAGTTGCTCATCTGATACGGTGTCGACATTTGAACGGCTTTACAGTGATGCATTCCAACGCCAAAACAACGTGTTGGAAAAGTATCTGGAATCCAGATTGCATCGAGAAGAACTGGAGAAACGAGAAAGCAAAGTGCAGCCAAGTTATGTGAACGGGTTGACCATCGAAGAACGACTCGAAAATCTACACGTCGCACTTGCAGGCAATGCGTTACCTGTGAACTTCCACAAAAAAATCAACGCAATGCGTGCAGCTACTGAGATGAAAGCATTGAATGAACAGATTAAGGAGCAAAGACTGCAACCAGCACAATTTAAGAGAGCGAAAGACGGGAGCACCGTTGTGCTCCCATTCCAGCTCGCGACAGAAATTCGGGCTGCAATGAATACCGACCTGAAGAAACAGCGGATAAATATTGCACAACGACCTCGTGACCTCATGATGAAAGACTTGCGCCCACTAGACGAAAAACAAAAGCGAGAAGTACTGGCACCGACACAACCACCGCTTCGTGATAACTGCTGCGAAGGAGATATGTGTCTCGATGTTCACTTATCGCCATCTGAGACGCATCAATTACATTTGAACGTCAATGATGACCCTCGTGAAGTAGTGGAACGCTTTGCTCAGCGATTTTCCCTGACCAACACCCAACGACATTTTTTACTACAACTTGTCGAAGCTCGACTTGAACAGTTGACATCCTACTAACAAAAAATGCAACATCGTAGCTTTCTTCGAGGTGGAACCATCAACAGCGGGTGATCGTTGAAAATGTGTAGACAACTCAATTCAGTAATTGTCTAAGTGTATCAAATTGATGGGCCTGGTTTCCATAACAAGTTTTTGCATTGACGTTCGTGTATATGTGCTACATGCAATACAGTAGTTTTTGTTGCATACCGCCCTACCAAATGAAAACGGTCGGAGTTCCCACTTCGACATTCTAAATGTAATCGTTGCAATGACGGTAGATCCGCGGAGTAATACGTGAAGCAACACATACGTGTTGCTTGCCAAATTTTGCCCATTAACCTGGAAAAAACTGTTTCCCAACACTTGCTACAATCGTGTCCAACGATGAGATCGCCATTACAGTCTCTCTGTTGCGAAGATTCATTTGGAGTTCATACACCTGCATGTACGTTGCAAATCGAGCCACGGCGTTCATCATTTTTATTGAGTTCGCGGAGCTGTGGTCTGTTATAGTGACTTCGCAGCTGAGTGAGCCAAGAGAGTGATGAACATATATCAGCGGCGCACGCCGACAACAAAGGAATAGTCACAGGAGATGGCCAGCCGTCGACTACAGCAAGAGAGGATGCGTCTGTGATAAATGGGCAGGCAACAGCTTCTAGAAAAGCTCGCGTAGTTCCAGCTCGAGCTTCGTGGGCGTCTTGCTGTGAGGCGAGCAGATCGTGAGTCGGCGCGAAGACTTGTCGGCTGAGAGGTTCATACGCTCCACGACGATAGCATCAATAGCCACGAGCGGCGCGTCGAGCGCCTCACGGCCGCTCTGCAGTAGCAGCTCAATGTCTTCGTTCGAGAAGAGTCCAAAGTGGTTAACGCACTTGATGCGGCACTTGAAGCGGTGGTCTGCACAGCACATGCACATTCATGTCAGACGATGCGAGTCCTGGTCATCGCGCGTTTTCGTCCGTCTGCTTCTCGGCATTGAAGTGCGCCAAAGCAGATCCTGGCGCCGGCATCGCCGGGCCAACGCACGAGGTACCTTCGTAGTCCCGGCCGAGGGTCACGTCCAGCGGAACGGCAGCGGCTTCGCGCGGCTTGATCTTGAGCGGGTCCCGCCCAGAGAGCACGCGAGCAGTGCATTCCGCCCGGCACCACGTCGGTCGCGCGTAGTAAACACCAACGACAGAGATAAGCAAAGGCAGCAACAGCAAATAATCAACATGATGGGGTGGCCATGACTCGGCTACGACTCACCAGCAGCGCAGACGTCGCGAAAAGTTCGTGCACGGCAAAGAACGAGTCGGCGCCGCTGAGCGTACGGCTGCAGCCGCGCATGATGCGGTCGGCCACTAGCAGCGTCCGCTCTGGGTGCTCGTCGCCGACGTACTCGCTTACGATGCGCTTGATAGCCGCCACAAAGGCCTCCGTGCGATGAGCCCCCACGAAGCGCACGCCGTTGAGCATGATCTCCTCGCGTGCGGCGTCGCGGAACGCCTGCGCCGTGTCCACGTCGCACTGCACAGGCAGCGGGATGGCGGCCAGCGGCTCGGCGAACGCCTGCAACGTCTCTGTGTAGTCGGCAGGTCGAGGTGCGGGACCAATGGCGCGCCGCACCGCCCGCACAAGCTCCGTGTCCAACAGCGGCGGCATCGCGACCCAAGGGCGGATCTTATTCTCGACGAGGTATGATAGCGAGCAGAGACACGAAGGCACGTTGAAGCTGCTCAATATCCCACGGATCGCGGCTCCAATCAAGGCAGAGGGCACAATGCTGGTGGTGATGCAGTCTCCTTCTTCTCTTCTTCGATCTCTAGCCTACTTTGTCTCTATGTTCTCTCTCTCTCTACTTGGGTTGACACAAGCCGTGAGTCCGCGCACTGTTTGCCGACTGGCTGCACGACGTTGCTGTTAGCTCTACGCTCTACGCACGACGCGAGGCGAACACGACTAGTAGTCTTGACTTCATCCATTGCCATTGGGTTCATTAAATACCTCTCCGCGGGCTTTACGAGCCGCAGCTGGGGTGGTCGGGCGTCGAGTGTGCGTGTCGAAATAAGGCCTCACAAGTCCATCGGACCGGGCTACACGCACACTCGCCACTTGGCCACGCCGATGAGAACCGGTCGCTACGTTGACACTGCTGTCTGCTGCTTCCTCGCTCACTTGATGACGGCGAAGCGGTCGCTCTGCGCCAGCAACAACGAGTCTGCCGGGTCCACCTGCTCTGTCACGTCGTAAATATTCACATAGTAGCCCTCGGCGATCGGCATGCCCCAATACACGCGGCGCCAACGGAACGTTCCGTCATTAGCCACGCGGTGCGCAATGGTTGTCGGCACTGTCCACGCCACGTTGCACACGTCGATCCGCACGCACTGCACGCTCGGGTCGAGCGCCTCCCACTGCACCTCGGCGGCTTGACCTCGTACCCATCCAGCGAAGCGCGGGCCTTCGGGCGATGTGATCCGTAGTCGCTGGTTGAGAGTGCCGCCAGCCACCGCCTCCCGCAGTTGCTCACTCCCTCCTGGCAACGTTGACGACGTGGATGAACCTGTGGGCATGCTATTGTTGCTGCTGTGGATGTTGCCATGGTTGTAGTTCTCACTCACGGTGCGTCGTCGAGAGCGGCCTCGACTGTGCCGCCTCCGGCCACTCACCCAGAGCGCCGGCATGGCGTGGATCTGATGTGACGGCGCCGGGATGGTGGCGGCCGTGGCGTCAAAGTGGTCGTCCTCACTGTCGCCCGAGTTGTCCAAGCCGTCCTTGTCCCAGTTGCTCGACTGCGAGCGGCATCGAGCCGACTTGGGCGTGGCGCCGCGCCGGCTAGACTGGCTGCCGGCGGCCGCGGCCAAGAGGGACTCGACGCTGGCGTTCGTGTCGATGGTCGGCACTTTACGGGGCGGCACGGCGTTCCTCCACTTGAGGGTCATCGACCGCTGCTGCCTGTCCGTCCTGCTGCTTGGCTGTCTGTGTGTCTACCACCTAGTGCGCTCGCTCGCTTCGAGCCGGCAAGCCCCCAATCGCGGAATGGGGAGCGGATTCGACTTTGACGCCAGCGGCGTCCGAGAGGGAGCGCAGTGGCGCCATTGCAGGGGAAGGTGAGGGGAGGGACTGCATTCGATTTCCACTGACGCGACCGATAGTCCGGCCCGGCTATGCATGCCGTCGCGTTTCCGCGCGCGCCATCTCCCGCGCCCCGTCGCTGGCACCATAGTGGAAGCAAGTCAGAGCGCGCACAGCCGGGCCGGACCGGCGCGCCGGACCCTCGCAAAGCTGATCCCGGGCCCCGCAAGCGGTGATACTGGCCGCTGTTGGTCTCAAATCCGAGCAGCAACCGAGTCGTCACCATGGTCGATGGTTGCCACGCGCGAGTCGACCAACACGCGCTCAAAACTCTCCATGATGCCGCTGCTTCAGACCGCGGGCTAGAAACGGTTCTCTCCGATCGACTTCGGCTCTTCTGCTCGGGGCAACTCAAAGCCTTAAAGGGCGAGCCAAGCGAAGCAAGTCGGGCTGCTTGCTTCGCCGAGTGGGGGAGTCTCTTGCGTGCCGATCTCGCCGCTAGCGCCGCGAGTGCTGCATCGTGTCGTAGCGGCCACGCCAGTCGGCGGATCATCTGTATACAACAGTACGTGCGTTGCTGGCTTTCGAACGGATGAATGCGATTTGCATGCCGAAATTGGCGAAACCCCGCGCCTCGTCTTCGGGCCCGGTATCTACAATGCCGAGCAAGATCCACTTGAAGCGGCGCTGTAAACGAACCCAGATGTGATTCGCTTGCCTGGCACAGGCCAGAGAGAGCGGCAACAGCGAGGCCGCTCCATCGCACGCGCCCAAATTTCAGCGCTGGCGTGCGCCGCGCTAGTTGCGGTCGTAGCTGCTCCGAGGGTCAAACCACCGGTATCCAACGCGCCACCTGGCGGGCGGGACGTCCACGAGGACGACGATGCCTGACGTGTATGCGCGCGAGCATTTCGCTGCTATAGAGTGGGGCGCAAATCTTCAGCCGTCACTGCACTGCTGCGCTTTCCGCTGCCGTGACCGGTGCCTTGCTTGCTGGCCCCTTTTCACCAAGCGGCAATTGCAGGCACCTGACAGACAGGAAGCTGCAAGTCAAGTGCAACTGGATGAAGCCACCCTGGCTAAAGTGTTTGAAAATGCCATTTTCGACCACTAATCGGCCGAGTTGGACGCTTGTTTCAGCCAGTCGCGGCAAACCTGCACTTTCTGATGAAATGGACGCTCGCGAGTAGTATTCATTTCCACAGGTTCGTATCGTTTCTTGCAGGTTGAAGCCCATCGCGCAGCACCAGGCGCGGCTTCGGCCGATCCGCCCTCGACATGTATCGGCAGCACCAGCATGGCGAGCTGCCGTCGCCCCCAGCTGCAGACGTACGTCAGCGCGCTGTCGAGGAGCGATCTGCCGCGGCGCCACGATCGCGACAGTCGGTGGACACACTTGGCGTGCCAGCCGCAACGTGGCCAACCACGATGGCTTACATGCCGCGATGATATCGGCCGGCGCCGAGCGAGCGAAGCCAAGTTGCCGCATGTTGAAGCTGCTGTGCGAAAGCGCTTCGAGAATCAAGTCTTTGCTGCAGTCGTGGACCCAAATGGGGTCTTCAGAGCCGGCGCACGCCATCGTAGGACCAGGTGCCTTGGCCGTAAACGCGCCGTAGCTTCCGCCCTGCTCCACTTTCTCTGATATTCGTCTGTGACGGTAGCTCACTGAGCATTTCCTCTCAATGGCGATCCTCAGCACGACAGGGATTCTCACGCCAGCTCTAGTTCCATGGCCACAAGCATTCGCGTGAAGTCTGAACTGCTGTCCTCTGAACTGCTGTCGGCCTCGTTTCGAGCTTGTGCGTAACGTTAGTAAAATGAGTGGTGCCATGTGGGGCGCGTCGTTCGTCGACACCTCTGTGTTTTGCCAGACTCAGATACACTTCTTAGCCGTGCTGTGCGCTGGACCATTGCAGCGAGCTGTGCACTTGTGAGGACTGAACCTCACTCATGCACAATGCTACGAACTGCTAGTACATCATGCGGACCAAGGGACTCGAATTCGAGGACAAGCAGAGTGTGTTGCCCTTCAATTCTACAGTACATGTACCCACGTTACGACCAGCGAGATGTTGCTGTTCTAGCATTTGACACGCCTCTGCTCCACATCACGGCTGTCGCTACTTCCTACTCCTTATTTATTGTACATGTAGCAATACCTGGCCATGTGCTTCGCGAAAGATGCCGCGTACAAGTATGTTCTCGGTCCTCTACCACCGTATAACGCATCCATGTAGCTCTGTGCTATTGCATGGATTCCTCTACTTCCAAAGCTCGCAGCACCAATGGCATCCTCTGATCCCACCACCGCCAAAAATGTCTCGATGATACTGCACCGCGCCAAATATTCGCGGTGGAGCTCCCGATCGTATGAAATCTTCACGCGAGGCGTGCGCGCCACCAACCTGGTGCTTGCTGCTCTCATTGCCTGCTTTCCGACACTGCTGCTGTCACATACGTCCGTCCACACAGCATCGACAGCGCCCATTGGTCCATTCAAACGGAGATGGATGACGCGCCCTGTCTCTGCCGAAAAGTACAATTTGTTGCAAATTTTAGCTCCCAATCCGATCGCACTTAGCGGAATGGTCACTCTGATAATACATTAGTTTTGATCTATCTAATATCATTAAATACCACAGGCTATGTCACCAATCCCTACTTTCGAACCCATTTCCCAATCGCTGATATTAGTCTCCGATTTGCTTGAGTAATCAGCTTTTGCATTGCCCTCCGAAGTAAAATATCGGTTCACGCGATCTTTGGCTCGACTCAGCAGCTCCGTTTTCACAGACTCAGACATATCTGCCGCACCCCTCCGGTCTTCACGGCCACTCCTCCTTTCGCTCTACCATGGCGTCTCCCCGTGAGCCGTCCGAGACGGACGCACTGCTGCCTTCGTCTCCATCTGCCGTGCGCGTGTCCATCGAAGACGACGAGAGCGACACGCTGTCTTCGGGCCCGGACGTCGTCGTAAGCGACACTCCACGCCACTTCCAGGCCTTAGCGCGCACTGCCTCAGCGCTCCGTTCGCCGTCGTCGATCTTGCGCTCGCCCATGCCTCGCTTCGCAATGGACGGCGCACGGACGCCCAGCTGGAAGCCCAGTCATCGCAACGTGATGCAGTTCGAGACGCCTATGCGCGATCAGTACCAGACGTACGGCGTCGCACGGACACACTCGTTCCCGAGTGATTTATACTCAGGCGCGAGGTTCTCTCGCTTTGAGATTGAAGAAGCGCTACGACAACGCAATGGCACGACGCTGCTGGATTGGCTCAAGGGCAAAGGACGGAACCCGTTCTCAGGAGCAACGCGCAAGCAGGAGAAGAAGGAAAAGGACAAAGAGAAACGTGCCAAGGCGCAACATCGAGAGTCTTTTAGCTACGACTTCTTTGAGAGCAGAGTCAACATGCAACACGATCAGGAACTGACGGAGAGTGAGATCCACTCGCTTAACATCGCTCGGTGGGTCATGACCTTCGGCGTGGGTGCGTGCACAGCACTGGTCGCGTGCTTTGTCGAGTTCTGGACATCGTTTCTGTCGAAATTCCGCAATTCCACGATGGAAGCTCTCGTGGCGGACGAGATGAATGGAACGCGCACCTTTGGCACCGGTTTCTTGGTCTACACACTCACTGCAGTGGCATTCGTCTCGGTTGCCACCTACTGTGTTGCAATCTTGTGTCCTGTTGCAGCTGGATCTGGAATTCCTGAGATCAAGTCGACACTCAACGGTATCAAGATCCATCGAGTGGTGCGATTCAAAACTCTCTTCTGCAAGGCTTTTGGAGTTCTTTTCAGTGTTGCTGGAGGACTGCTAACTGGTAAGGAGGGTCCGATGATCCACAGTGGATCGGTCATTGGTGCTGGTCTTTCTCAAGGCAAGTCCTCGAGCTTTGGACTCGACACGAGTTGGACTAAATTCAAGGGATTCCGCAACGACAAGGAGAAGCGTGACTTTATTTCGTGTGGTGCTGCTGCTGGTGTGGCGGCTGCCTTCGGCGCTCCTATTGGTGGTGTTTTGTTCGCTCTCGAAGAAGGTGCTTCGTTCTGGCATCAGAACCTCACGTGGCGCACGTTCTTCTGCGCTATGGTGTCCGCCTTCGTTCTCAACTTCTTTCTGTCCTTCATGGAGGCCAGCGAGTCAAGTGGTCCGACACCTGATGCGGCGCATGTATTCATCGGTGGAACTATGGGCACTCAGAAGGGAACTTTCAGTTTTGGCCAGTTCGCTGGCATCAAGTCCTATGAGGTGCTTGACGTCCCGGTATTTATCCTGATGGGCATGATAGGTGGTCTGTTTGGTGCTGGTTTCAACGGCGCCAACACAGTGCTGACCAAATTCCGCAAGCGCTATCTATCCCACCGATTCGTGCGCTTCGGGGAGGCTCTGCTGATCGCATTGACCACTGCCATTGTGTCGTTCTGGGTATCGTACCACTTCGGCACTTGCCGCGACCTTGCAGGCGACTATAGCGAGTCACTTTCACGGTTCTATTGCCCAGAGGGCCAATTTAATGACTTGGCATCACTCTTCACGGTGAACTACGCTACGAGTATGAAGCAGCTGCTGCACTTTACGGGAGATGACAGCTTTACGATGTTCTCGCTCTGTGTGTTCTTCGTCGTGTTCTACATTTTAGCGTGTTGGACCTACGGTATTGCTGTGCCTTCGGGGCTGTTTATACCTGCACTGCTAGCCGGTGCTGCTTTCGGTCGCATCTTCATTATGATCGTTCACTATCTGGGGATCCCCGTTGGCGCGCCGGACAGTATGTTTGCGCTCATTGGTGCTGCCTGCATGCTTGGTGGTATGATTCGCATGACTATTTCATTGACAGTGATCATCCTTGAGTGCACTGGTGTGATTGAATGGGGTCTTCCTATCATGGTAGCTCTGATGGCAGCGCGCTGGGTTGGCAACCACTTCAACGAGAGCCTGTACGATATTCATATTCACCTGAGTCATCTCCCGTTCCTCGAGTTCGATCCTCCCTATTACGCTCGTTTCTTGCGTGCAGTCAACATCATGAGCTCACCACCGACGTGTGTACCACACATTGCCAAGGTTGGTGAGATTTACGATGTGCTCAAGAACTGCAACCATGGGGGTTTCCAGTGGTTTTACCTCGTAGTCAAGACGCTGCAGGTGGTGGTCAACGACCCAATTTGGGTGCACGGCGCAAACCTCTTCGCTTCATTGGTATCATCAATCGAAGCCACCTGGCAATACTGCTTCAGCGCAAGGATTTCTTCGTCGAGAAACCTGAGCCGTTTGTACGCACACCTGCTAGCGACACGACACTGTTGTACAATGATCAGTATGCACTGTCGTACCGCGACATGGAGGGCAGCTATCCACGGTTCCCATCGATTAACGATATTCAGCTAGATGACGAGGAACGCGACTTGTGGATGGATCTGACACCATACATGAATCCGACGCCTCACACTGTACAGGAGCAAACCCAGTGCCGCGTGCCTTCCGTTTATTCCGCTCGCTAGGACTGCGCCATCTTATTGTGGTGAACCGCCGAAATGAAGTTCGTGGTATAATTACACGAAAAGACTTGACACCAGGACACCTCAAATTCTGTCTTGAGTCGCTCAGCGAAGTGGAGAAACAACGAATTCAAGGCTACTTCCATCGTGACCGATCTGGATCGGAGCGCTTCGAGGATGTTGAGAAAAAGTTGATCAGCATCAATGACAACTCTTAAAGCTATGGCCGGCGGTAGCAGCTAAGTCGGGCGCTGCTATCGGGTTCCCCACATGAGCCAAAACGAAGAATAGATGAGTTTGACCAGGACTAATCAGCGGGCTAGTTCACCAAGGACCCCTCGACCACAGACCAATTCTGCTCGGCAATGACCATGTGACTTGTGCATACGCTGTCTTGTTCATGCTTTTGTGTTTGCCTAAAAATACTGATACTGATGTTGTGTTGTTTGAGTGTTCTTGTTCATTTCACGACAGTGCTCGAGTCTTGTGTGCCATGGCAAGTCGCAGTTATGGTGGGCCGCCACCACCTGGCCAAGGATCTGCTAGATATGCTCCATCGCCAAGAAGACAAGTTGCTGTACGCCTACCGACAAGTATTCCAGCCAACAGTACCTCGATCGAGCTTAGTCGAGGATCAAGATCGAACTATCCGAGTGCTTCGATGCTTGCAGCGGTGGTGAAGTCCGCAATACCTGAAGACATTAACCCAAAGATTGCTGAAATTCAGTCTCGCGTGAATGAGTTGGTACGTCGCTATGACGATGCTGTGGCTGCTGTGGACTATGAGGAATTCGAAGAGGATGATGATGGTACTGTTGGAGGCAAAAGGGCTCGAACTCCGGCGCGGTGGAAAGTGGGAGACGTACTCCTGTCAACACATCGATCTTTGGCTCGAACGAGCACACATACAGAACGTACGATTGTCTCTGAGTTTGGAGACGACCCCGAGGTGAGTGCTGCCATCGGTAGTGAAGCACAGAAAGTGGGTTACGCGTTTGAAGAGGCGACCGAGCAGGCTGTCCGGCGACACCAGAGACTTTCGCACATCCACCAAGTTCTTCAGTCTGTGGCAACGAATGGATGCTCACTTGACGATAGTGAAGAAGAAGATAACGGTGATAAACCCGTATCACCTGCCCTACGAGAGCATCAACTGAGGAGTACAATAGACGCACTGCATCGTGAAAAGGATGCCATAACCGCTCAGCTTCAAGAGGCATTGCGCATGCAACAGGAATCTCGCGTGGCAAATGAACAACAAGCACAAGAACTTACAAAGGCCCAAAGAGCTCTTCGCGCTCAAGCTGAGGAACTCCGTCTCACACATGAAAATAACGAGAAAGCAGCAGAAGCAGCAAATGCATTAATGATATCATGGCGTGATAAATTTCAAGCGAGTTCGAAGGCAGCAGCTGTAGCGGAGGCAAAAGTATTGGAGCTCGAGGTCAAGGTTCGTGTGCAAAGCGAAGAGATTATGAAACACACCTTCGTACTTCAAACGAAAATGCAGGAAATGGAGCGATTCAAGGAGAGTGAAGCTGCTCGTAGCCGAGCTGAAGCAACAGCGCATGCTGCTGCACTCGCTGAAGCTGAGGCGGAGACTAGAAGGGTAAAAGCCAAGGCGTTAGAGGTAAAACGGAAGACCAAAATCAACATTGATGGCAGCAACAAGGAATTGCATGAGTTGGAAGTCAAAGTACGTGAGCTGGAGGGCACATTGCTTGCTGTGGAAAATGCTAAACAAGAACTGGAAGCAGAGAACACTGAGTTATCACGGCGTTTACGAGAAGTCCAAGCTCGATTCGGAGAACAGCGCAGAATCAGGTACTCTGTGAGGGAGGATGACAGTAAGCAATCGGAAACAACTAGCGCACGGGTGTCGACGTTTGCGCTACGGTTGCGTGAAAACGAACCCCGTGTCAACGCTCGCAAGAGGCAAAGAGGTGGATATATGACACAAACCAATGCACAATCTTCACATGTGGCACCAGTGACACCTACAGCACCTGATGATGAAGACAATCTATCGAGCAGTGAAAGCGAAGCAGGTGACAGTGACAACGACGAAGAAATAGACGAAGTGGAACAGGACGAGAGGGAGCTGAACCGTGTGATGTTGCAAGTGGTAACGACAGTCTTTCCGGTCCTCTTGCCAGCGGAGACTGACGCAGCACTTGACGAAAGCATTGCTAGATTCGAAGACCCGACTCGGTCGCCATTGAACGCAATTCAACCGAGCACCGTAGTTGTTACGTCTGTTGCCTCCGATAGAGACATGGTGTCACGCTCGGAGCTGGACGCACTGCGTAATATGTACAATCGCGAACTTGATGCTCTCAAGCAGCAATATGTGGATGGGTTACAAGAGTACAAAAGCCTCGTACTGGAGCAGTACGGAAGACGTCAAGCGATTGAGCGCGAGCGTCACCGATTGGAAATTGAAGGACTATTGCGACTGATACAGACCAAATTTCATGCTGAGCTTGGACGACGTAGCGGACGTTTGAAACATGCCAAGGAATCGTTGAAGGTGTTGTACAACACACTACGTCAGCACTCTGGACCAGCAATTGAGCCTCAAGATTGTAAAGAGAACCCGAACCAGCTGTGCAACTCAGCAATGCCGCTTAAAATTCTTCTCCGGGCTGCCATTCTGGCCATGTCCACATCAACGAAGCGCCAAGGGCGTGGTAGAACGCAGATCAACGCTATCCACGATCAATTGACGAAAAATATGCCATCTGACATTCGTACACGAGCAGTAGCAGCTGCGATGACCATTCATACCGCCATCGGAGGCGACAAGTCTTCCAAGACCATGAAGAATCAAGACGCTTGGAGTCAAACTGAGTCCCATTCAGCATCAAGAGAGCTCAGAATGGATCAACGCGTTGCACCTGAGAGCTTGGATGGCTACGTTTTGCCTGGTTCGCCGTGCTTCCCGTCCCGCAACAAACAGCAGAATCTGGTGATGCTGCACCTGGCAGTGGGGATCCCATTCTCGGACGTGCTGGTAGCTGAACTGCGTCGCATGTTGCCCAGTCTACCTCCAGGCAGTTATTATGTGTCCAGCGCTCTACGTCTTGCGCTATTCCACGAGCTCGTGAGGTTCTACGCTGCTGTCGAAGTGCAGGCCGAAGCCACCAAGTCCCGTTCGAGTCCCCGTGCCAAGCGAAGGCAAGAGACCGAAGACCGGCTCCAAGAAGTCGAAGTGGTCATCGGCAGTCCTCGAAATACGCCATTTCTACGTCGTAAAGCACTAGAAACCATCGAGAGCAAGACACGACAGCGCAATAGCCGCCACCTCTTCACTTCCGGTGGTGTAGCCATCTTACAAGCAGCTTTCACTTCAACTTCAACATCTCCTCGCTAAAGTACGAAATAACGATTACATGAAAATCCAGTGAGAAATTCGGGGTTTCTGAGGTTGCGCAACTTAACCCTGCAACTTTAGGAAGGGGGAAGTGAGAAACTCAATAGTGCGGATCAGGCCGCCATGTACGCGAACAACGTGAGCAATCTGGACCAGATCCTGTCGTCGCTGCAGTGTTACCCCGTACGTCGTGCTTCCTCTATCCATCTGTCGATCTAACGTCTCTCCTGTCGCTATCAGCAAAGTTCTCGCGTGCGTGGGGACGTCTACAATCTCCTGGGGCAGATTCCTTCCCTCCAGCCGAATTGCGGCACATTTGGTGCGTCTCCTGTCGCTTCCAGGCCTTATTAAGGCGTTCTAACCACTACTATGCCTCCTCTGTAGCTCATAATGATGGCACAACCAGCACATTGCTCAATCTCGAGGGCACTATCCCCATTTTCTACAGAGGGAACCAGTACAACATTCCCATTGAATTTTGGGTCGTAGAGACATATCCGATGGCTCCTCCAGTGTGTTTCGTACGCCCCACAGCCGACATGATGGTCAAGCCTGGACACCCGCACGTCACGAGCGACGGATACGTCAAGATCCCCTATACGAGCGACTGGAGGCCGGACTTTACGTTGCTGGAGCTCGTAGCTCACATGTGCTCCATCTTTGGCAATATGCCGCCGGTTTTCCGTCGACCAGCTCAGAGACTCAATGGCACAGCATCAAGCAGTGGCACAGGTGGATACTTCCAACAAGGTTCCTATGCTCAGTCACATCCACCACAACCGTCGCCGTACTATTCTTCCCAGTTTCAAAGTCATTCGAGACTGGATTTATCAACGTCAGGGGAGCAGGAATCACTTTTTGGAAACAGTCAACAGTCGGTGACATCGTCCTTGTCGAATTCAGGAGTTTATGCGCCTGAAGGGAGAACAGCTCTGAAAGTCGAGGTGACAGGCAAAATCCAGATGCAGCTGGAGAAAATGTTCAAACGGGTGCGAGATGATATTGATCTGCAGTTTGAACATGAAGTACAGCTTACTCAGTCGCGAGAGAATGTAGAGCGTGGCTTGCAATCGTTGCGTTTCTTACGTGACGACATTACTCGGGCAAAAGGTGTGGTGGAATCACAGGAGAAAGAAGTCTCTGTATGGCTGGAAGAAAACGAAGGCAAAGATACAGTGGACCCAGACTCGATTTTGATCGAAGGCGACGCTCTATCAAAACAGTACGTCTTTTATGGTGGATGGCAGAGGGAAAACTAACCTCGTTTTGTGCAGAATGATTAAGACGATGGCAGAGCATTACTCGATCGAAGACGCGCTCTACTACATGGACCGTGCTTTGAGTAATGATGAGATTGAACTATCTGTTTTCTTGAAAGAGGTACGGAAGCTTTCGCGGAAGCAGTTCATGTGCCTGGCGCTCGTGCAAAAAATACACGCCAAACAACAAGAACTCGTGGCGTCCTCGTACCATACAAGTAGTAGTCCTCAAAGTTAGACCGGTAAAAGGTAGTCGTAGAACACATCAACATCAAGAATTGCGAACCCAACCAGCCTTAGCTTCTGCAACATGTGTCGCTAACCTGAATGTTGGAACAGGCACGCTGGAAACTCGAATTGGTAAGTCTTGAGAATATTGGCGTTATTTACATTGTGCGAGTGTACCAGCGAAGAAGTCAATGCTGCCTTCACCACCTTTAACTCTACTCTTAAGCGCAGGTTCGTCTGGTATTCGACCTTCCAGCTCGTCATAAACCTCCCAGAAGTCTGAAGACATACTTTCTGTTCGGTGATCTGTCTTCCAGTCACCAGTTTTAAGCCAGCCTCCTTTCCGACTGCAGCTATCTCGAAGTCCTAGCACCACTTCGCAAGTCTCGGGGTCGTCCATTTTCAAACAATCGCCCAGATGTACGCGGCATACACTCCTGAGACCAATGAGTTCAATGGGTAAAACGGTGATATTGCATGCATCCAACAACAAGGTTCGCAATTTGGAGAGCTCCGCGAAACCTGGGGGTATTGGTGACTTAATTGGATTGGCGCCGAGATCCAGAATTTCCAATGCCTGACAGCGTGCGAGTTGGTGAGGAATCAACGTCAACTGGTTGCGACGAAGGTTTAAATGTGTAAGTGCTGTCATATGAGCTACTTCTGTCGGCAATCCAGTGATTTCATTACTATTGGCGTCCAGCTTTATTAAGTGTACGAGATTTTTCATGCTGGGCAATGACTTCAGGTCGTTTTGTTGCAGCTGTAGGACTTCAAGGTTACACAAAGCGTCAAATGCTGGAAGTGATTCGAGTTGATTAACCTGAAGAAGCAACCGCCTCAAGTTTTTCCATCGCAGTAATTCGTTTGGGAGCTTCGTGATATGGTTGTTGCTCACATTGAGTTCCACAAGTTCTGGGAGGATACTCACCGGTTTTCCAAGCTCGGTGAGTGCGTTGTTGTACACGTTCAGAATTCGGAGTTTCATGCAGTACCCAATACTGTCGGGGAGTTTTGCGATCTGATTTCGGTTTGCGAGTATTACTTCAAGTGATTCCATTTTGCCCAAATCTTCAGGCAGTGCGGTAAGTTGGTTGCTTGCAACCTCCAAAACACGAAGCTTGGTAAGTTTAGTCAATCCGTCAGGTAACGCTGTGATTTTATTTTTCGACAGAACGAGAACCTGGAGTTGTACGAGGGCATTGATCTCTTTTGGTAGCACCGAAATATCGTTGCATCTCAAGTTGAGTTCCTTGAGGTGCGGCATCGAGAAAACAATCTCTGGAACGTGATGCAAAGCAAGTAATCCATGATGGGTTAATGTACCAGTCGGTACTCCCGAACCTTCTCGATCGACGGTAGACGTAAGCTCCACTATCCCTGTTCGCGACATCTCCAGTACAAGTGCTTGTATTTTTGGGTTGTCTCTGTGTCTAATCGAACTGTGTGCCGCATAGTCAATTTACGTTTGGACCCCATTCCGTTGTTTGGAAGCGGAGACTCCGAATTGTTTCCACCTTTAACGGTTGGAATCACGCTTGTTGTCGCAAACCTGCCGGTCTTACCAATTGAGACTGCACCACCCATCGTCTTCAAAAGTATGTGAAGAATGGAATTGACGCGATGCACGGTTGTGTTTGGAGATGAAGTACTATTTAGAGAAGCAAGGGTATTTCAGCTAATGTTAGTGCTACCATTAAATGAGTGCTGCCGATAAAACCAGTTATGTAAAATATTCCGCTGCTTGTGATTGAATCCGTGTATCAATGGTAGTCCCAAGCTAATGTGTTAACAACGCCTGTAGCGCTTCACCACGTGGTGAAATCGCTCACGTTGTGCAGTGGCTTGTTGCGCACAGAGTTCATCAATGTTGTAGGCTTCAAACTGTTGATCTTCATGATGACGTGGAGCATACGGGATCGGTCCGTATTCCGGTGTGAACGTGGGGCGTTTGCTCGTTTCAGTACTTTGATAAATCCAAATTGCATCCCATAGTCTCTGGAACCGCTCGACTTCGTTCCGCGATAGATCAGCATCATGAGGATACGGGAGTTGTGCCGCTTGTTCAGTGCCCACACGCCCATGAACATGACGAACACGCGGCACAACTTTCTTCAGCAGCCATTCGTCGTCCTGTGGCGTGTCCAACAGACGTTCCGTCCAAACACCAGTGACTAAAGTCCAGCGTGAGTTTTAAACTCGGGAACTCTTCCAACAATGTCAAGGTCGGCCACGGTGAGTAAAACATTCGTCCTCGGTGGGTCTCATGTGCCAGAATGTCGTCAACGCCCATGTCCCTCTCAATCTCGTGCGCGCGAGTCAGAAACTCCCGTTGCTCGTCAACCCTCCAGTGATCACTCCCGGAATGAGCATTAATATGCACCGGACGTTGACTGAAGCTGGAGACCGTCTCGAGCTGCTCCCGAAAGCGTTTAACATGGTTCTCCACCCCCTCGAACTGCTGGTGCAGACTCTGTGGCTCGTAGTCCACCCAGCCCGAGTAAACGCCCACAACGAGCTCCAATTCGTTCTCAACGAGCAGTGGCAACACGACGTCCGCGCCACCCAAAGCTTCCAAATCCCCAAGACTCGCTTCGATTCCGTCAAACCCTTGACGACGAATGTGTGACAGCAATTGTACGGCATACGAACCTGATGGAGAGCCTACAGTACTGTCCCTAGCGAGTTTCAAGGCACTCGGCGAACCCCACAGCGATCGAAAGCATCGGAGACCTCGACAACCCATCGCCATGTCAACTGTATCGTAACTTTTACCTAATTTTCATTCGTATTTACTAGAAATAAACTGTACAAAACTAATTAAACAACTACGACTGGAGAAATTTGCCATTTGAATAGCGTTTTTACTCACACAGACGGCGTCATCTAATCGGTCTCAAATCTTTGCTACTGCGTTCGGTCCTGCTCACACATCTACCTACCTACCCACTCAACTTACTTCTGCATGTCCAACGACTGTTGGTAGGCCGCGATAGCCTTCTCGTGGTCACCCTTCTCGAAGAGGATTTTACCCAGCAGCGTGGAGTTTGTCGCCGACGGCTCCAGCTCCAATGACTTCGTAATGGAAGCCACAGCATCCTCCAAGTTCTCGTCAGCATAGTAGGCACGACCAAGCAGTGAATGAAGTGCAGGATCATCCGGTCGGATCTCCACAGCACGCGTGAAAGCCTGTACCGCTGCACTCACACTTCCCTTCTCCATCATGACGTGTCCTAAGCTCACCAATACATCCACTTCTGGCAACGTATCGCCACCCACCTCGTCCTCACTCTCAGCTTCCACTTCCACCTCGTCATTGACCACAGAATTTGCGGCCTTTGCCGCTTCCACCACCGCCTCTTCATCATCGTCATCGTCATCGTCTTCATCGTCAACAAGATATTCCTTTGCAACATCGTCAATGTCAGTCTCAGTGTCTGCTTCGGCATCATGAAGATCGCCAATGTCTGTCTCTCGACCCTCAATGTCAGATTCCGAGTCTGATCCATCGATGTCGTCGTACGTGGACTCTACAGCAGCAATTGTGTTTAGCGCATCCTGAAGCCGTGTCGTCCTCTGCAATGCTGGGTTTCCTGCCGTAGAATTAGATCGGGACGGTTGTTGTTGAAGTTGTTCTGGCTGGACATCGTCAAAATTCGGGCTATCAATATCTATCTCGCGTGCGGGTCGGAAATTACCCGCACTCTGCGTTCTGTTCAGCAATTGACCCGTAGAGCGATACATCGCAATTCCAGGGTTGGGCACTGGGCTTGGGTTGGTAGGTGCAGATGTAGTGGAGCCTGTGCGCATCTGCATTGGCAGCGAATTTTGACGATCACGAGACATCGGCATGCTGCCAGCACCGCTTCCGCCACTGGTGTTACTGCTGCGAGACACATTCGTAAGGCGGTCTGGGTCGTTCAGCATCTCAGCTTGGACACGCAACTGCATCTCGGCTTGCTGTTTCTCCTCCATAAGCTGCGAGACCTGCTTCTGCAGATTCGCGACCTGTTCGTTCACTGCAGCGTCATTTCCAACTCTGTACGGTCCAGCGGCAGAGTTCGACGCACGCGCCGGTGCAGATACGTGACGCTCTAGCATACTCGGGGGGGAACGCTGCGCCTCATCCGAGCGACGAGCATCACCACCCATAGCCTGACTAATACGCGTGTGTTGACCCGCACGCTGTGCAGCCTGCATCGTAATTTGCTGCTGACGAGCCTGGCGACTAGCATTACGTAGCATATCGTGGCACACAACGCACACACGATGACGGTCGCTGAGTCCATAATGGGGCAGCTTCATGCGTTCACGTGCCGAGTGATCCCGACAGATCGACTGGCCACAATTACGACAATGGTGCCGCTTCTTGAACGTTCCAAACTTTTGTGCGCAAATACTGCAACTCGGTGCGTTCATCCAGCGTGGCGGCAATGACACTGCACTTCTTGCAGTTGTGGACGGTCTCTGCGATACAATAGACTGCGGTCTCGAGGTCTCGGTCGTTCTTCGGGGGGACCATGGACTCGGTCCAGCATTGACATTAGGCGTTCCTAGCGTCACATTTACCTGCTGTGCATAAAAGTCATTGTCCGAGAAAGATCGCATCTTGAGCGATGCTGTGCTGCTCAACCTGCGTTGTCGTTGTCCATATTGCACCCCACTGACTCTCTGAGGCACAGGGAGGTCACCTGCAATAGCTTGGAACCTCTCGGATGGTCTCAGCTGTCCTTCATCCTCCTGTTGTTGACTTTCTTGCTGTAGTTTCGCCTCCTGTTCCTCAATAGCCAATTGATCCGGCAGTCCCTCTTTGGCGCACACGTGATGGTACATCTCCTCTAGCAACTTTACACTGCGACTAGGCAGTCCAGCTTTGCGTGCCAGTTGCACGGCATTCTCGCCCGTAGGTGCCTTCTTGAGTACAGCATCTGGATACGAAGCCAGCAGAGCCTGAAGCCATTCGATGCGTGCTTGGGCCTTGATTGCGATCTGTAGCGGTAGCATCTCGGCCGTATTGGGCGCCCGTGCACCCTGTGGGTAGGCCTTGAGCAGAGCTAATAGCACGCCTTCTCCGATGGACTGGGGCTCCGTACAGGCCCAATGCAGCGGCAACATCCCATACGAATCCACCTGTTGCGCCGTATTGGGCTCAGCATCTACGAGACGTCGCAGCTCGTCCCAGCGCGAGCTCTTGGCCAATTTAACGGCGTCCAGGCGCTTGCTCGCCATGGCGGGGCGAAACTTGATTGATCCGGTTGTCCTAGAGCCCGAAAGTACGTGCGGACGATGCCACGAAGCGGCGAGATGAGGGGGTCAAGTTTATAGTGGCCACTTTGGGCTTGCGGGACGGTGGTACGATACTGATAAAACCGGTATGCTTTTAGAAACGGGACACGATTCGTCGGACGGACGAATCGCTCGAGATCTGACTTCGTTGCACCGAAGTAGAGAGCGTGTGGACGTTGCGAGGAAGACTTGATCTTGCCTCGCTTTTGGCCGATGGCGACCAGGATGCGGCACTTTGATGGGAAAGGTGTCGACAAGAGGACTAAACGCGTAGGACACAGTGTTGGGAGTTGGTGTGGCATACACAAGGATCACAAGCTAAAGTCTCAACATGGTGATTCATCGCCATGATGCAAGTAAAGCAGCTTTGGAGTCCAAAGCTGCTTTTGGAATATGTACCAGCACTGCTTTGAAGACTCCAGCAAAGCCCATACAGTTCTCTTCATGGTCGGAATACACCAGTCAAGTCTTTCCTTTCTCTACCCTTTCGGTCGGTATATGACACATCGCAGGTCCCATGAAATCGGTTACCTCGCACTTAGTCGGATCCTCCATTCTGTTTAACAGCATTATTTTCCACTCAGAAACGCCCCGTCAAGGTGATCGACCACGCCCCCAGATCCGTCGCTCAGTACGTGCCCGTGCACTCGCCACTGGCGCATGTGAAATCCTCCACACCGTCGGTCGCCATGGACGCAGTGGAGACGGAGGCCGACGGTTCGGACCCGATGGAATTGCTGCACGTCAAGCGTCAAGGCCAGCGCGAGAGCTTCACTCGGTATCGCCTGCAAGAGACGCTCATGCTCATGGGCTGCAGACCCAAGGACGCTGTCATTGTGACGAGGGAAGTCTTTGTAGTGTTTTCCAAGCACGTGACAAGGGAGAAGAAGGACAGCAACAATGAGGAACTGGAGCCCGTCGCACTGCCGTGGCATCTATTGCACCAATGCATCTACTCGTCACTAGCAAGACTGGATTATGTGAAACCACACCATCTACTGGACTTTGAAGTGGCCAAGGAGATCACACAGAGAAATCAGAGCTTCGCTGTATTGCTAGGAGGTACTTCTGGTACGGGCAAGTCGACGTTGGCGTCGTTATTAGCTGCTAGATTGAGACTTACGACAGTGCTGCCTACGGACTCGGTCCGACATGTCTTGAGATCGTTTACATCCAAGGAGGAGAATCCCTGTGCCTTCGTGTCGACGTATCAAGCTGGAGATGCATTGTCGCCAGAGATGGTGACAGCCATTCAGGGCGATCGAGAAGATATGTCGGTGGCGAGGTTGCATAAGAAAATGGTGCTGAAGGGATATAAAATGCAGTCGGATCTTGTGCTGGAGAAGCTCGATCGTGTACTTACGATGTTTGAAGAACGCAAACAATCGCTGGTTGTGGAAGGGGTTCATCTGAATACGGATGATCTGCTGACATTGGTGAAAAAACACCCGACTTGTGTCCCGTTTGTCATTTATATCAGTAACGAGAACAAACACCGTGAACGGTTTGCTGTACGCGCGCGGCATATGACTATCGACCCACAGGAGAACAAGTACATTAAACACTTCGACAACATCCGCATCATTCAGCGGAATCTGTGCAAGCATGCAGATCGATACCTTATTCCAAAGATCGACAACACCAACGTTGATCGAAGTATTGCCACTATACAAAGCACCTTAGTGCGTGTACTGCGGAAGCTAGATCGTGGTGAAAACCTCGTGGACGACAAAATTGGCAAGTTTGTCATGTTATCGCGTGAGCATGAGAACTCCATTAAGAAAGCTTGGTCGAGTAAAGGTGTGCGCAAGGCCATGCGCCCGCTTATCAAGCAAAAAGTCTCCAAACGGCTACTGCTGCGTCGACTACTTGCCGAACAAACGATGGATACATTCGGAGTTCCTGATCCCCATCAAGGTGAGGATTCGTCAAGTAGTGAAGAGGAAGATGAAGAAGACGCGGGTCGCGAAGCTGATGATGAAAGGAACGGTGAGGATGATGATGAAGACGAGCAAACCACGGTAGTGGGTAGTTTGCTCAGCGGTACGAACACGCGAGATCATTCATCTACCGCAGGTCAGGCATCACCAATGCTGCAAGCGACACCAACACATGTGGCCACCCAGAGACGAATGTTTTTGGATGAGATTGAAGAACACTCGGCCGGCACGAGCGACAATGCCAACCAAATGCGCTCGCTTTCGCAAGCAATCCGCCAAGCAGCGGTCTGGCGTGCAAGTCAGCCATTGACAAATTACACAGATTGGGAGTCACACGTTCCACCGCCAAGTCCAGAGGCTACTTTTTCAGATGTCATGGGGATCATGCCGGGTTTTACAGTAGCAGTGGAGAAAGGGAAGCACCCGCCCTGGGGTTTTGAGGAAAGGCGGAAATCATGGATGGCTGGAGATCAACCTGCTGATGCACCGAAGAGCCTTGCTGCCCAAATGGGTACCAGTAGAACCCCACCTCCTAGTGCATCTCGACAATTCAAGGCGTTCATAGAAAGCCAGCGTGTTGAAGGAGAGGCTCAATTGCAAATGCAACGAACGCAGCAACAGCTCCAGCAGCAACAGGTGCTGCCAGTGAGTCATCAACTACCACCTATTGGAAGGCGAACGAAGATGGCAGGTCGAAGGGTGTTGTCATTGCCCCCGAGCCCCTTCAGGATAGCTCGAGTAGCTTGGATTTTGACTTCGACAGTGTGTCGATGGCGGATGCTAACGAAGATGTGGATCATGTGTCGCAAACGTCTTCTCCACGTGACGGATGTAAGTGTTTTGGCAATGGTATGTTTAGTATTCGTTTGTGTGCTAACTCGTGATTTGTGTACAGGTGTTTCACCGTTGGAGCACAGTTACGACGATGCCGATAGCCACTTTGAGGTCAGCTCACAAAGCTCTGTGGAATGAATGATCATTTATTGATATACCTGCTAAAATGAGATAAACAAAAGTGACAGCGTGTCAAAATTCTATCATCTACATGTAGCTGCAGGCTCGGTCCGTTTCAGTGTCATAGCTGTTTCTGGTGAGGTGGTGACGGTCCTACCAGTGTGCAGTAGCGGATGTACGAAAATGCGTAAGCACCTATGAGTGAAAGTGCGACTCCCACAAAGTTGGTAAAATGAGTAGGTGCGTCAGGGAAAAGGAGGTAGCCACCAAAGGTGGCGAAGAGGTCCTTGATATTGCCTGTGACGGACGTAGTGAGTGCCGAAGTATGGAGTGTGCATATCTGCACGGAAAACTGGTAGAGCACACACATGCTACACATGATCGCCATTCCAGCGACGAACCTAGGGTCGCTCAAATTCGGGAATGCCAGCACCTCGTCGCGTTCAAAAATGAATCCAAGCACAGAGCAGCACACAGCACCAGCCATGCTGTTGAGGATCACAAGCTGGCGCGGAGTCAATGCGCTTTCTTTGGAGAATGCCAATGACAATGCTGTACAGAGGTTCTGCAGCAATACAAGCATATATCCCCCGCGTCCATCGGACATCACGTCGGTACTCCCAGCAATTAGGCTGCCGATAGAGCTCACTGCAATGATCGTAACGTTGTCAGTCATATCTGGACAGGTCCAGGACTTGATCGAAAACGTTCGTACCGAGAATCGCCATCTTGATCGAGCCGGAAATTGCCTGGTACCCAATTCGTCATTGCAATGTCAGCTTCAACAGATACAGGAACGCTACGCTATCGACGTACTTTGTGTAGCACAAGCCACTCGATCAACAAGACCGTGATAGTCGTCAATCGACGCAACACCAAGTACCTACAGCAACAGAGCAGTTCAGTAATCTAACATCATAATAGACACACAGTGGTAGAGGAATTATGCTTCACCACGTACATGGGCAAGTTCACGACGCTCATGCTAGCGAAACCCAGCAGCATGTTGCTCAGATGCAGCGCCATCAGTGGCAGCAGCACACGCACCACATAGGCCACACCTCGATGCTTGATTTCCGCGGAATCGTTGACTCTCGGTTGCTGCGTGACGCCCGTGACGATTGCGACAATGTGCTGCACCGTCGACAGCAACGTGAGACTCGAAAGTGTGAAAATGCTCTGGATGGCACCCAAAGTGTAGACGGAGCGCCATTGGAACGTCGTCACCAGCGTCTTCGTGAGCAGGTTCATGCTCAATGAGCATAGGAAGTAGAAGGCACAAGGCCACAGGGCTCCCAGCACCGACAGGATGCTCGACCGTGACGACTTGTCCATCGTGACACTCGTATCTATGTTTATCGACTGAATTTCAAGTGAGAAAATCATAGCACAATCATATTAGACACAGCACACATGCACGCGTTAAACGCGTCCCGATGAACCAACTATTATCTCCCTTTTCATTTAGAAACACATCGAGGCCTCAGTTATCGAACTCGGCGTTGCTTTCACTTTCGTCAGTAAGGCAATGAGATACTTTCTTGCTCTGTGAAGTGTAGCATCGGTTTGGGATAACCAATTTCTTTGTAATCACACTTGAGCCATCAATCAAGCCATTGTGTGCCAACGGATACTTCCTTTTTGAAATGCCTACCGTGATTCAGTGACGCTCTGGTTTGGCGAGGTCAGGAACTTTGATCCAGACAATCGCTACCTCCCAAACGTGACGATTGCTGTAACTTGATTATCCATTCTTGACATTCTTGAGGGCGTACATGCCATCAAGAACGACCACTTAGGATTGTACTTGGTAGTGGCTTCCTAGGAAGAGGCTTTAGGTTCGGAGAACGAACTGGTCATGATCGATGTAGGTGATATCCGCATTAATGACAACCACGGTGGCGATGGCCGCGAAAACGAAGGCATGCAAGGAAATTTTTGCTATCAAGATGCGTTCTTGAAATCAGTTCGAAGTGTGCTAGATGGTTGAGGGGTGTATTCTCCACAGTCCTTGCCCAGTACGTGTGCGTGTGAATAATCAGCACCTATCGTCACCACGGCGGTGGCCTGTACCTGTTGGTAAACAGGCAAGCTGTAGTTGCCAGGCATGTGTGAGTAATCATCTTTAGGATTGTCGTCACCATAAAACCTTAGTTATGCATGTACCGGTACCTGCAATAAGAGCTCCTGTTTATTTGATACGTCAATGGGAGTATGATAATCTGCTTGCGAGTAAATCACCGCAGTTTGCATCTAGACGGATGCCATTAACTGCAACATGTGGAAAATCAATGAGGATGTACATGTACTACTACACGGCTTTCCTGCTGATTGTCCCCTTGCCAGTAGCGAAACGACCTTACAGTTCAGCACTTGAAAGTCTTCTTGTCCTTGCGTGATTGATCTCGCAAACACACCAGTTCCTGTGATATTATCAAAAGGAAATCTTGTCTGACCCAACCAAACAATAGCACCTTTTTTCTATTCCTCTCAATTCAAACGACATCATGCCGACGCTCATCCGTGTGCTTACTGGGTGATATAATATGAATAGTGTTACCCTCAACACACAAGCCGCCGACACTATCAGTTGTTTGTTTGGAATCGCGGACACGTTGAGCGCCATCTTCATGGCACCGATGCTTGAATCGTAAGATCAAGCAAACTGCAAGTCAAGGGGGGGACCACGGCAGAGACCTCGAACACAATGGCGCGAGCGTGTCGCTGAATGCCTTACAGCCATCTAGAAGCCTGATGCACGGGTTGCATTCCCTGCTACTTGCGCGGAGGGATCAGAGAGTAGTTGAAGCGCACCAAACATCGACCGTGATGACTCCCGCAGTATAGACACAACTTCACAGTCAAACCACTGACATGAGTTGCCCTCCTCGTGGCCGGTGGTCTCGTCGCTTGAGGCGTCAGGGACACGGAGCGTCAAGCAGGTCCTGGAATCCAGGATGGGATCCAGTAGTGAGCGGGCAGTTCTGCAACACATTTGCTGGCATACTTTCTCTGCATCGTGTTCAACACGTACTCCTCACTCGCGATCGAACAGCGAGAATCTCCACGACAACACTACAAAGCGTTTGTGGTGGAACTGCCATTATGGACGTCACAATGGACACTGAGGCACTCAGTCCGTCCAAGTTGAAGTGGGCACCATCTGGCCAATCAGTGCGCGCAATCAGGGCACTGACTAACGGCGTAAGCAATTGCAATGTTGTCGCCCTCGGACATCTGCCACAATCGCGACTCGTCTGGCGGTCAGTTCTTGGAGCTTCGCGCTGCAGTCTGCAGCTTGTTTAACATGACATCGCTGCTGACGTAGCATGGATGACAAGCACGAGCATGACGGTCTCGCCGCCGCCATTCGAAGCGTGCAACTGCTGTCACACAGAGGAGGCGTCGAACCGGACGTTGCCTCGACCTTCAACACAAACCTCGCATTCGATCTTGTTCCCGGCCAGACTCCCACTCTAGCTTTGCTGACTCTGTTGTGACTTCCATACGGGAAGTTCCAGTGCTACGAGTGACAAACTCGCGCCGGCCTCGCAGTTTAACGCACCGAGACTTGGCCTCTGTGTACCGACTAGCGGTCTGAGTCCCGCTGGCATACTGTCCCTCCTCGTCCGACAAATCCTGCCTATCAACCAATTCCAACGACTGGAAACTCGGCTGCAACTCATGCTCGAGTCACACGATGATCACCGCAGTCGGTGTACTTGTATAATGATTATACCATAATCATGGCTTCTGTTCTCTCTTGCTTTGCCTTCTTCACCATGGGGTGTTCACATGTCGCCGCATAACTCGCAAGCTTTGCAAGCCGCAAGTCGGAATCCTCTATCAGACCTGGCCACGCACGCGTTGCTGGGTCGAATTGTCGCTGATTGGCCGAAACTCCCCTTCCAGGCGGTTTTTTCAGAAAGTTGCACCATACAAATTGCAAGAGCAAGGCTGGTCTCCGTTTCACTATGGGCAGACGTTGGCTTGGGTCGTCGACTCCCAGTGCGGAATTTGCGACAGAAGACGCAGAAGCTCGTGAACGAGAGAAGACCTTCGTGTGCGAACACACAGCAGCCATGGCCACGAAATACACGGTACGTCGCCCCCTCGACGCCCTCGTCCTCCAGAGCTGACGTTCTGTCCGTAACAGACTTGGAATATCGATGAGGAAGTGAAGATCCGCATGACGGAGTCTGGTGCCGCCGCGCGCCCCGCTATCTCGGCCCCGCAGGCCTTCCAGAACACGCTGGCTAAATACGGCTCGGCCAACGCGCTACACTTCAAGAAGGACGGCGAGTGGTACGTGGATTGGTTAGGGGGAACGCGTGGCTTTGCCTAACATGGCTGAATCTTTGTGTTGCAGGACGTCATACTCGTTCCAAACCTACTACGACAAGTGCTGCCAGTTTGCCAAGGGACTGCTGCACGTCGGCCTTGAGCGCTACCAGGGCGTGAGCATCATCGGTTTCAACTCGCCCGAGTGGGCCATCGCCGACATTGGCGCTATCTTTGCTGGTGGCGTAGCTGCTGGTATCTACACGACTAACAACCCCAAGGCTTGCGAGTTCATTGCCAAGCACTCGGACTCTGCTGTCGTCGTCTGTGACGGCGTGAAGCAGCTCGAGAAGTTCCTGGCTATCCAGGACAACCTCCCCAAGCTCAAGGCCCTCGTCATGTGGAATGACGTTGTCCCTGAGGGCATCCAGAGCAAGGTGCCGATCTACACGTTCGAGGATTTCTTGGAGCTTGGCAAGGACGTCAAGGATGAGACCCTTAAGGAGATCATGGACTCCCAGAAACCTGGCAACTGCTGCACGCTTATTTACACGTCTGGCACGACCGGTGACCCGAAGGCCGTTATGATCTCACACGACAACGTGATTTGGACCATCATGAGCGTGGTCGGAATGATTAAGCGTAACTTCAACCACCAGATGCACAATGGTGATCGTCTCGTCAGCTACCTACCGATGTCCCACGTCGCTGCTCAGCTGATTGACATCTGGCTTCCCATTTGCGGCGGTTTGCAGATCTACTTCGCGCAGCCTGACGCCTTGAAGGGATCACTGGGAGTGACGCTCAAGGAGGTGCGCCCCACGTTCTTCTTCGGTGTGCCTCGTGTATGGGAGAAGATTGCCGAGAAGATGTGGTCGATTGCGGCCCAGACTACGGGCATTAAAAAGCGCATTGCAGGTTGGGCGAAGGACAAGGCCGCACAGAAGACGGAGCTTGCTCAATATGGCAACTCGGGAGGTGCTCCGTGCGGTTTCGGTGTAGCCAACGCTGTGGTGCTTATGCGTGTGAAGGAGGCACTTGGTCTGGATCAGTGCATTGCTAGCTTCAGTGGTGCTGCGCCTATCAGTCGCGAGGTGGTCGAGTACTTCGGTTCGCTGGATCTACCAGTGTACGAGTTCTTTGGTCAAAGTGAGGCTTGTGGTCCGCAGACATGCAGTATGCAGGGCAACTGGAAGATCAGTACATGCGGCCGCACAATTGACGGAGCGGAGACCAAGGTGGTGCCTGGCACGGACGAGCTGATCTTCGGTGGCCGTAACATTATGATGGGTTACCTCAAGGGTGAGCAACAGACTAAGGACACGATCGACGAGGATGGATGGCTGCACTCGGGTGACTGCGGTAAGATCGATGAGGATGGTTTTATGACGATTACGGGCCGTATTAAGGAGCTCCTCATTACGGCTGGTGGTGAGAACGTCCCGCCCGTTATTATTGAGGACACGATCAAGGAGGAGCTTCCACTGCTGTCGAACGTCATGGTGATTGGTGACCGCCGCAAGTTCCTTTCAGCACTGTTCACGCTGCGTGTGACGGTGGACAAGGATGGCCAGCCCACGGACACGCTGGACGAAAAGGCGCTCAGCGTTTTGAAGGAAATTGGAAGCTCCGCTACGACAGTCACAGAGGCTCGCGCTGACGAGAAGGTGAAGGCATACTTGGACGACGGTCTGAAGCGCGCCAACGCTCGCGCCACATCGCGGGCACAGAACGTGGCCAAGTTCGCTCTGCTGGACCACGACTTCTCTATCAACGGCAACGAGTTGACACCCACGCTGAAACTGAAGCGCAAGGTCGTGTATGAGAAGTACGAGTCGGTGATCGAGGGCCTGTACTCGTAAGCGCTGCAGTTAACAATGCCATAGATTATGGCCACTGTATCGATACGTCGGCATCGAACTAGCGTATGCGTCTCAGGGAATGTGTGCACTCGCGTATTAGCGTCTATACAAGAACTGACAGACTGATACGCTTATTATGTGTCGCGTAGCGTGCAGCACCAGCGACGGTAATACTGTGTCTTAGCTGCATGTGAACTTCATTTTTCTAGGTAGTTCGCTTGTACTCACGACCAAGAAATGGGAGTATAAGCTTCAAAACTTTGTGCATCTTCAGCTACATCAGCGCTTCCTACGCAAAAATGATCTACGCGCGCTTGCTCTTTTGACGCAGTTTGAGTTGCTGCTCCTGGAGCTGGTTGTTCTTCTGAATGGCCTCGTATATAGCAATCAGCATGATCACCACAGCCATCATGAGCACGTGCGACACATTGAACTTAAAAGCTGACGCCTTGCCTATATGCATAACGACTTTGTCAGCACTTCACATTTGATGCATCACTCTCAGACGTACCCAGAACGTGCTCCAGAGCGTAGCGCAACTTGTCGGCGTCTACATAATAAACAAAAACCAATCATTAACAAAGTTGGTGTGTAGTCAGGCGATCGTGGTGTTGTAACGCACAAGGCTTGAGCACTTGCACGGCTGGGATCGTCATGTAGCCCTTGAGGTCTGCGGGTCAGCCGAGTCGTTAGCGTGTCAAGCAGAAACTAAACGACAAGCGAGGATATGCAGTCGACACACTCATGGTAAGGAAGCGGAAGACATTCTGGAAGTTGAAGAGCGCCAGACCCGACACCAGCAGCAGCACAGGCGGCAGGAACAGCAGCTGCAGAGCGCTCAGGTTGAGGATCATGGTGCTTCTCGTCGAGTTTAGTGACAATGAGTTTGAGATCTATTTTGAGGATCAATATTGACCAATCAGAACGACCCAGAGAGTGATTGTCGCCACTTCAACTTATGGCTAGCGGCAACCTGTATGGAGTGGAGTAGGCATCAGCTTCTGAGCATTTAATGACATGGATACACAATACTCGAGCGCTATTCAGCATCGGACGTCCAACAGCTTTTGAAGTACTGAAGACTCGGATTCAAGCAGAATGAGGGAGGAGGAAATGACGAAAAATGTCTTGCTGAGAGGAAATACTGAAGATGTGGACGAGACTACGATCCCAGATCTCAATGGATCCAAGTGAGTAAACTCAGCCATGGCGACGAGGATGACACAGACGCTGATGAGCTCGTCACTAAATTTGAGGTATAGTCCTTTGATCTGGCTTTTGGTCTGGCTTTAGTCCCGCCCTTTGGTCCACCTTCCACTCAAATGTCCCATACAAACGTCCATATGTTCTTGCGTCTAAATCGCGCGCGAAACTCCAGTCTCCTCAAATAGAGTCGAGCCCGAACTCCGTCATGCAGACCCCGCAGCGCGTTCGGGGCGACGGCGACGGCGGTGGGACGCCCATGACGCCCACGCGTGACAGCTCGACGCTGCTGCGTGAACAGGAGGCGGAGCGGGAGCGTCTACGTATGGACAATTTCAACCAGGCGCTTCGGATCAATTTCCTAGAAGAGCGACTATTACGCATGAAACAGGGCACAGATTTCGCCAGTGAAGACCTGGAGAGCGAACTAGCGCAGCTGCGAATCACGCTGGAGGAACGCGACCACGAGCTGCGGCAGCGCAACTTCAGTATGATCCGTGCCACCGAAGCTATCGATATGTTGAACGCACAGCTCCATGAGGCTCAAGCAGCGGCCGCTAGAGCGCGAGAAGAGGCACAGAGAGAAGCAGAAGCTCAATTACACCAACATCTCGAAGAAAGGGGCGGAGTAGATGCTGAAACAGCTGAGAAATGGCGGAAGGAACTGGAGACTGCAAAACTGAAGGAACAACAGAGTCAATTGAAGATCCAGGAGCTAGAACAGGAGCTACAGAAACAGAAGGAGGCGGTGACGACGCTGACGAGTCAGTTGCAGGAGCTACAGGATGCCAGAACGAGAGATCAGAGAGATATGGAGCTCAGGAGCCAGAGAGAACAGCAGAACATGCAGCAGGTTGAGATGGCTAATGTCAAGGTCTCAGCTGAGGCGGAACATTGGAAGGTGGTGAGTAAACAACGTGAAGAGCAGGTTACGGCGCTGCAGCTGCAGACGGAGACGATGAGACAGGAGAAACAGGCACAGGATGCTCGGTACCAGGCCAAACTCAAGAGAATGGAGGAACAGGTTCAGCACCAGATGATCAGTTGCAGCGTGAGAGTGAAAACTACCGTGCAGAGCACACAAGACTGCTGACAGATCGTGAAAAGACACATTTTGATAAGGAGCGACTTGCAATGGAAAACGAGAGCATCAAACAGGAACGAACGAGACTCCAGGCTGAGATTGAACGAATGACTAAGGAAAGACAACAACTTGCTGGAGAGACTGAACGATTACGTCTGCAGAATGTGAAGTTGACTGCGGCATGCGATGAACAGACCAAATCGCTGGACAGCGCCAAGGCTGAACGTGAAGTTAATATGGACACCATTCACCGGCTTGAATCTGAATTGCGTCAGCAGCGTAAGATGGAGAATGAACATGAACTGACAATTAAATCATTGGAGAGTCGGTTAGAACATGCCGAGGCCGAGGTAAACAGAATGAAGGAGCAATGTGATTTAGCCGAGTCCCGCTGTCAGCAAACGTCAAATGAACGGCTACTGGCATTGGAAAAAGACCGTCAGGTTATGGAAGAAGACAACAGGCGACTTCGTGCCGAGTTATCGGGCTTCCAGCTAGACCTCGATACCATGGAGCGTAAACTTCAGGACAGCGAAAAAAGGTTTTCAACTGAGGCTGCGAATGGACTGGAGCAGCGCCAACATCTTTCAACTTATGAGGAGAAACTGGAGAGGAAATCTTCACAACTACAGGATTACCAAAAGAAGCTTGCTGCATGCGAAGACGAGCTCTCTCGACGGGCAGCACGAGTGCAGGACCTAGAGAAACAACTAGCGGAAGCAGTCGTAGCTGGTTCATCGACAAGTACTGCAGCTCGGCAACAAGAGATGGAATGGCAGAACCAGTTTGCAACGGAGAAAAATGCACTATTACGCCAACTGGATGAAGAACGACAGCGAGCCATTGAGGCTGAGCGATCAGCATCTGCATTAAAAAATGAGAGCATCTCATCCCAAAGAGAACTTGAAGCGGTAGAAATGGAGCTCCGTTCTCTTTTGCCAAGTTGTAATCGGACCTTTATGAACGGCCGTCACCAATCAGTGGTGAACCTAGCTAAAGAGGCTATTTCTACTTTGAAGAGCGAGTTTAAGGCGGAGGCGGCAGCAATGCAACACGCTGGAAACAACAATCTTCCTTAGTGAGCACAAAACTTGATCGCTTGTCCACCCAACTGCGATCAAGTCAAGGAAAACTAGAAGTTTTGCAACGGTCTTCCTTCCATGCCAAAGATGCCAAGCAATCAGTAGAGAAGACCTGGTCTGTTCGGTATGAAGAGCTGCTGTTAGAGAAGGAGGACGAGCGGCGGTCTCTTGAAGAGGAAATTCACTATTTCCAAGCCAAGGCAGCAGAAACAGAGAAAACACTTTCTCAGGCAGTTATCGACCTTCAGGCCCTGAAGCGAAGCCAACAAGGATCACGTGAAGAATCAGAGCGTGACTATCGCGATCTCAAGGAGAGTAATAGGCTATTATTTGATGAAGTGCAGGAACGCCGACGGTCAGCTGAACACGCACGCAAGCAGTACATGCAAGCGGTGCGAGAGAATAAAGAGCTGCTGAAGGCTATCGAAATGTACAAGGATGCAATCGCTGACCGCGATAAGGACATCGATAAGTATAAGTCGACTGTGATGAAATATGCTCAGCAGCTGCAGCGACGCGTGGAATTCGGCGAGGTGAAGCAGACACTGATGGAACAACTTGAACAAACCCAGTACATGATTACAGAGACATACAAAAGGTGGGAAGATAGCCCAATCGTCCGTGGTCCTGTGGTTAACGCTGCTGGGGTGGAGAGTTACGAAGCGGCAATCCTGCAGCTCGACGAGTACATTGGCCGGATGCAGTTGGTGTCAGAGCGCTGGGGCGAGTTTATGACCCAGTCTCGAGAACTGCAGCGACGGTATGGTGATGCGTGGAAGTCTGCTTCTCGTGGATTCGACCGCACGAAGGACCAACCTCGCTGGGCGGAAGACGTTGAACGAAAGTGCTCGCGCCTTTTAACTGAGGCTGTTCGTGTTTCAGAGACAATGCGCGACGTGGTTAATAACATCGCCGGAGTGTTACAGAAGGAGCGTGACGAAAAGAAGCGCATCGAGAAGGAGCGTATCATTTCTGTGGACAACAATGCATCGGTGAAGCGACGAGAGGATTCTTCGAAGTGGTCTCCAGTTGACGCTGGTTTCTTTGATGAGTACCGAGGTACACCGCGATCACGAAGTTCCAGTCAGCCGGAGTTTGAAAGTCCGGTCAAGCAGAATGGCTTCGACCCTCCTCGCCGCGGCTCAAAGACTTCGACGTCAGCTCACCGCAGCGTAAATTCGTTGTACCGCAATTCTCTTTCATCCTTAGGACGCATGGGTATGAAGGTGCAAGACTTGGAGAAGGAGATCCGGAATGCTCACGACTGAACGTCTAAATGGCCTACTAGAGTTGTGTTGTCCCAGTCTCGGGTCAGCAATATTTTATTATGACACTCGCGAATGGTACTCGACGAAGATGTGTACTCTCTAGTCAAACCTATTAATCGCCAAGCAGTGCCATTCCTACTTCCAATATTTGCTAGAGAATTTGCAGTTGATGATTACTTTCGTCGTATTGAGCTGTTTTGCACATATTCAGAGCTGTACTTGCCAGAACTGATTGATCGATCTATTCTTTGGTGGCGATAGAGTTTGGATCAATACTCATCCTAATAAGAAAAGATCGATCGAAACACGACTAGCTGCATGGTCATCGCGACGAGCCGAATAACTTCGTGATCCCATCAAGTAAAATCCATTTGGATGAAAGGATTCTGGTGGTTCCCCCACATCTTACATTATGAAACCTAAATTTCTAGTCCACGAACGATATTTCAGAGTACTTGCACACCAGATGAAGCTAATTCGAAAAGAGCGACCAAGCCTTAAAGCGAATATGTTGTCTCCAGTAGCTCAATGCGATTGTAACGCAAAAGGCAGCCAACCGTTGTCGGGGAACCGCGATATTACAGGATCTAAAATCACTACACAGAGAGAACATGAGTTCGTGCTACAGAACCATTGACAACCTCGTACCATTCAACGCATCGGCTGTGGCCTTGGGTACTAGCTCAGCTGTCACATTGGTGCTGTGGCTGACATCAGGACTTACATTCACCTCAAGCAGCCACACTTGATGATTCTCATCTACGAGAAAGTCGAAGCCTAGCCACTCGAAGCCTCGCTGTCCCACAACAAAATCACTCAGCATGGTTTTAGCAAACAGTCGAGACTCTCATCACGGCAACTTACCCCAACGACCTTGAGTTTTGGAAACACTGCATCTAGCGCAAGTCGTGCAGTGCTCTGCATTTGCGGAAGAATTGTTTCCATCCACACATCTCTTCCATATTCTTGTCTACAAGTGCACGCGGAACGAGAGTTAAACACGAATCCATATACTAAATCAAGTAAAATAGTCTCACCTCAGCGATTCTCGAAACTGCTCCGAATTCCACATAGCGTCTAATTGGTCTCTAGGGATTGAACCAGGGACATCAGAGCCTAGTTGATCAATTTCGGTAGACTGATGTGGAGCAAAATGTTGCTGAACTGAGTAATTGCTGAGGTGCGTGAATCGATCATGAAGGCATGTCAGGTCGAATTTACGAGAACAGAAGCGCAAGTAGCTTCTATAGAACCAGAACGCCGTCGGCTTCGGCTCCAGCTCGGTAATTAATACCCACTGACGAATGTCAAACTTACGTCCGTTTTGCAGCAGCAATGGCCGCTCAATGTACTTCTGGATAATCCACTTGGTCAGTGACGAGCTAAACTCCGCTTCTAGCTGGCCGCCTTGTTCACCAGGCGATGTTATCTCTACCAGCTCTTCCATCGAACTGCACAACATAATTCCCCGCCCTTGCGATAAATTCGACGGTTTACAGATCCAAACGTTATTGTTCCCAAGCGCATGAAATTGCTGGTCTCGGAGTCGCAACTCCTCCAAAATCTCTTTTATCTCGAGGCTCCTCTTATTGTCAAGTGGTACAGACTCCAACCCAGAATTTGTCATTAGCTGCTCCCACTTCTCAGACTGGAACTCACCAGCCTCCTTCCTCCAGCGCTCAAAAAAGTTGTCAGAAATCAAAGTTCGCGCTACTTCCATTGCAACTTCCACTTGATCAGTGGCCATTGTTGACTTGAGACTTTTCTGTAGCACTGCAACTGCTTCACTATAGAGAAACCAGCACTTCAATAGTCGCTGGTCCTGTGGTCGGCTCCAGTCAAACGTCCTGGGGAAGCATCGATCCACTTGAAGCTGATCTACTGCGTGTGTGTACAGAAGCTCTGTGAATTGGTCCTTCTGCGAGAAGAGAATGGAGTGGTGAAGGTGGTTCACGATCTGCTGGGGCTTCACGCGAGTCCACGCGATTTTGGTGTAGTTGGTCCACTTCAGGTCGAACTTAGGGCAGCCGACGAAAGGAAGACGTCGCCATCCACGTCTCTCGAGCTCCACCACGACGTCCGCGAACTTGTCGTCGGTTGCGAAGAGATGCGTCATTGACACTTGACTGCAACTTTTGACAATTTGAATCAGCCAATAAGAGGAGATTACCCACTT
The DNA here is from genome assembly GCA_008079305.1 of Phytophthora palmivora. Taxonomy (NCBI): domain Eukaryota; phylum Oomycota; class Peronosporomycetes; order Peronosporales; family Peronosporaceae; genus Phytophthora; species Phytophthora palmivora. The sequence goes on along the minus strand of VOQZ01001154.1, from coordinate 210,955 downwards.
CAAGTCATTCAGCCAATGAGACGTGAGCATACGCCTTCAACTAGAGCAACCAGTTGAGAAATATGTCAGGGTTACTATATTCTGGTTTGAATTCTAAAACGTGCCAAGGTGCTAAAGCGATATCATCATCTGGCAAGCTTCGTCATGGTTTGCTGCGATTGCCATCGTCGGAAGCGTCATAATGCTCCGAAGCACTGATATCCCAGTGGTACAACAATTTTATTACAGTCAAGACCGAGTGATTCTTCCGACATAAACTACATACCTGCTGCTCACCGAAGATAAGTAACATTCTTGGTTTTCTCGCAGCGCGCGTAATCGATGCAAGTGTACGTGCATCGAAGACGTTAAATACTGCACCTGCATTGAAGCCACCACTGCTTCCACCGATTGATCGTACTCCCTGTACCGAATATTGCGTCGTTAGAACTGCTCCTAACGCTTTCAGACAGAGAATATACCTTTCAAGAAGATCAGCCACAACTTGCCTCGCCAGACTCTCCACCGTCTCGTGCAGCTCGTCACTAGAATGTTGACTTCTGTTGATAGCCCGGAGTTCGATTTCTACGTTCTTCAGTTCCTTCAGCGCTGACTCCGTTGCTTCCTTAAACAGAGCAGTTGATCGGGTAAGCTGCTTGGAATGGCAACGCTCCTCTTCGAGTTTCCGGGCCAACTCGTAATTCTCCTCTGAGAGCTGTCTGTCTTTAGCTACCACGGCTACTTGCTCCGACGACGCTAACATGCGCTCGACTTCCTGAATCCGAGAGTCGAGTAATACTTGATGTAGTTGTGCTCGTGTGAGTCGCCGTTCCAGCTCTTCCTCTATCGCTGATGTCTCGTTCAGACCTCCTTCTTCACATTCACGGAGCTTTAAGTGCATAGATTTGAGACCTTGCTGAAGTCTAGTCAACTTGCCACGAAGCCGACGATTTTCTGCCTCAATTAATTGCCGGTCTTTCTCCAGGACTCGCAAGCGGTGATCCGCAGATCGCTGACAACAGGCTACAGCGTGATCCAGCTTCTGCTTCGCTGTCTTCATGCTCTTCACTTGAGATGTCAAAACCACTACAAGTTCTTGACGGACATTCGCGATCTCCTTCCAATTTTCATTGCCGTCTTCGGTATTCATCTCTAGCTTCTGTCGCGCTTCCAGTTCATGCTGTAGCTGGTGTTCTACCTCACTTCTGGCATCCTTTGATGCTTGCAACTCGAGCTCCAATTCGTTTACAGCAACTTTTGAAGCTTGCAATTTGATCTCAAGCTCACTGTTACCATCCTTTGCTGCCTGCAACTCAATACTCAGCACCTCTGCAGAGTCTCTGATCCACGTCAGTTCCTCTTCCAACTCGATTACTCGATGTGAACTGTGCGATTCTTCATGAAGCGCTTGAGCTTCTAGCTCGTCCTCACTGTCTCGAACTAAGTGCCGAAGCATGTAGTCCGCTTCTGCGTCGCGTTGGGCCTGTTCCGCTCGTGCTGCCATCTCTTGAGCCGCTTGAACTTGCATCACCAGCGCCTCAATCCTTTGCGTTGCTTGAGTCAGTGTTATTTCTTGCGTCTGTAGTTTCTGGTCGCGTTCTGCTAGTTCAAGGCGTAGCTGAATCATTTCGTTCTGCTGATCCCCATCAGGGCTTCGAAGCTCTTCCACTTTGGACATGTTGAGGGCTGCGCACTTTCTGAAGTGAGTGAGTGTACGTTGAAGTTGAAGTGACCATCACTCTTTGCTGATCAAACAACATGTCACTATTTCCTTGTCACTCAAACGCGGTCATTCGAGCTCATGTGGAAGGGATGGCGCTTCCTCGCCAGCACTTCACGCGCTCTCTCACCTGCTAGAAATGTCGTAGCGCTGCGACGGGAGCTCTCAACTACCTCAGGAGTCACAGATGTCCACCCCGTACTAAGTTCAAATCGCGAAAAGGGTCTGGCATTCGAGGAGCAGGTGGTAACGCTCATGCAATCGCTCAACTGTGAGCTGCAAGCCACACAGCAGTCACGAGACGGCGGTATCGACCACCAGGTTGGAGTTGCACTAGCATTACCCCAATATACACAGAGTTAGGTACTCTAGAAGTTAATAGTTCTTGCCATTTCTAGGGTTCTTGGATCCTTCCCGACTTGGAGGTGGAGGTGGTGACACAGTGCAAGAACGAGAGCAAACCCGTGGGTGTCCACTACGTGCGGGAGTTCCATGGTGTCTTGAGCTTCTTCTCGCCCACGACCGTGGGGTTATTCGCCTCTACATCGGGCTACAGTCTCTACGCTCAACGGTTTTTCCTTCGCATGACGCATCCGGCGATCCTGTGTACTGTGGATACCGATTCAAGTCGTCTCACTTCCTTCCTGCTGAACGACCGAGCTCGGACGCTATTGCCCAAGCTCACTGTTGGTTCGTTGTTCGTGAACCAGGAGCACACGCTCATGCTCACCTACGGCGACAAGATCCTCGGCTGAAGGTTGTCAATTCCTCGTCACTGAATATTTTCACGTCCAGTCAATAGAGTATCCAACAATCAGCGATCGATCATCTCGACAAGTGCGTCATGTCGTTAGTGGTGACGGCACATTATTGCACAGTGCATCTGATGGTCGGACTAACCATGTCAGTGCATTCTCTGATTGATTGGCCAAAACCATTCTTGAAAGCCTCTGATTGGTCAATTCTTTCACCAAAGTTACTCACCCTCATACCTCAACGGCCATCGCCGGCACGACTCGATCCTCGTTGCTGCGTGTGCCTCCTAGTGCTCAAGTTCCTCTATCTCATGGCTACATCACTGGACCTTGCAAGCCTGCAATCCATGGCGCAGACGCTCCGCGGCAGCTTCTTGAGTCAGGCGCTGGTGCTGGTGCTCATTGTGCTGCTGCTGCGCTACGTGGCTGCGTCCTGGCGCTCCGGCTTGGCGCCTTACGAGGTGGAGACGTGCCCACCCATCAATCCCCACGTGCATTATCGCTACGGAGTATCGCAGATGCAGGGGAGACGGCCGTACATGGAGGACCGACACACGGTCATGGCGGATCTGAATGGAGACTCGAAGCAGAGCTTCTATGGCATCTTCGACGGCCACGGAGGCGACGGCGCTGCAAAGTAAGTTGACGAGAATTACACTAGAAAATGGTGTGGGCTGATGGCTGATATTATGGTGTAGTTATTGTGTGCAGGCCATGTGTCAAAACGTGATCAGAGAACCCTCGATCACAAAGGAACCAGCGGAAGCGCTGAAGAATGGATTCCTGCGTACTGATCAAGAGGTTGGAAAGTGACTGTGATGTTTGGTGTAGTTGGATTGGTTTTGATGTTTACTCGATGCAACAGTATTTGCAGATTGCTAACCGCAAAAACTCGGAGGATGGCACTACAGCGCTTGTGATGCTTACGCAAGGTGACGAGATTTTCGTAGCACATACAGGAGATTCTCGTGCTGTCTTGGTGCATGGTAGTGGCAAAGTGTCGGTGTTGACGTCGGACCATAAACCCAACCGACCGGACGAACGTCGTCGAATTCAAGAGTTGGGAGGATCCGTAGTATTCTGGGGTGTATGGCGCGTTGAGGGAATTCTTGCTGTTTCACGAGCTATTGGTGACCGCATGCTCAAGCCGTTCGTGGTGGCAGAACCCGAAGTGAAAAAGTTCACGCGCACGGATACAGATCGCTATGTCGTACTTGCTAGTGATGGAGTGTGGGATACGGTCTCCAATGACGACGCGGCACAACTGGTACTCAAATACGAAGACCCACAATCTGCAGCACAACGGATCATGGAGGAGGCATACACGCGTGGAAGTATGGACAACATCTCCGTCATGGTCGTTGATTTGAGAGAGTAAGTGGAATACCTTTGGAGAATTCATCTAAAAGTGTCAGTGTTAACTTATGTGACGTTGACGGGTTCATGTAGAGAGAAGAACGAGTGCTCAGCAAAAGACGCATAGGTTGACCATTTTGACGATAGAGCGTGAGGGACAACAAGTTGTCAATAGTGGTGATACGACGAGTTAAGTGAAGTTTCGTGCCCCTTGAGTATCTAACAAAACAGCATGAAGACACCTTAATCTCTCGAAGATACCTGATAATCCGCAGTGGTGAAGCCAATAGAATAGCCCTTATTTTTCAAGCACCCGTAGATACACGGATTTCATTGATCAAGTGGTGCGCCTACAACTACTTATATGTAGGCTGGACTGGTTTGCACAGCTCTTTGTGAAATTGAGGCTTCACGATGGGGTCCATGGATACGGAACTGTCAGTAACATAGCGAGCTTTCACGAGCTCTTCACTTTCGTTCGTCCACGCTCGCGGTGTTTCTGGAGCTCCTCGCCCCGCATCGTCCGTCCTTTCATCTCCCGAGGTGCTGCAAATTCTGTCGGTTTGTTCGTGTTGTTGTAGGTCGAGTGGGAAATCGACTCCCACGTGTTTGAACCTCTCGTTCTGTCGGCCCCAACGAGCTCGTTGTAGTTATATTTGGATGTATCATTGACATTGCGTAACCCTGCGCCGAACTCTTGCACTTTGATGCGTGCTCCTTCCTGCATCTGAATGCGTGTACTGCTAGTGTAGTTGACACCTCCGTCGCGGATATCTTTCACGGCACCTGGACGGTATGCTTCCTCCACAAAGTTTCCCACCAGCGTTTTACATTCGAACGACCGCTTTCCACCACGCAAGATATTGGAGCCACCACCTCCAAGCATTGTAGCGTAGATATCTTGATAATGGTCTCGATACAGAGCTAGTCAAAGGAATTCTGCGTCCTCGTTCTCCACGCCAAATAAATACTAAAAATGGCTTCACAAACTCGACAGATGATTGGTCAGTCTGGTTGAAGTGCCAATTCTTGATTTAGGTGAGCTGTTTTAAAAGCAAAGCTATAAGCTTACAAAAGACAACCAAGCTTTCCGTACCGATGACATTCAATTTTAATTGGTGAACAACGCTTACTGATGCTACAAACCATTGCAATTGCAGATGATATTATTTGGTTGTATGTGGATATCTCATGATTATGATAAGCATCCAATTACCAATACTGCCCTGGCTACCATGTCGTATCGACAGAAATTGATTGAATGCCTGGTTACTCAATGCAGTGCTCGGAGCACAATGGAGGATGATAAGGCTTACTGCAACACCTTTTGCGGAGTTACTGTTCATGATAGTCTACAATGTAGACTCTACATTGATGATCCATCAAGCACAATTGACTTTTGCACTAGAGCCACAACATTACAGCAACAGTACCACTACTTCCATTTTCGTGGGAGAGGTACCACCTAACCAGCCTCTCCACTTTCCAACCAACTTGGTTACCAAGTGCTGCTACCATGGCATCCGTTTTGCCTGCACAAACAAAACGGCTGTCCAAACCTACCCAATGACATATAAACGGTTCCTAAAGTTTGGTGCTGGAGAGTCTCCATACTGTTTAAAGCAAATCAGACCTCTTGATCAGCATACTGTACTTTCACTCAGATTTTCTCAACATCATTCCTGGGAAAATCACTTTTGCATCTGCTCCAAGCCGCTCACATTCGTGTCGGACAGGAGCCATCGCTGCATGCCGCACACAGACACTATGGGTGAGAGCTTGACTGTCAGGTATGTACACAAGACACGTATGCATCTCTCTATGGCCTCCGATATCCAAGGAGCAGAGAGGAGGCGTGTCCATGTCAAGGAGAAGGAGCCCCAACAGATACTGATACCTTATTCTACAATTCTCTTTGTATCGACAGACTATTCGTGCGCACACAGACGTACGACATCCCGTGCGACCCGCGGCAGCCGGCCAAGTGGCTCTTGATGCAGGCGAAGAACATCCAGCGCTCCAGTCAGAAGAACACGCCGCCTGAGGACGAGCTCGAGGTGCTTTTCAACCGCACAAGTCGCCAGGTGATTAATCTAGAGGACTCTATTGGCAGCAGCATCTCGGCCATGGACGTGATCGACGCCCGAACGCTGCTACAGACGCCCGACACGTCGTTCAATAGTGCCATGTTCCCGTGGCTGCGGTCGTATCCCGGCGGTCTGCACCTCTCGGCCGACAAGATCGACTCGTCCAACGGTCTCTTCTTCCAACAACTTTATGCCTTCACATTGATTGGCAAGCGCACGCCTGTGTCTGCAGCTCAACGTAAGCAGAAGCACGATCAAGACGCGTTCTTGTCACTACTGCACACGTACGTCATGGGCAACTACGACGAGGACAACAGGTCGCGGCCACTGCCGACGAACACCGCAGTGAATGGACGATATTCTACCGGACGGCCAACGACTTCTTCAAGTAACTATGTGTCGAACCACAGTAATGGAGCTAGACGAACGACTGTGCCGTCTTCGCCTGGATACCCACCTGAACATGACCCGAATGGCTTCTCAGACTCAGGATCGGACAGCAGTGTGGAAGACTCGCCGTCGTACCCGACACGATCTTCGCAGACAAACGAATATGGTGGACCTCAACGTATTCCCGCTCCGTCGAGTCCTGTACAGGTTCCAGTGGTTCAGTCTCCATCATTTCCTCGTCCCCAGAATGCTTTGGATGGGATGGAAAATGTATTCGATATTGTTTTCAAGCAACAGGCAATTGGCATGAAGCTCGGCGCCGATGAGACCAAACAGTTTGCAATCGTGAAGGAATGTTTCGAAGGCTCTGAGGCAAAACGATATCCTGAGATTCAGAGTGGGGTGGTTATCCTGGCGGTGAATGGACAGGAAGTGAGTGGCCTTGGACTTTCACGCGTGTTATACCGATTACGAGAAGCCCCGCGTCCTGTAGTTGTTCGTTTCGGCCGCATGTCGACTCGTCAGTTGCTGGAACGACGCAAGGGTCGTAAATACTAACCAAGAAGCTTGCCTCAACACTGCAACTGGAGAATCGCGTGATCGGGACGTTCAGCGTTCTTCACTATTGTTTGTGAGCGTGTTCTACTACTATCGACAAAGAGAAGACTATGCGACTGTCGTGAACGATGTCAGGATCTCGCAGCGACTTAATACCACCATTAATGCAAAGGTAATATTCACAACTTTGTCATCTAAGCCTCAAACTATACTGTTACGTTTGATCTATTGCTACATGTTGGGAATTCCAGAGGAACACCTCCGTACTACTGTACTACCTACTTTTACTAATGTAATAGTAGCACAAGAGCTGAGACTACCAATTTTTTTTTTACTAATTCGAATAAGTACGAATAGCATATTCCTCGTCTGCCAATGCCTCCAGGACCCGCAGCTAATGGTCCTTCATCTCACGATGAAGCTCACGTGCGTCAATTGCTTCGAGATCTACATGTAGACACAGGCGACGTGGTTCTATTCGACCGCAAATGTTCGTCCATGGGGCTTTACGGCGGCGCCATCTGCGTATGCGCCAAGTTCTTCGGGCAGACGCACTGGGACCACAATGGCGTGGTCATCCGAGCACCGTCACTCGCTCCGAACGCGGAATACCCAGAAGATGAGCTGTTCCTACTAGAGGCGGCACTCACAGGCGTCAAATTGCGGCCCCTCGTGGCTCGAGTGTTGCTCAGTCGTGGTCATGAGGTCGCACTAAGGAAATTGCAGGTGGATCGCACTCCTGAACTCCAGAATAAGGCGATGCAATTCGCTCTAAACAGTTTAAACGCCCCTTATGAAGACAATCCAGCGAGATTTTTCAATGCTGGCGTGTCGGTGCCTACACGCATCGCTCGAGAACGGATTTTTGCTGCTTTAATGGCGACGAAGAAGGAGCTGGCGAGATTGGATACGGAACTCGCTCATCGAGACAAAATGCCAGTGTTTGAGAGGAAGGCATTGCTGCAAGAGAGAGAAGCTGTGAATCAACGATACCAGACACTGGGAGAAGAGCTGAGAGGGACAGAACGCTCGATGTTTGAAAACGCAGTGGTGGAAGGAGAAGTCAAGACGACCAAGATGTTCTGCTCCCAGTTGGTGGCTGGGTTGTATCAACATTTAGGACTGTTGTTACCATATCCGTCGGCGAATTCATATCTGCCGAAACATTTTAGTGATCGAGATGGTGGAGACTTTCTCAAATTGCAACAAAGTGCGAGCTTTTTACCGGAAATTTCAATGCGCAAGAAGTTGGAGAAGGAGACTGAGCGATATGCGACCCGAGTACATGAAGCGAAGGAGCGGGGTCCACGTGCTGGTACGGAGACTACTGCCATTGTGCATTGCTTACGTCGTCACCAGCTTTTCCACACGATGAGTGAACCAGAACTACTGGCAGCAGCTTCACAATTCCGACGTCGCGTACTGGCAAAGGGAGAAGTTGTGTTTTATCAAGGTTCCCCTGGCGATTGTTTCTACATTATCGAGCGCGGAGATTGCGATGTGTTCGTTGACTATGATCACCTGTTAAAGACACAGCCAGCGCTCCATGCAGCAGATTCCAAAACAATGAGCCCGGAACTTCAACGGCGAATTCAGCTACGGAAGCGCAAGACTATTGCCCTGCCCGAGTTCAAGTCCTCGTCTAGCCTTGTAGGAAAGAATGAGCGCGTCCACGTGGCGACCAACGGTCCTGGCAACGCATTTGGCGAGTCTGCGCTCATTTATGACACCCCTCGGCGTGCTACAATCCAGGCTAGCTCCTCCAACTCGGACGATGACGAAGAAGCCGTCGTTTTGTGGCAACTGGACAAACAAACTTTCCGCGAGATTTTGGCGCGCCATCCTGGTAGCCAGCAGTCTTTAGAAGAGCGTCGGTTTTTGCTTGAGGCATTAGAAGACCACCCACTATTCACCGAGCTAGATGATCGTGCGAAGGCATTAGCTGTACGCAAGTGCTTTCCGTTGAGTGTGCGAGCAGGTACAACAATATTGCGGCAAGGTGACCCTGGTGACTACTTCTATCTGGTTGAAAATGGTCGTTGCGAGGTGTCACGCCGCAAACCGAAGGCGACGAAACCATTCGTGGATCGGGTCATCGGCCGTGGTGCCAGTTTTGGTGAGGCTGCGTTGTTGTACAATAGCCGCCGTGGTGCCTCAGTAAAAGCACTCGAAGATGCCAAGATTTGGTGCATGGACCGCGCAAGCTTTCTTACGATTACACGTAGCGGCTCCACCGCGCTTCACAAACTCTTCAAGAAAGTTGGTACCACAGTTGTCTCCGGCTCAAACGAGAGTTTTGCTACGGAACGTGATTTACGGCGAATGCTGACAGATCCGCAGCAGATGCAGTTGGTCAGACATAGTGCCAATGAAGATGAAGACGAGGAGGAGGAGTTTAGAAATCCACTGTTTCTTCCAGCTTCGTTGCCATCGGGAGTGGCCTATGATCGTGCAGTGCAACTTGCGCTGTCACTTTTGCTAAACGATTCGTCTGGACTGGTCAACTTTTCCCAGTTTGCGCATTTCCACATTGCGTTAGGTGCTTCTAATATCGACCAGCTACTTCCCGAAGCAGCTTTTCGCGTGCTGAAGTCGGTGGCAGACTCGTACGATGGTGACAGTACCCGCATTCAGACCGCAGCACCATCACTATTCGAACAAGACGACGCGGACCAATCCACAATCAAGCTTCACGAACTCCCTCGTGCTATACAGCAGTGGATTTCTACCAGCGAGGCTGCCGGTGCTGCTTTTAAGAAGCTGGAGACACCAGTTCAAATGACACCTGGACGTTTGTCATTCTACGAACGCTTGTTTGACTTGCCACCACACAAGCTTGGCGATCAGTATGTGACTCATGATGATCTGGTGCGAGGAATAACAGCGTTTGAAGTGGAGGACGATAGGTCAGAAAGTGATCAAGATGATGACCACCCTCAATCCGAAGATGTGACGGCAGCCAAGGAAGAGTTCCGCGCTTTCCTGATCGCCCTTAAGTCTGACATCAATGCGTTGCGCACCATTTGGCGTGCTGCTGAGCTCCAAGCTCATGGTGGAGATCGTGCTGACGTGATCAGTGACCAGGAAAGACTTACGTTTGATGCGAACCTCAAGTCCGGTTGGATCTCAGCTCTTCGCCAGAACCCGACCGGCGGTGACTGGGAGTATTTGCAGCCAGAGATGGAAGACAACCATCAGGTGTACAACAAGATCAATGCGACGCTGCGAAAGCAACACCTAACAGCGCAGATCACATCGTTCACCGCTGCCATTGCCGCTGGCGCCCTAGCGCGTACTGTGTGTGCACCGCTGGAACGTCTGAAAATGCTCATGCAGCTGTCTACTCCGAAGCCGACGCCAGCATCAGCCACAAAGCTTTTGTCTGGTAGTGCCCCATACAAGTCGTTGACGAGGGGCTTCCTGAACATGATGAAACTCAGTGGGCCGCGGAGTTTGTTCAGTGGAAATCTCGCGCACTGCATTTGGGTCGTACCTTCCGTTCCAACCAAGGTCATTCTGTGTCACATCTATCAGAAGCAGCTGGCACATATACTTCCCGAGTCTTCTTCGCCCTTAGGAAGTAGTCCTCGAGTGTCTTCAAGTATGGCCAATCTCGCTGTCGGAGGTCTCGCGGGTCTGACACTTAACTGCTTGTTTTACCCACTGGACGTCATTCGCGGACGGCTCACTGTGCAGCAATATTACAACGCCAAGCGTCCTTCGAGGGTATACTCGACTGTGCTCGGATGATCCGTGACAAAGAAGGTTTGCAAGGGTTCTACCGAGGCTTTGTACCTGCGAGTCTCGGAGTCTTCACCTACATTGGTTGCAATTTTGCGCTCTACGAGTCGTTGCGGCCTGTATTCGTGCTCTATGACACCGAAGACACGAGCAATCAGCTTGGTCACCCGAGCGTGCCTGGTCAGATCCTGTGCGCCACTACAGCTTCGCTCGCCTCGCAGTGCATCTCGTATCCCCTCGACGTCATCCGACGACGTGTGCAGCTGCAGGGTGCGACGTGGCATCCAGAGCTTGCGTTCCCGACGTACGATGGCGCTTGGGACTGTGTGCGTGCATCTGTAGCGGAAGAAGGAGGTGGCGTACGAGGGTTGCGCTCGCTGTACCGCGGTCTGTTCGTGAATGCAGTGAAGGCGCTGCCATCCACAATTATCTCGTTCCTCAGCTACGAGAAGCTGCGCGAAATGAAGCACAGCGTAGACGACGCGTAGCTGCCCATGGGCATCAGGAGTAAGTCGCTTGTGTCTATTGTAGTGTACGCCACATCAAGCGAGTTTTCACCAATCCCATCGTGTCAATTTCCACCAATCCCATTCGGCCATCAAACTGTTGGCTCCTAATAGCCATATTCCTCACTGCTCACCATGGGCTCGGACCTCGTTGCGTACGTCTCCAAGCTGCTGCCAGGCGCTGCGCTGCCGGATCTGTCGGTGGATATCAAGAAGAAAGACTTGGCACCTGTCGTGGCGGCCGTGAGTCCCAAACTGCCGCAGCTGCTGGCGCTAGAGGCTGAGACGGACGTCGAGGGCGCCTTCGTCCTGCTGTTCGACGTCGTCCTGCAGGTTCCCAAGGCGCAGGATGAGGCTCTGAAGATCCTTCAGGTCGTCAAGAACGAGATCAAGGCCAGCCCCGTCCTGCGGTTGCGCGTGGCCGCTGCGCTGTTTAACAAGGCCAAGAATCTGCCCAAGGTGCAGCTGCAGGCGCTACTGGACGTGCTGGAGCTCGCCCGGAGCTCAGACAACGCGGACCTCGTGGCCCCCTACTTGACGCAGGTGGATAGTCTACTGGACACGCAGAAACTCAGTGTGGAGGACCGTCGCACGCTGCTATTGGCTGTGGCGGACGTGCTGGAGCAGAGCGACGACAAACTCAAGGTGTTGGCTGTACTGGAGCAGTATTTGGCCACGTACGAACAGGGACAGGTGGCTAAGGAGCAGGCACTGCGTGCTGTGCAGATTGTGCTGCAGAATCCCGTGGCCAGCTTCCTCGCGCGTGTGGATCTGGCAGAGTCTTCGGTGGTCAAGGCTTCGCTAAAGGATACCAAGATCTACGAACTGTTGGATATTGTATCCACGAAGACACTCAAGGAGTTTGTGGCCTTTCAGAAGGCTGCTGGAGGAGTGTTCACGGAGAATGGAGTGCAGGAGACCGAGCTGGCAGACACAATGCGTTTGTTCACACTGTGCACGCTCCCTACTGGTTTCAAGGACATTTCGTATGCTGACGTCGCTACTTCTCTCGATGTTGATGAAGAGGATGTGGAGAAGTGGGTTGTGCGAGCCATTACGGCTGGTCTAGTGAATGCCAAGATCGACCAGCTTGCTCGCACTGTGACCATTTCGCGCTCGCTGCAGCGCCGCTTCAGCGCCGAGCAGTGGAAGGAGATTGACGCCAAGTTGGAGCTGTACAAGAAGAACGTTGGTAGTCTGCTGGATGTTATCAGGAACGCGCGTCGTGCTCAGGAGCAGCAGTGAGCGGCGTGAAGTAGGAATCACGCAGTCTCGAGTTCGGTGCCGTCTCTTACCGTCCTAAGCTGGTAGACCAAACAACACGAATAATATACACACTCACACTGCTACTATGTTTTCGAGGATAAACTTATGATGCTTACTTTACAGCAAAAGACACTTGGATCGACAGCTTCACCGTCATTAGAAACACTGTTCAACCACCTACCTAATCTCATTACTGTGATGCTATGGCTATGGTAAGCTTCTCAGAAACGACGTGGAAATCGGCCATCAGCTTGAAAGTAACTTATAAGCATCTTCTACTCGCGTGTATTTGAAAGCCTTCTAAAGCTTCTTCAATCGATTTGCTCGGTACTTGTCCACATCCTTGTCGCGTTTCATGGTCGCACCTACAAACGCCGTGATGATCTGGGAATTGAATATCTGATACACCAATGTCTGGTTGTAGAAGAAGTTCGCGTTCCCGGAGGCGGGGAATAGCCACAGAAACCACATCACGGGCAACATGCATGTTGCCACACCGAGACCCAACACGTAGACAAATCTGTTTTCGATCGCTGAGTAAACAAAACACAAGCTTGACACGTCAGAGTGTGCCCAACAACAGTGTCTAGCTTTCCATACGTACTCATAATCGTTTTTGGGTGCAACGATAGCATTGAGAGAAAGAAACCAAAATCACCAAAGGAGGGGTATGCTTGGAAAAGGGAGAAGATACCGATCAGCGCACACGCGTAAGCTTGAGGTCGGTGTCTAAAGATGTTGCATCACAAGTGTTAGTTGATAAGCTAGTGATGATAATTAGACAACGTACGCCAAACGTAGGTAGATTGGGACAACGTAAATGACCGGATGCAGGTGCATCACAAAGAGGAAATACAGAATAAATCGGTCAAAGACCTCCATGAAGAAGTACCAGAAAATGCCTATGTTCGGGGTCAAATCCGAGTACTTTGCTACCCACACGTACGTTTCCTTCATCACGAAAACAACCTCAACAAATTAACAACCTCATTTTCATAAAACAAGTTGTCATACCTCCAAAAATCCCCAGTTGCCACTCAGACTCCATGACAAGTAAAACAGTAGACCCAGCCAGAGACCGCAAGCCAACAAGCACTTGACACTCAACGATGTCAATGACGACTTCTTGACACTCCGTAGCAGCAGCACAATTGGCACCATGAGAAAGAACGGATACACCGACAGGTACGTGCCTACCGCTACACACATCATGGACGCTGCAACAGCTCCTAAAACACGCAAAACCAGCACAGTCAGCACTAGCACCCAAATAGTAGCAACACCATCCTAAAATCCACCTTCTGATGCGAACACCAAACTGTAGAGCACTGCCAAATGAGTAAACGACACTGTGGACATCGCTATGCTTGATGCTAGTGAATAGGGGTTCATCAAGGCCACGAATGCCACTGTAGCTGGCAGTTTTTCAGCTTTAAACAGCGGCGAGACGGGCACTTGACTGAGCCAAATCTCTTCTTCTCCAACTTTGTGGATTCGTCCCTCCTCCAGCTTTAAATTCCTCTCACAGAGCCGAGCGAAGCCCAAGGCGAGTAATAGATCCATGGCGATGAACAGTCCGCAGGTTAGAAAGAGCGAATCTGCCTGCAAAAGCGGATACAGCAACGCGAAAAGGAGAGGAGGTTGATGATAGACGTCCCCAGAATAGGGCGAGCCGGTTGAGTGGAAGAGGAAAGCGCCCTCTTGCAGGCGGTGGAAGGACGAGATCGACGTCACCAACTCTGGACGCGTCGAGAGCGTCGTATGGACGGACGGCACGGCATACAAGAAGCTCCGCACACACGCGCCTAGCACCAGCACGAGAGGAATCCGCATTTTCGCGTCCAATGAGATGCGGTTTTGACCAATCAGGGGTCGACCATGGATCTTTAACTACAAAATACATAAACATCTTGAAAAAAATACACTAGAAAACCTGCGAAATATATGCCGTTTGTGTTTGATATCATATCAAGCACAAACGGTATTATTCTTGAGCATAAAGCGCGAAACAGTCTACATTCGCGCTTTATGCTCAAGAATATTACCTACGAAATGAACACAGTGTGTTCAATAATGTATTCAGCGTATGTTGGAATAACGAACTTCTATTGACGGGGTCACACGAAGCAAGGGTGGTTTCTGGACTTGGCTACAGTACATCCCGTGCAACTTCATACAATTTGTATGATACAAATTGAGCTAATACTTCAGTATATGAATTCACGAAATGATATCTTAGCCCAACTTACCCCAATTGTGCTTACAGCAACATTTTAATGCTGTTGCTACTGGATATCTTGCGCCATTTACCTACGCGATCCGTGCACGCAACTCGTTTTGAAGAGTACCATTTTCAAGTCGCACACTCTCTAGATCAGCAAGCACCTTGTCCAGTTGGCTACTACTGTCACGTGCCTCCAGTTGTGAGATCCAATTTTGCAGATCGCGAGCTGCGTTCTCTTTCTTTCCGACGTCACCAACTACCGAAATGAGCTCTTCGAATAACTCGCGCACTTGAGCGAACTTTCGGTAGCATTCGACGTATGCGTCAGCCTTTGCGCTACGCGAGTTCTTGCTCTTGCTGGCTGCATTATATAGTTTTTCTTCTGCCACCGCTTCAGTCCGTTTGAGCTTCTCCGAAGTTATATTCAGCTTCTTTTGAAGCCTTTTGATATCTTCCAAAATCTTCGCAATATCGTGCTTTTGCTTGTGAACCTGTTTGATGATATCCATAATACGTGAAGTGTACATATTGCGCGTCATGGGACCGCCTTCAGAGTCTTTCTTCGTGCCGAATTTGGCCATTTGTCGCTCTTGAACCTTTTCAAGTGCCCGCACGCTCTCCATCTTCGAGTGGATAATACCAGTGATCTCCACCATCTCTGTTCGAAACGCCCTAATCTCGCGAACTAATTGTCGGCACCGAGCCTTGCGGCTTAATTTCTGGACTTCCAACTCAGCGTACTCCTTGATGAGGGGCTCACGTGCGCTTTCCATCTGCAGTGCTATCTCAGTCTTCTTTACTGCATTTTTCTGGCAAATTGCCTCCAGCTTTGTCATGTTTGCTTGCGCCTGAGGAAGCATCGCCACAAGTTGCTTTTGTCTTGCGAGTTGTTTCTGCATTTCCTGTCCAGTGGACTGTGTTTCCAGAAGGTGCTGTTCGACCTTGTGCAGTTCACCACGCTCATGGTCCAGAACTTTTCGCATCGCAGTGATACGACGCTCAGCGTCATCTGCATGTTTCTGTACCTTCTCATGGGACTGATCTTCATTTTGTTCATGTTCGTGGTCTTCCTTGTCACTGTTCCCTTCGCTGACTTTCGTGACTTCGATGCTGCTTGATCCTACTGTTCCTATGAAGGGGCTTTCTCTATTCATCGCATTAGCAGATACCGACAAAGGAGTTTTCAGTGAGAGAGGCACGTTTGGAAGTGCACTAGCATCGAACGATTGTGGTTGTATAGCCGTAAACTCGTCATCCTCAGTCTCGGCTTCTTGAGGTAGGAAGCTGCTTGCTGCCTGCTTCAGTGAATCATCGATCTGCCCCTGTATGTCCAGTGCTACCATATCAACTTCCTCCTCAAACTCCCCTTCTCGGAGTAGCATCGTCGTACCACGTTTCTCAACAGCTAGTGCCTCCAAAAGTGATGTCGATGTGATAGAATCATTCGGGAATCCATCAAACATCATGCGCGTTGTTTTTTCCGATCTACTCCACGGTAGTTGCAGTGCCGAAGTGAGCAAAGGCAATCGTTGAAAGCCTTTTAATCCCTTAACAACTTGGTTGGGTAGAACGTACAACGTCTTCTCCTGTTTCCAACTTGAGAAAATGTTTGCCAATTGTTTACTCTCCAGCACCGTATTTGCAGCGTCAATCGTGTCCAAAATTTGAAGTTTACTGTCTTCATCTTCATTTTCCTCCAACTTGGACCTCGGTAACTTTCCCACTAACCACGACAAAATGTTTCTCGTTTCCTTCTCGTTTGGATACAGAAAGTGGTTGTACCCGCAATCTCCAGCGTATCCGAGCTCCTGGAAAATAACTACCATCAATATAACAATAGTTCTTGTCTATATATCAAATATAAAATCTATAAAATATGAATATACAAAAGATAAATACATAAAATATGACAGACCTTAAGGATATTGGCGAGTTTGGATCCCACACGGTGCCTGGCCGCAACACCAACAGGAGCTGTCAGGTCTGCAGATGGGAGAGTGAAGGCCACACTATCGTCTGCACTCTGTACTTGGGCCAGGAACTTGAGCATGACGACAATAAACGCGTCGGAAGAGAGATCTGATACCGTCCAAGTTGAATCTTCAGCGTGGCCTTCCAGCCTGACGCAAACAGCGCGTAAAGCAATCACAACAACGTTAGGGGCGAAGGTAGGTGCTTATGCGCTGACACACGTACCATCCGTTCTGCTGCAGCGCCGAACAAATGAACGCATCAGCTTCCGATTCCATGACTTTTCAATTTGAAAGTTCACTTTGTGGATGTTGAAATTGATATGGGTTCAAGTCTGCCAAAGTTGATATCGCACCTAATCCAATAGGTTTCGCACTTAGCTAGGTCCTACAGGACTTTGTATAGGAATTCGGTAAAGTCCGGTATCCATTCGTTGATTGGCTGTTGAACCAGCCAATCAGAGAAGACTGCTGCGACGCTTCAATGGCAGTTCCAGATACGCTCATTAGTATGGAGACCGTCGTGCAGCCCGAGACTGAACCAACGGAGGCGATACATGGAGACGTCGTCAAGCCTGTCGACAAGGCTGTGGATGAGACACCAGAGGCCGAGAGCGAAGTACACGAATTGAAGGGGCGACTGGCAACCCAAGAGCTATTGATCCAGCAGTTGATGGAGCGCGAGCAGGAGCGAGAGGCCGAGAGAGAATACATGAAGAGGAGTGTGTTGTCCTTACAGCAGGATCTTCTCCGTCTCATGAACATTGTGGACCTGCAGATGCAGATCCCCACCTCCATGTCCATGCAAATGAGCATGCCCATGGCAGGAGTCGAGATGACATACTGCGGGGTCTCTCCTGTTGCTGCTCGAGGGTTCATGGGAGTAAATCCGACACGAGTTACACCCAAAAAGCGACCCGCTACAAATGGTGAAGCTCAACATGTACAAGTTCGACTGGGAGAAACTGTGTCGACACTGATCTCTCCTGCTCATGATGTAACGGGATTGATGACAGAGTCTATGTCGCCTCAATACAAACGAGTCAAGACTTCGGGAGGATCGACGGCCTCGAATAATAAACTGAGTAAGCGTCAATGGAGCCCGGAGGAAGATGGAGCGCTGGAGTTGGCTGTGCAGTCTACAGGTGCAAATGACTGGTCGGCTATCGCTCGACTACTGCCTGGACGATGTGGAAAACAGTGTCGTGAACGTTGGGTGAACCACTTGAGCCCAGCTGTGAACAAGGAGGCTTGGACAGAAGTAGAAGACGAGTTGATCTTCAAGACGCGTGACCGAATTGGTAATCACTGGGCAGACATTGCTCGCCTACTGCCTGGGCGGACAGACAATGCTGTTAAGAATCGTTACTATTCCACCATGAGACGTCGTGGGCGCCAACTACGCAGTGGCAGTAACAAGAGTCAATCTCCCGATTCGATGTCAGAGTCGTCTGAATTCGCTCTGACTGATGATAAAACGTGCGGAATGTCATGTTCGCCAGATTCTTCGGAGACGAGCGCAGAGCTCCCGATGGGCGATATTTGAACTGGAAATTAACATTGCTCTACTGTACACGTTTGTATATACCAGATGTCGTAAATACCCAGTATTCCAGCGAGCCTCGCATTGTCATTGCTCGAAGTAAAATACCCTTCATAACAACACCTTCGTGAAAAACCCAGGTGGCCTGAATGGGAACTTTACTACTTGCTACAATTCGATCATGACATATCTGCCTGTGCGAGTTGCATTACTTGTTGCAGGTATTTTATTTCAAGGTTTTGTAAATTATTAGTACGTCTATGGCTTCTCCAACATCAACGCTACAATTCCCATCTCATGCATATCTGTTGACGGTGCTAAGCAAACCAAAAGATTGTGGCAAATCAAGCCACTAGTACCATTGAGGAGTGCTACTGGTAATAGTAACTCGAAACTGCGAGACGGTACGATGACAAAACCGGAAGCACATTTCACAATTTCCTCTCAAGACCCTCCATCCAAGACCAAAGCATGCGTGTCCATTACCTCCTGCTCATTGTGGCTGTTGTCCTCCACGCCAGCCCTGATGTCGCCTTTGCGAAGCTGTCTACGGTAGCTTCTGTTGAGGGACATCCACAGCCCAATTCGAGTGTCGATAATTCAAAGAGATTTTTGCGGTGGCACAAGCGGATCGAGGACGAAGACTCTAAGAACTATGCTGAAAAGGAAGAGAGGGGTAAAGTTGCTGCAATGAGCACGATTGATGAAAAGTTGGAGCACTGGTTGACCACCGGCAAATCACCAGGTATGGTCGAACGTCTCAAATTGCCAAAGCATGGTTACTCCGGCAATGATCTAGACGATCTGGCCAAGAAATATGGAATAATGTATAGGAAGAAGTACGGCCTTAACAACGGCAAGCCGTTCACTGACTGACTCTGACGAGCATTCCGAGGGAACGCGTTGAGCTGATTGAGGAGAGTAGCAAACCGAACAATCGATCGTTCACTAGAGAAAATGAAAGAAAGAATCCGTGAAGTTTACCCAATGCTGTTGATTCAATCCCGTATTTTCAGTATGTATCACGACTTTGCCTCCTCCCAAGTACTGGGGTCATGAATGTCCACAACAACCACTCCACTAGTCCTCTTTCGTCCACTTCCAGTTGCATGAAGTCCGCCTGTGGCGTTACACACCACCTCGAGAAAGGTTATAATTTCCTTTGAGATAGTACTACATAGTAATACAGACCAGAGCTTGGTGTTCCGATGCACATGCAACCCGTGTAACAGTTTGTTCACATTTTCTACTATGGAGTAAATGTTAGTCGGAGAGTATCGGTGGAAAATACGCTTTCCAAATCGGAACCATGGCGCTCGTATTGTTCAGCCACAAGGTCAAGTGAAATGTTGAAGATATCGAAGTCCAGTGAGCTGCGTCATATCCTTTACATCTGACAGGAAATGGACTGAGGTCTCTTATTTCAAGACCAAGGTGCCGTATACCAAGTTGCCGGATAAGTGCCCTCGATTTAAGTTCGATCTGCGGATGTACGTGCTGGTACTATCGTACCGACCCACGCAAGTACTAGTGTATCGTGAAGGCTTTGCTTGATTTTGTAACGTGAAGTATTCCACTGCTGTGGATGACATGGACAACCCCTTCATGCATCTCACGAATGTCGATGTGCAAAAGAATAATGAAGACTATAACAGCAATCATGGTGGCAAATGGAGTGTGGCGAATTTATGCCTCTATGTGGAAGCTACTCGTGGTCGTGGGGCAGGTGAAAAACTACATGTCCGTACTTGTCATCCGACAAATTCAGTACCGTATTTGAGATCTCATAATACGTACCTAGGTTTTTTGTAACGGGGTTACATGAGGGGTACCCTAGAAAGGGTACCTCCTCTAGAAGTAGATATTTAGATACTCTGTTGTGGGTGGTGTGGACCACACCACTTGTACGTAGGTGCCAACCAATAACATTTGACCTACCTTTTATATGCATAATAAGGATAAATTATAGTTAATTAGGAGTTTGTATTTCCATATTTAGTCAACAATTTTTGTGACGAGGTCGCACGAGCACCTTGCTTAGAGGAAGCGTGCTATTAATAGTATACAAACTCTAAGTGAACGGCAGTTCACTAATCCCTGGTCTTAGGGGACTTAACCCCTTCTCTCCCGAAATTCAGGACCTCAAACGCGTAAATCACGGTACTTGAACGTCGTAACATACCCCATTGCCATACACCTCAGTCTAGTATGGCGTACATAGCCACATGCGGGAAGCAGTATAAAGTCTCAACAGGTTTCCCTAGCAATGTCGTAACTTCTCTAACTTTGAGGAACTCATGCAGCACCTAAAGTCGTAACTTCATCCAAAACAAAAAGAAAGGCTACTAGGAGTAGTACACTGAATCAGACAACCACACAAAACTAGCAGAAAATGCACATCAATTCAAGCATTATTGCGCAATGACCTGCCTACATCACGGCAGTAAGCATTGTAGAGTGCATCACATCATCACAGCGTCGCTGCGACACACATCACACATCGCCAGTCTTGCATTCACCTCCTTCAGCATCTCCGGCGTGCAGCTCAAGTTCGCGGCGCGTTTTCTTCCTGACGCCTGCTTTCTTCCCAGGCCGACGGAGCACCTCCTTCTTCCCGAAGATAACTGGAATGCTTTTGCCACAGTCAAAGTCTTCGTGCCATATAGCGAAGCACGTTTTGTCTTGACCTTGGTACTTATGGCGTATCTTGTTGCAGAGCCAACACTTCGCAGCGTCGACGGAGCAGCGCTCACAGAAGAAAGTCGTCGCAAAGGACTTCTTCTTGGGGTTAGTCCGCAAGAGAGCGCAGACTTTACACGAGTGCTGCCTACGCTTCTGAACGCCACTGACCGTCACCCAATCTTCTGATTGCTCAAGAGCGTGAGAGATACGAACGGGTGTTCGTCTGCGTTTCTGGCTCGGTGGTGGCGGGGTAACAACGACACCTTCAAAATCCTCCGCCTTCAGCTGCAATAGCTGATTTTGCAACACGCAATACCAGTCCACACGAGACATCGGTGTGGTGCCGGCGAGTCGCGCCGTCTCTTTGTGGGAGATGTATGCATTGACCATTGCTAAATCCAGAAACCCCAAGAAGAGGCCCCTTGTAATACTTCGTAAACCGTGTAGACAATTGCAGCGAAAACGACTGGAGGCGGAGTTGGTCGTGGACGTCAACTCCGCCCATCCAGTGCTGGTAGTCGTTGACAGCAGCCGGACATGGCACAGTTTCCGGGCCAACTAGCTTCACATTCCTCTAGATCGACGAGGCAGTCATTGCAGACCCTGTACACAGATACTGGACCGGCTTGCGGTCCCACCAGTGGAATGCCACCATGGTCGGGATGTCAACCGAACGAGAGAATAGGAACGTGCCGCGGGGGATAGATGTAGGTCGCGTCTTCCGAGACTCTTTGACGCGTTTGTCATACCCGAGCCTATCCGCCATTATAGTTCCCAGCACATAGACGCCCATACTTAGCAGTTCAATCGCAAGCAAAACCGACGAATAGAAACGGTCGACAACCACCAGGTGCCAAAGGTGTCGTTGGTTGGCCTCAAGGACTGCCTTTAAGTTACGGACGACCGCAGCAGCACCAGTCTTGTGATCAAATTAGCTGTCTTCACTGGCACCGGAGCTGCGCTTTCCTACATACTTCTCAAACCTAGCAAAATACGACATAAAGATTTAGATTAGTTCACTAGGCGTAACTTACGATATATAAGTAAAAAGCTTACCTATGGCAGTAGGCAGTTCTCGAATCGCACAACATAAACATTTTAGACTCGTACCTATGGGGCTTATCAGGCATGAACATTCGGGTCGTGTTGCGTCTCGATGTAGACGGCAACACTCCTTCATCAAAGGAGAAGACAGCCGGAAGCGTCCACCCAGCCAAGAACCGTTGCTGCACCTTATCAACGACGGGCCGGAGCTTCCAAAGCTTGTCTCGAGTACGTTCCGCCTCATTATCTACGAAGTGCAAGTCGCGAAGAATCCCCTGACACCGATTGCGGCCCATGAACCTTCCGAAATTGCCCGAGGGAACAGCTCCATCCTCCGTCATTGCCCAGTGCGCTGCAAAACTCCGCTTTTGTGGGCACAACATTCGTGCAATCAGGAGCCCAACAACATGTAGGATCTCGTGCGTTTGGTAGCCAGATTTAGCCATCAAACGGCGACGAATCTGCGTCAGCGTCTCCCTACGAAGAGGGCCCTGTTGGGCTAGAATTTCTCTGGCGCGCCGATCCGTGCGCTGCTGGCAGTAGCGGTTGGTCTCCACGTTGATTGATACCCACATCGACTTCGGAAGAAAATAAAAAAACGTGAGCAGCGGCGAGTGACATAGGATTTGCAACTCAACGATAGGGTGAGCTTCTTCCATGTTGAGCCCAGGGTATGGGCGCGTATCCTTCTCAAATGAGTCTGACAGCTGAGACCAACGCATTCCACGCAGCGTTGCGGATCTCCGCTGCTTTGCAGCCTTGGACGTGTCGTCGTTTCCAATACGAAGAGCCTCAACGAAAGCTTCATCCAATTCTGCAGCGTTGCTCTCACTGATGACTTCATCATCGTCACTATCACGACCAAAATGACCATCATCTTCCTGTATTTCATCGACAATGCTCTCGCCAGAGCTGAAGCTTTCATAAGAGCTCAGGTTTTCGTCATCTGAGACGAAGTTTATATCTTTCTTGACTGGTACGCTCGGACGTAATACTCGAGCAGGCGCTTCAGCAATGTCTTCGTCTTGCGCGCCTTCGCTCTCGGCTCCCGAGACTTCAGAGAGGAGCTGGAGATTCGCATCTGGATCTCTTTGTGAGTCTGCGGCTTCAAGGTCACTCGATGAGACATCAAAGGATCTGCCCACAGCTGCCTGCGAAAGCATCACATCGGAGTCGCTTTCCGGACAGAAAAGATCATCCAATGTCCGCTGGGAAAGCTGTGCGCTTGTGTCAATTTGAGATGGGCGGACGTCTTCCGCTGCGGCGTCACCTTCCTGCTCGGCGTCACCTTCCTGCTCAGCGTCACCACTTTCATCGTCTTCAGCGTTCTCACCAGCCTTTCCATCGGCACCAACTTCGTCCTCCTTGGCTGTATCTTCTTCTAGATCCTCCAACAGCCCTGATTCGATAGCGTAAACAACCACTGCGTCCTCACCAACAAATGTACCAACACCATCAGGACTTACGTTGGTCCAGTCTGTCTGGAAGCCTCTTGGTCGTCTCGATGTCCATCCTGCACCTCGGAGTTGACGCCACAGGTTGCGAAAATCGATGTCTCGCGCCATCGCGGCGACTGCGGCGGTCTTTCCGCGTTTACTGGCCCGGATGCGTGCCATCGGGCAAATTGAAGACTGACTGTCAGAGTTGCTTGTGCATTTCAAATCCGCGTATCTCATTTCCCGTTGACACCGTATCTCTTTCCCGTTGTGGCATCTCTGCTCAAATTCAATTTTACCTCTATCATCTTATTTGCAAGTAAATAACTTGATTAAACTATAGTATGAGCCATTTTCTATTGTCGCACTCTCAACGTCGTAAGTTACGCCATAGCGAAATTGTTATGGCGTATTATACGACGTCGGGATAGAAGGGGTTAATAGCCAGTTTAGCGTAAGTTTTAGATTGATTTATTTTTATAGTTAATTAGCTGTAATACAAATTACTAATTAACTATAGTTTGTCCTATATAAGTATATAAAAGGTAGGTCAAATGCTATTGGTTGGCCCTCAGCCACCAGACCTACGTGGCGGTGGTGTGGTCCACACCACTCCAGCAGAGTATTAAAACAAATACCCACAGAAATATATCTACTTCTAAAGGCGGTACCCTTTCTAGGGTACCCCTTTCATGTAACCCCGTTACAATTTTCCTGGAGATGTGAGCGAGTCGCGTTACGTTTAGAGGGGCAGACTAAACCACTGTAAGAATGGCCTTGAAAAACTGAAAAAACGGCCTACACCACTGAGGGTTAGGTAGGTCTAATCCACTGAAGATAATGGTTGAAAACACTGAAAAGAAGGCTTCAACCACTGAAAAATGGCTTCATCCACTACAAGCGATAAGTAGTAAATCTGGTGTTGATTAAGTATGTATGTATGAGAAAATGCGGTAATAGTTAGTCTTGGTGTCATATCTATACTCTCACGTAGGTAGCTAACCTCGACGACGTTTGGTATGTTCACACGACTGTCGATTTGATGGAGCAGCGTCTGAAGGCCGCTTCGGCGCAGAAAATGAGTAGTGCTGTTGCTCTGAGATACGGATTGGTTGGTCAAATCCTTCAAAACCAGTTTGCTGACTTATCGTCAAGGTACTTTCAAGCGGTGTCCCAACAGAAAGATGTGCATGTTAGTTGACGGGATATGCTCTGCAATAGTGGGTACGACAGGGTATCGAACTAAGTCCGGGACATACAAAAATTCTGAAGTAGGACCACCTCTGTAGATAGTTGGTGCTTCAGCAGTATGGTCTTCACCGGCACGGAAATTTTGTAGAATAGTATCAGCTTCAAACTCGCTTCTAGTTGTTGCTTGGTTTTCGTATGACAATGAATAATTTTCATTGCGCTGAAGGTGCACGATTCCTACAGAGTTGGCTCCACCACCATTAATCACACAGGAGCTTGCTTCACTACCCGCATTTAGTTGGGTAAGAGGAAACGGTTTTTGCTTTGATCGCGTATCACGGGATTCAAACCTACGTGGCTGTTGTTTGTAACCAGGGCAAGCTGCTCCCACGAGCTTCGTGGCTTCGATAATATGAGGACAAATGTTATACTTTCCATGGAAACGGCATTGACAAGCTATTGTAGTTGCGTCGACAACCCAGCCATACGTAGGCATTCCCTCCCACTGCATCCGTAAGGTGTCGAAAGACTTTACAGGTTGTGCAACATCTTCAAAACTTTGATTTCTTTTTCGCCTTCTTGGGGATTATTAAACCCAACGTTGAAGATGATACCTGCTCGTGACTACTACCGATTGTTACATTGTCAGGACCAAAACCGTGATGTAAACCAGGGATAACATGCTTCACGATAACTAAATGATGTTGAAGGTCACCTACACGAAGTAGAGCTCTAGATTGAAGCTGTCCTTGCTTGTTGATCTTGTTGTAATGAGATTTTAGTCTTTTCGAAGCTTCTATGATACTTGAAAATTTTAGTTTATTCGCCTGGAAAGCTAGTCGTGAACGATCTAGTAGTTTAATCATTTCAAATGGTGTAGCATGTGATGAGTTTCCGAGTTTCAATGTGCGGTGGTACTGTTCGACGGGATTGTTTGTGGTTGCGTAACCTGGCGATGTATGAAAAGATTGCCAATTTGAAATCGTGGATTGTCGAGCCACTGTCGAATCAGTTTCTTCGACACTATTCGAAATCGTTGACATGTCTGACCGATGGTTGTCCATTCGTTGATGATATTTACTTTCTTAATTTCAAATTTAACTTGGGTTCTGCAAAAGTGAAGGTCGTTGAGCCCACGAAAAATCAAATCTCGCTTGAATTTTGACAACTTTTTAGATTTCTTCCATGCGTGTTGACACACGTGGAACCAGCACATCAGAATCTTTGTACCAGGAACCTCTGTCGTACACGCACTGTATTGTGCCTTATCCGCATCCGTCATTATGTACTGAGGAGCGAAGCTAACAGCAAAGACACGTAGCATAACTCTTTTCAGATAATTGAGACACCACGCGACATCTTCAGCTCGTCGTTGAGATGCACAATAGTACACAATCGGAAAGAAGCGTCCACAACTATCTGAAACACCAAGGATAAACACATTGTAGCGCTGGCGCACCATGCTATGTGTGCTATCGACATGGAGTATAGTGGCACAACGAGGATCTTGCTGTATAGTGACATATTGTTCCAACAATGTGTAGGAGGTGAGTGTGATGTAGCGAACATCAAGTCTGGCCCTTGGCTGAGTCTAAGGAGCCAGGGCCTATAGTACATGATTGCGGCGCACCAGAGCTCGGCTTTAAAAGCAGCTTAGGAGCGGTGGTCTACGGTACGGACTTGGTTGAAGACCTCTTAAAGGGGAAAGCCGAGTCCAAGGACTCGGCTTTGATACCTTCAGAGCTACCGGAAGAAGATGCGACCAGGCACAGGGGCTAACGACCATCGGGAGAGCCGGGAACAGTCGCTTCGACTGGGCTGCAAGGTCGGCAAGATCTATAACGACTCTATTTCACTAGATATTTGTATAGGAACCAATTAGGAATCAAAAAAAGAGGCTTAAGCCCCTAGTATTAAACAGAGCAGAGTTTTCTAGGTCCAGAACACGTGTACACTCTTCCGGTAAGTCCCTGCACGGGCCGGATTATGTCTGCCGTCAGAACCCGAGAGGCATAGCTTGTAGAGTTCTGACTGGTAGCGCCAAGAGACTAGGTTGGCCCGGGGAAGGGCGTGTCTCGCCAAGCGCGAAGAACAAACCCCGCCGAGCTCGGCGGGTCGGTATACCGTACAGCCCGGGTACCGTTACTCTTTCAGCCGAGTAGCCTTTGCCTCGGCGACCCGTAAAAGCGCTAACGCGCCGTCGTCCATCCTTTGGTGGAGGGCACGGGATACCATATTATTGGCTGGCTTGGTTGGTTGGTACTCGGCGGAAGCGAGACACCAGCTGTCCCGGAAGGGCCGAACCGCTAGGGGACAACCTAGCGCAGGCCAACAAACGCCGACCTAACTCGGCGATTGTTGTGGTTGCGTGATATGTACCCACATCTGACGGATTTGTGCGTTCTGCAACACCACAACTGGTGCCGTGACCCGGGAACAGGGGTGCGCTTGTTTTTCGCAGGTACAAGTTTCGAGCAAACAAGAAGAATAATAAGAAGAAGGATGACTAAAGGAACGAGCACGCTACGTGAAGATAGCCCGGTGACGGCCAAGGGCTCTCCCCACGCGGGGATAAGCGCGGCGAGTTTTGCCGACTCGGCGGACTCGGCTATTGCGATGACGATGGACCCGACGGCGGACCGAACTCGCAGTGTTCAGTTCGAGGAGGAGGACGCCCAAGGTCATGCAGGTGATGAAGAGAAGGATGATGAAGACTATGAAGAAAAAGCCGAGCTCGGCTACGTGAAGACGATATCCGAGCTATTCGGCGAAGTTGGGGAATTATCGCTCCAAGTGGGCCGGATGGGAGTTCCGCGTCCGGTGGAGCGAAACCTGGCTGCTGAGTTCGGTGAAGATGCGGACGACGAAGATCAAGGTGTCGCTCAAGGGGAACGTCCGCCCCTTGTTCCGAGAGCGACACGAAATGCGGATACGCCGAGTGCAAACAAGGTGTTAGCGCAACTCGGCGGAGAGATGATGAGAGATAGTGAATGGATGAAGTTATTCGCCCCAGTCCCGTTGGCGCAGGCTAGATGGTCATCACTGGGGCCTTTGCTGGCCGAGCCAATGGAGTGCTCCGACACCGCGGAAGTAGCCGAGACGACAATATTGCTGTTAAAAGCAATGGGCTTCCGGGTCACCAGTCGGCCGAATCCGTGGATTCTAAGTGATTGGAATCTTGACTTGGCTAGCGTGGAGCTGTTACGACAGCATGAACGCCGTACTTCGAAGACTCGCACATGCTGAGTCTGAAGAAGAATCGAACTCGGCTAAGTCGAAATAAGTGGGAATCCGGAGAAGACAACTCGGCTGAGGCGGAGGATGATTCTGAGGATGATCATGGTTACCGCCCAAGCCGAGATGAAACGGTCAAATACCAGATCTATCACCTCAGCAACGACAGGAGTGATCGGGGAGGATCCCAGTATCTGGAATTGAGGTCGCATGTCTCCTTGGATAAGATAGCCCAGTTCGACGGTCGGCGATATCGATCCGATGACTCGCTACAATGGCTGAAGAGGTTCATCTACGAAATGAAAGGCACACGTATGCCCCAAGACTCTTGGTGCGAACCCTTCTCGCTCAGCCTCGGCCGAACGGCGAAAAGTTGGTATCGCCAACTCCCGAGGAAGACCCAAACGCGGTGGAACCTGCTGAGCGAGGCGTTCTTGGATTACTACTGCTCACAGTTTGACCAATCGGCCAGGACGCGATACTACTCGGCTAAGCACAAGGATAAAGAGACGATCTGCGACTTCTTGACTCGGCTAAATGGGTATGCACGAACGGCGAAGATCCAGTATGAGCGTGGTGGAGCCGATGCTGCCGACCATGTCGAGCAGTTCCTCCTTAACTGCGGCGACGATGACATCATGGACATGCTGTATCCACTTCAGCTAAATGATATCCACCGGGTCGAGCAGATCATCAACAAGAAGATTTTGGGCGAAAAGCGGAAGAAGCAACGAGATCGGCTAGTTTCAGGGAGAAGCCGAGATGAAATGCGCCGAGATGACCGACGGAACGATCGACGCCGAGATGATAAACGTGACGGCCGCCGAGATGACAAGAGAGATGTACGCCGAGAAGACCGTAGAAGTGATCGACGCCGAGAAGAAAGTCGGGATCGACGGATAGATACTGCGGATTACGTCGTTGAAGAACTTTACGGGTCGACAGGACACACTGAAACAAGCTGTGGTCAATTGAGCCGAGACGCCGGGCTGTACGATTCTGAAGACTCGGACGGATACAGCGCATATGGTCAGGATGAAGACGCCGAGTCAGAAGATGACACAGATTACGTCGATGCCGGATTCACCAATGACCGAAGCGACTCGGCTAGGACCCCGAGGAACTCGGCTAGACCATTTAGAGGACCGACTGAAGGACGTGATCGTCGGGACACCTCGAGAGAACGCCAACAATATGGGCCTTGCGCCGCTTGCGGAGGCATGGGCCACTCGGCTCACTTCTGTCGGAGACGTTGCAAGTTCTGCAAACAAGTCCACGAAGTCGGCCAATGTGAACTCTTCCGCCGCTATGAAAAGCTGGCTTCCTTCGTGAAAAATAACGTCGACAAGTCCAAAGTCCCGGAAGAACTCCAAGATCTCTACACGCCTAGTGATTTAAACTCGGCAGCCCGCCAACACTGACTGGGTTGGAATTTCCCGGGCTGCCACAGTCAGCTGAACCTGTGGTGGAGGCAAACTTCGTGTTCGCCTTCGTAGGGGAAGCAGGATGGCCCGAGGGATCGGTTGGGACGGACGAAGGAATGAGTGATAGCGACGGTAATGAACGTGAATCCGAGGAGTCAGATGAAGACGACTCGGCGATGGTGAGTGCAGCGGCGACTCGGCTGTATGATGGTGTGACACCTAGACCGCGAGTGGTGAAATTACTTCGGGGTGAGCGACTCGGCTGGTGGTCGTCACAGAAGTTTGACCGCCGAGTTCGGATGCGCGCACTCCTAATGGGCGCTGTGAATGACAGGCGAGTGAAAATATTGCTGGACACCGGTGCAAACGTCTCGGCGGTGAGCTCTACACTGGCTAGAAAACTGCGATTGAAGCAGTACGCCAGCCGAGACCAACAGATTGATATCCAAGGGATCGGTAAAGACAAGGTGTCGACCACCCACAAAGCATTGGTAAAAGTTACACTCGGCTGGGAAGTTGTTTATGAGTTTGAAGTACCGTCGAGGGCGCTTGAATTTGCATCAAGTGCCCTGAAAAAATGCATCACCGGGACGAAATGATGCATTTGTTTATTGCTCGTCGGTGCATCATTTGAGGCACTGCTTAACTTCTGGTAGGTTATCGAGTTTTCTACAAGGCAATGCTAATGGCATCGTCTACTGGAGTCTGCACATGGCCACTTCTTACCGTACCCTCCGCTTGACTGTCGAGTGCACGCTGGATCACTTCCATGGTCAGCCGCCGTACACCGAACACGTGTTCGATATCACGATTCATTTCTGGAGTGAACTCTTCGTACGTCTGCGGCAAGTAGCTAGCGAGTAGCGTCTCGATTGTGTCGGGAAGCATTGGGCATAAGCCCACCTCGTCGCCGCTGTGGCTAGCGTGCTGACAAGCACGACCAAGTTCCTCAACTTGGCGACGGGCACGTTGCGTAGCGAGTAGGCGCGCGGTCTCAGCTTGCTTCTCTTGTCGGTGTCGACGGCGTGTCTCCGCAAGGATGACCGCACTAGACTGAAGCTCGATGCCTTGGAGGGAAGGGTCAAGGGCGACAGCAGGGTCGAGACGAGGAAGGCGGGAAGGGAGCTCTCGAGGACGGCCACCAGGCATCTTGAATGAGTCGGAGGGTGTTCGGGCGGGATACTTCCACGGCTAGGATGCGATTGTGGCAGAGGACCTTCAGACGACGTGCGACCTATGCACTTATTACCGCCCCGGCTCGAATGCATCATTTCGTCCCGGTGATGCATTTTTTCAGGGCACTTGATGCAAATTCAAGCGCCCTCGACGGTATGGATAATGACTCATCACGCCGGGGTCGACCTCATACTAGGCACCGACTTCATGATCCCCGCAGGAATCCGGCTAGATCTCTACAACTCGGCGGCTAAGTTACCAGATGAAGTGGTGGTCCCGCTGTTACGGTCTTTGAAAGACACAGACGATCAAACATATGGATTACAGACCGCAGACGGACCTACAGAAGCAGTCTGTCTATCAGACCGAGCAACAGCCGAGTTCAAGCTCCGCCGCAAACAGCCGAGTGAGTTGACCCATGAATTGTGGGTGAGGCGGACTGATGATTGGATACCCACCATAGTGATGAATGCTAAAGGCAAGGCAACCAGGGTTTATTTAACCAGTACACGGCCAACGTCGGTATGGTGCCCAGCACACTTCCCAGTCGTAATTTGGCTACCACATGGGAAGCTACCACTAGAAGGGTACGTGCGATTGAACTCGGCTAAGTACCGGGATTGGCAAGTACTCGCGTACGAATCAGCAATCGATAAGGATTTGCTGTACAAAGAACAAGAGTTGTGCGCAGACTGGCTATCCCGACAACCACCAGCTGTGGAACGCAAACCGTATCACTGGCCCAAGGGGGTGAAGGAGAGACCGCCTGAGGCTAAAAAGGGGAAACAGTTAACGTGCACTGAACGTTGGGCCGCTGAGGATGCCGAGAAGAACGCGATGGATACACCGGGAATCATAGCCGAGTCGAAGGGAACTGACTCAGATGATCCGGATGGGTTAGCTGAGTTGGAAGGAATTAACTCGGCTATGGAGGCTTTGAGTGAATGTCGAAACAAACAAGGTGTCATATGGGAAGAGAGGGATGCGGAGTCTCACCTGGCTCAGCTGGATATGCCCGAAACCTGTTTGGAAGGTCAAATCGACTCGGCTAATGAAGCGAATGACGACTCTGATGGACCGGAAGCGACCTATGATGCAATAGCTAACAACCCGGAAGAAAACCTTCGGCTGCGATATCTTGCGGCAGCAGCAAGTACTAGTGATGATGAGCCGGTAGCTGAGTCCGATCACCGGTTCAGTGACTTTAAGAGGAAAGGAGAGACGCTTCATTTGGAGGATTACGCTCATGAATTGGCTTTCCTACCCGATCTCAGTGAGGAAGTGCCTATCGAACTTGACTACAAATGAACTAATGTAAAAAAATTCCCACACTCCTGAGCAAGCAACTCGGCTGACTGAGCTACTGAAACGGAATGAGCAGATAATGATATCCAGTGGTAACGCCTTACCTCCGCCAGCCTACGGAGTTGTATGCGATATTGATGTAGGTGACCACCCACCTATCAAGCAGCGAGCTCGGCGGGTAGCACTGAAGTACTTGAAACCACTATACGAGTTGCTCAAGGGACTGTTACGAGCGAAATTGGTATCATTTTCGAAGAGTCCATGGGCCTCGCCCATTGTTATCGTTCTCAAGAAGAACGGTGTGGATATCAGATTGTGTATCGACTACAAGAAGGTGAATGCAATTACGATGATTATGGAATATGCCATTAGTGGATGATTTACTCTCGGAGTTGGAGAAATACCTGTGGTTTTGCTCATTGGACGCGGCTAGCAGGGTTTGGGCAGTGATGATGACTAGTCGAGCTCGGCGGATTTCAGCTTTCGTGTGTGCCTTAGGGCACTTTGAATGGTTACGTATGCCGTTTGGATTGAAGAATGCCCCCATGATATACCAAAGAATGATTGATAACGCATTATGGGGGTATGTCCAACCGAAAGGTGGATGGTCGGAGTTCGCTAGCAGAATCCGCCGAGCAGAAGAAGTAGCGGCAACTCTTGTAATAGCCGAGCTCCCATTCCTGAAATCGAAGAAAGGTATACAAGCATTCCTAGGGGCATTGAACTACTACAACAGGTTCATTCAGAACCTGGCTGTATATGGGGCAGTACTCTATCAGCTGAAGGACAGTGATTTCTAAGGTAACAAAGACTTGTCGACCGCTCAAGCAGCTTTCGCCGAGTTAAAAGTGGCAACTGCGCCAATTCTACGCCATTTAAACTCGACTAAAGAGGTTCACATCATGCTTTTTGCTAACAATTGGGCATTAAGCGGCACACTGATGCAGATGCATGACGACAAGCTGCACCCCGTACGATTTTGCGGCAGGGTGTTGAAGGAAAACGAAGTTAATTATCATCCAGCTGAGAAAGAAGTGTTAGCGCTACTCCAGTTACTGAAGATATGTCATACACTGCTAGCAGGCAAAGTACTACATGTGTACACCCGATTCTCCACATTGGAATGGGTCTTTCAGTCCACGTCGTTATATGGCCGAGCTGTAAGTTTCGCTGTACTATTGTCACCCTACCTTCTGAAGATAAAGAGAGTGCGAGAACGCGATGTCGACTTCGTCCAACTATTGCAAGCGTCAATAACCCCGCATGTGGGGTTAGACGAGTTACTGGAGCACATCGCCCGCCTTCGAAGAACTCGGCTACGGTCCGACTGGACCCTGAGCTCATGTATGCCAAACTACCACGGCATTATAAGGGGCTCGTACTGTCCTTTGATGGATCGGCGAAGACGGAAAAGAATGGCGGCTATGGCAGCTGTTCATGGATATTGTGGCGCTTAGCTGAGTGGGACATTGAGATCGCTGCGAGTGCGTACCTCTCGTCGACCACGGTCAATTTAGCCGAGTACACAGGGATGAACAATGGGGTGAAAGCAGCTATCGACCGTGGTGTGACAGATTTGGTGATCGTGGGCGACTCGCGGCTTGCAATCCAGTAATCCATGTGGGTGATAGCCTGCAAGAAGGAAACGCTCCAAGTCGAGTTGGCACGCCACAAAGAATTGACAAAAAATTTGAATTCGGTCAAATACCTGCATGTGATACGACTATACAACTCGGCTGCCGACTCAATGGCCACAGAAGCATTGGAAACCCAAATTAGCCGAGTAGTTCTGAACGCTGAACGAAAAGCCGAGTTGAAGACGCTGAATCGGATACCAGAAATTTTGTATACGGCTGGTGATGACACTAATAACTACGAGGAAGGTCCGAAAGCGTGTCCGATTACTCGTAGCCAGGTGCGCCGAGTCCGTTTCAAAGATGACGAGAGCAAAGAAACAAACAAGCCGGTACCAGCAAACGAGGAAGACTCGACTCAGCCGGAAGCAACGGAACCCGACCTGAACAGTGAACTCGAGATCCGAAGGCGTCAACCAGCTAGGCGAATTGAAACCAGCGGTGAAGTTGAGTTCGGGGACACACAGCCGAGTTCACAAGGAGACGAAGCCGAGTTGGACGCCTCAAGGGCACCAAGCGCCGATAATATTGACCCGGTGGTCGTCCAAGCTGAACGACGACGACGCATTGACATAGCCCAAGATGAAGTGCTACGGTGGGCAGATCTTAAAGCTTACCTGAGAGGCGAGCTGAGTCAACTGTCATTCCGCCGAGTTAGAAATGCCGGTAAAGTGGCGGATGATTTTGTACTCAGCGAAGATGGACTGTTATACCGTCATAATCGAAGTCACCGACGGGGTGGAGATGACGAGCCGAGTCTGAATCTTAGACTTGTGGTTCCAACCACCATGGTCGATGAAGTCCTGCAGAACTGCCATAACTCGGTGGAAGGAGGCCACCAAGGGATTGTGCGGACCTACCACCGAGTCAAGTCTGACTACTACTGATTGGGTTATATGCCGATGTGGTGCGGCACGTTCAGCCATGCGAAGATTGTTGTACCAGCAAGAGCAAGCCTCAGCTCAGAGGGTATTCCCCTGGCAACATCGTATCAGACCGACCATTCCATATTGTGTCGATGGATTTTGTAATACCGCTCCCACGAAGTCGGCGGGGCAACACAGCTCTATTACTATTTCAAGATCACTTCACGGGGTTCGTGATAGCGAAGGCAATGGCCGAGACAGGGGCATTGGAAGCGGCGAAAGTATTTGAAGAAAGTGTCTTCCAGAGGTTTGGTGCTCCGTCCCTGGTTCGTCATGACAGAGACCCCAGGTTCATGAGTGAGGTGTTCCAGAAGTTCTCAGAGATGATGCAGTCAAGGTCAAGAGCCACGCTGAGTTACAGACCACAAGCTAACGGTCAACAAGAGCGGTCAGTGAAGACAATGATCCAGACAGTGCGGGTTTACGTGGAAGATCCATTACAAGCTGACTGGGACGATATAGCCGAGAAGATGGTATACGCAATAAACAACTCGAGAGACTCAACTCGGCAGGAAACCCCATTTTACCTGGTACATGGCTGGGATGCGCGATCAACGATGAAGGCTATGACGGAGTCAGTCAGGCACGGCCAAAATAGCTCGGCTGATTTGGCCACCCCAGCCGAGTGGCGCCGAGAAGCAAACCGACAAAGAGAAGTTGCATTATGTCTAGCAGCCGAGTACCAGTTGAAGGAGAAAGCCCGCCGAGCAAAGGAGCATAATGAGTCACTGAGCCGAGTCGAACAGCGAGCCACGCCTCAAGCTAGAAACAACTCGGAAACCGCCGAGTCGGGAGGAGCGTCAGCCGAGTCGTTTGAAGCCACCGCCGAGTCAATGGGAACCCCTGCCGAGTCTACGAGGTCGCTGTTCAAGGAAGGTGACCAAGTGTGGTTGTTCATGAAACGAGTGAAGCAAGGGCTCACTAAGAAACTCGCGCACAGATGGCATGGCCCATTCAGAGTGAAGAGGAAAGTCGAGGAGTTTGCATACGAGTTGGAATTGCCAGACAAGAGCGGATATAGGTTCTACCCGGTGATCCATGTGTCTCGGTTGAAGAAAGTGGCTGACGCCGAGAAGAGACCCACGACTCGGCTTATAGCCGAGCTCGAGGAAGACCAACGATTCGACTTTGATGAAGAATTGCTTCCAGAAGACAGCTGGGAACCTGATGAAAGCGCCAGTCAGTATGAAGTCGAAGCCATTTTGGACGACGAGTTACCACTATCCACAAGTACAGCAAGGAATGAGCGAAGGTTCAAAGTGAAGTGGGTCGGCTATGAAGAGCCGAGTTGGGAACCTTTGTCGAATTTGTCTTGTGGAGGGTTATTCTTTGATTATTTGCGCCAAAAGAAACGGGAAAATCGTCCGCAAATGGTGCAAGTTGCAGATGAAGAATAACAATCCATTGCACTGGGAGAATCCGGCCAGCTCAGTGAAGATAGCAGGCTGAGCTGGGCGAAATGCTACTGCATCAAACTGTATATGATTATATTTACGAAATGGAAGAGATACGAAGATGGAGCCTAAACTAAATTTCCTGCAACCGCGACGGATCCGGAGAAGCTGAGTCGTCTGGAAGGTGACTACTCGGCGGCTGGGCAGCAACAGTCTGAGCGGCCGAGTCTAGAAGTTCAATAGCCGAGCTCGTTGACGGAACAGTATTGCCAATAGCCGAGTCGGTCACCGCTGGAAGCAGAAGCCCAGCCGACGAAACCGGAGAGTCGGGTCCGAATAGAGAAGTTGTGGGCGACGCACCCCTGAGGTTTGGAGACCCAAGACCGTCATCCGAAGGCTCCGGTGGGGAGCTGGGCCGAGTTGAACTTACCCCGCTATCATCAAGATCTTCAAATATGAAGATCCCTGAGCGGTTCGCGCGAGTCGAACTCGGCTGGGCGGGAACTGTATCGGCTAGATCCACGTCTTCATCAACAGAATCCTCAACCACTTGTGGGTCCATGCCTTTTGGAGCGAAAATCATGAACGCTGGGTTTCTCGCACGGAAACAAGTATTGAAGGGATGGCGAGCTGGGTCAAGTAACCACCAAGCTCGTCAAGGTTCATGGTGATCCACCGCCAGAACCTCCTCAGACCAGAGGGCGCTATCGGGAACCCAGGGTAGGTTCACCAGAGGATATAATGGAACGGATGGATCGAAATACAACTCGGCGTCGGCAAGCGGAGTCGGGGTCCTGTCCGCTGACCAAGATGTCACAGCCGAGTCCAATCCATCCGCAGCGGTGGCAATCAAGGCACGGAGCCCATCGCCTCGACGCTTGCGTTCCAACCGATATTGGGTCCAAACACCATGAATCTCGGCGAGCTCCTCAGGGAAGATGCTCGGATCAAAAGATGGATGGAGCCCGATAAGGACACTAGCCTCCACGAGCCAGTGGGTGCGTTCACACATGGCCACAAAGTGGCGAGTGAACTTGGCTAAGTCAGCCGCCGAGCTGGGATCGCCGGATGGTAGATCGCCACGGAGCCGAACCCACAGATCACCGAGTATCTCCATCAGTGACGACGGCCGAGCGTGAGAAGTCAGCCGAGTTCGGGCATCTTCCAACACAGTGGGCGAAAAGAACGATGGAGTGTCCGGGATCATGCGCCTCAACTGCTGGAAGGGATGCTGTGGGTTAAAGACATTCACGAACGCCCGTATCCCGGCTAGTGTAGACAACGTCACTCGAACTCGAGACCGAGCACCGTGAGGCTCCATCGGAACTCTCCCTGACTGATGGCTCAAAATCTTCAACCAACAACGCCGAGACCCGGCGTGGAAGAAGGACAAGTCCCGCAACCGAGCTAACTGGGGAGTGATACGGGAGTCGCGGGACGCCGACTGCATAGCTCTAGTACGGAGCACAGCGATCGAAACACTTAACTGGGACGGAAGGGTCATACCAGCCGAGTTTCAGGGAAGCCCCAGAGCCGCCTGCCGAGTTCTGAGAAGGTTCAGGGCCGAAAGCCGAGTTAGCAGCCGCCGGGGAACGAGCCGAGATCGTGTGTTTCTTAAGCGGAGCACCAGAATCAGATGCACTCGGTTCTCCCGGCGAGGGCGAGCGCGGGCGCTTAGCTTGGGACTTGGTCTCCTTGGGTTGACCCTTGTGGCGGCCTTCGCGCTTGCTTTGTGCTTGGACTTGGCCTTGTGCTTGTGCTTATGCTTGTGTTTTTTTCTTCCCTTTCCGGTGTTTCTTGGTTGGAGAAGGGGAAAAGGGAAGCCCAGCTGAAGCAGAAGCAGGAGGCGGTCCGGGGGAACTTGGCCAGCAGCCAAGTAACTCTGGACTTTGCCTTGAGGAGGACCAGGCGAAGTCACGACAAGTGTATGAGGCCCATCAGCCGAGTCCGAATCACCGCTGTTACCGCTGTCACTCTCATCCTCTGACCCAAATAGCCAGGCGAGGCGTGACAGCTTCGCAGTAGTGGAAGCAGGCTCGGCAGGGGTATCATCAGCAGCGGTCGAGGCACCAACCGCCGAGGCAGCCGCACTGGGTTGATCATCATCCGCCGAGTCGCTAGATAGCTCAAGCGGGTGCGAAACTGATCCGGATGAATTCAGCTGAGTCCCCACAGCCCCGGACAATCCATCTCCAAGACCAAGGGCCAGAGTGTCTGAAGTCCCGAGGTTCTACAACAACTGGGCATTAACTTGGCGGGCAGTAGCCGCAGCCGTACGGAGAGGGCGACCGGACGGCGATGTTAGTCCAGCAGGAGCAGCAACTACCCGAGATGGCACCACCGGGCGACTCTTACAAGCCAGGAGACGAGCTATTGAACTCGACGGCACTTGCAATGAGCTCTTAGCCGGGCTAGGCTGAGCTGGCGACGACACCGGGACCTTAAGTGGAGCCCCGGAACTCGGCGTGGGAGTCGGAGGGATAATGGATACTACCACTGAGGGTGTGCTCGGTACCGCCATCGCTGGAGGTGTGCTCGTGGACAACGAGGAAGGTGGTGGAGTGCTTGGCCGAGTTGACACAGCTGTCGACTCGGCCGGTAAGGGCAGATACCGATGCAGCCGAACTTGACTCCACTACATCGGGAACACCCTCAAAATCATGGTCAGGATTCACTTCCTGGCCTGCGCCACCAATCGACCCGGCGGACAGAGCCTTTTGGGGCGAAGAAGTGGGAATCGCCGCCATCTTCCTACGACGAGGGGGTGGTCGAGCTGGTGGGACCGTCAGCTCACTGTCGGAAGCTGCCAACAAGCGATCGTCCGGAGGACCGATAAGGGCGGCAGCCTCTTCATACCCGTCCTCTCCAGGTAATGGCTGGCCGTAAGGCTGCAAAGGTTGAAGGGCAACCTTCCGTTTGCGAGGACCCGCAGCTGTAGCCGACTCTGGGTTTGCCAGTACGCGCAGGCGCTGGGAAGGAGTGAGTTTATCCTTCCGAACTCGGCGGAGAGCTTCAATAGACCGCGAAGGGCGGTGGCGAAGCGGAACTTGAGTACTCGCCGAGCTGGAACTCGGCGGTAAAGCTGCCGCCGAGCCGGAGCCTGGCGTAAGAACAGCAGCCGAGTCGGAAGCCGAGGTCTGAACACCGGCCGAACCGGACTGTCGCGAGCAGATGCGCAACACCACGACCCGGTCTTCACCGTCCGGAATTCGCATGACCTCCGGAAAACGCTCGGCTAGCAGACGGCAAAGCCGAGCGTTCAGTTTGAGCGAAGCCGGATCCATTCCAGAAACGTCCAGGCCAGCTCCAGCCGCTGCAGCCATATAAGGATCATGCATGGGTACAAACCCTTGCCGACTGATGACTCTCTTTTGACGAAGAATGGTCTCCCTCATCTCGTCAATAGTCTTCTTCGCGTGGCGAAGCTTGTGGGAGCCACCATCATCCAACGACAACACGATCTCCTGGAGTTGCTGGAAATGCTTGGCCGAGACGCCTTGGAGGATCTTGTAGGCCTCATCCCGCTCAACGATTGACCGGGAGAGAGCAGTAATATCCTCGTCTCGGCTCTTGATCATGAGCTCGGCTGCATGGAGAGCGGACTGAGTGGCGGTGACCTCAGCCGTCTGGGCAGCCCTAGCCTGCTTGAACTCAGCCCCGGAGGCAGTTAAGGCCTTCCGGAGGGAAGTGATGAGGCCGACTGATTTGTCAACCTCTCGCTTCCAGAGGTGGCACTCTCGCTCGGATGTCTCAAGCTGCAGCTTCAGCTGAGCAACCTGGTCCAGCGAAGATCCCAGCCGCTTCTGGAGGGAGGCGTTGGATGCCTCAGCCGAGTGTAAATCAACTCGCATCTGAGCTAACTCGGCGGACGAGTTGGGAGGCTGATATTGACCTCGAAGGATGTCCACCAGAGCGCCAGCTGACTCGGCGTGGAGAATAGCCTGGCGCTGAGTCGAGTCAGACGGCTCAGGTGGCTGAGTCAGGGCGAGGGCGATCAACCGAGCCAACTGAATGTGTCTCGTTGTGATGACGGTCGCCTTGTTCCGTCACGAGAGTAGATACCGGGTCCATGGTAGCCACGCTGACCGAGCTCGACTTAATGGTGGCGTCCGAAGTGGTGTCGCCCGGCGAGCTCGGCTGACGAGGGGAGGACGTGCAAGAAGACGGCCCAGAACTGGGACCAGTCTCAAGGGAAGTTGTCAGGTCAATGACCGGTTACCCCGACCACTGCTGACCCCAAGAGCGCTGGCCCCTCTAACCGGCAGCTCAGCGGACGCCTCCGAACCATGCTCGGCGGAAGTAACGGGAACAATCGGGGCCTGTGGAAGAACCTGACACATTAGTGGATGAAGGAGAGTACTGAGGCGACAGCAGAGCCGTACCTGTGAATGTTGTGGAGCTGGTGGAGTCGCCATGACGTGGAGGAAGCGAAGAATGGAGTTAATGGTGGCGAGTCGATACTTGAGAGAGTGAAAAAGATGGGTTTTGACACTCACCAGCTCGGCTCTTATCATAACCGGGGCAGTTGTGATGTAGCGAACATCAAGTCTGGCCCTTGGCTGAGTCTAAGGAGACTGGGCCTATAGTGACTGGTAGCGCCAAGAGACTAGGTTGGCCCGGGGAAGGGCGTGTCTCGCCAAGCGCGAAGAACAAACCCCGCCGAGCTCGGCGGGTCGGTATACCGTACACGGGTACCGTTACTCTTTCAGCCGAGTAGCCTTTGCCTCGGCGACCCGTAAAAGCGCTAACGCGCCGTCGTCCATCCTTTGGTGGAGGGCACGGGATACCATATTATTGGCTGGCTTGGTTGGTTGGTACTCGGCGGAAGCGAGACACCAGCTGTCCCGAAAGGGCCGAACCGCTAGGGGGCAACCTAGCGCAGGCCAACAAACGCCGACCTAACTCGGCGATTGTTGTGGTTGCGTGATATGTACCCACATCTGACGGATTTGTGCGTTCTGCAACACCACATGAGTCCCATCCTGAATGGACTTGAATCCGATGCATTCCCAATATTCGGTATCAGTTTGCTGTTATGCCACGTTGAGTCGCAAAACACAAGTAAGTTACCGCCAGATTGATCAACATTGGGCACTAATTCGAACATTGATTTGGCACAAATGTCAATTACGGGTTCCATTGAGTCATCTCGATTTTTACCACGCCAGCGCTTCATGTATCCTTGTACCTGACTCTCCAATGGTGGTGGTCCAGCTATTTAATTACAAATGCGTCCGAATACCACGTGGGGGTGATTCCAAAGTTTTGACGTATCGATTCATGTACAACCGCCTTCATCTCAGTCGTCAATCCTTTTGAGGTTTGAGGGGAAGACGTATCAAACCTACTTTCCATGCAATGCACTCCTACTTTGGCGACAGTAATGAAATCAGTATCTTGACATTTATTAATCTTGTATCGGCAGCCACATTTGACTTCACTCAGTGCGCATCTTGCCGAGGTACACTTCGTTAGAATTGTTCGCATCTTATGAATGGTGTGGGAAAGCTCGTTCTGATCCTTTGACACGTGATCCATCGTGCATTTAGATAGATCACTTTTGGCTGTGGTGCAACTGGGTAGTCTCCGCATAAATTCATCGTAGCTCATCTCCGTGTTGTTTTGCGAATTCCAAACGTGACGCCATTTCGGACGCTGCCGAAGGTTTCGCGTTGATATTTCATCTTCGCTACCGCTCTACAAAAAATGAATGAGCACTTGGTGATGGAGTATGCTGTAGCAAGTAAGCCCTACCTCCGAGTGTGAATCAGACTGGGCGCTCGTGTCTGAGACGTCTGAAGCACTTGGAGCGGAGGACAGTGTATCCGCCATGACTAGTTGAGATCTGTTTTGCACGTTAGAAGGCACTGTGAGTAAGTGTGGAGCTGTCGGAGGAGCGATGCTTGAACGGAGATGAAAGTTATATGGGGCAGCCCGAGAATAGCACTCTAGGATTCCACCAAGTGGTGGTTTCGAAACCAACGACGAAGAGGATCAAGACGGAGAGGCGAAACCCCTCTTTCCCGATTGCCGTAGGTAGTCTAGTCTAGCCATTCTTCAATACCCACCACTCCGCTCCCGCTAACTCAACATGATAATCATTCCCCACCAAAGGAGGTTGTTGGAAACGGCTCAGATACGAGGAAAATCGTCGTTTATATTTAAATATTCTGTTTCAGCGGTTGAAGACTTCTTATTAGTGTTTTCAGCCATTATTTTCAGTGGAATAGACCTACCTAACCTTCAGTGGTGTAGGCCATTTTTGCAGTGTTGACGACCATCTTTACAGTGTTGAGAGCTGCACTCGTTACGTTTATTGATCGTTCGCGTAAACATCAAAACGTAATCCGAGTCTTAACGTTATGATGTTTACGCGAACGATAAAAAACGCAATGCGGCTAGCTCACATCTCCAGGAATATGTTCCAGCGTGCATCATTAAAATTCCATTCGCTGTTAATAATTTGACCGTCA
Organism: Phytophthora palmivora; assembly: GCA_008079305.1. Lineage (NCBI taxonomy): Eukaryota > Oomycota > Peronosporomycetes > Peronosporales > Peronosporaceae > Phytophthora > Phytophthora palmivora. The sequence continues at coordinate 168,941 of VOQZ01001154.1, read as the reverse complement.
TTGTTGTCTTTGTCTTGCCCCATGCTACTCTTGGAGTTATCGACGCTCGCTTTACTCCTGTTTCCGAAAAGAGCCCCTAAGTTTATTTTCCAGAATACGTATTCAATTCAGAATTGGAGATTACATGTCAATATTGCAATACAAACCTTTTGCAGTCCGAATATCATCGTATTGTAATGGTCATAATATGGGTATTGGACCACTATCCTTTTTCCAACACCAGACTGTAGGTGAGTAAGGTAATCACCGATTTCTGTTGAGAAACATTGCTAAGAGACCTTGCGCGGAAGGGGTATAATAGTTCGATGTTGACGCGGCATCCTATGTTTATGTAGCACACACGCTCACATAGTGTTGTTGTCGTGTTGGTGCCGGTACGGCAGCTGTCTGGTACAAACAACTCCACTACCCGGAAATGCGATCCATCACATCGGCAAAACTGGAAGCTCATTTCACAATTTCCTCTCAAGACTCTCCATCCAAGCCCAAACCATGCGTTTCAGCTACCTTCTGTTCGTTGCAGTTTCTCTTTTCCTGGAGAATCCTGATGTCGCCTTGGCGAAGCTATCTACGCTAGCTTCTGTAGAGGCAGATCCACAGCCGAATTCCATCGGTGTCGATAATTCAAAGAGATTTTTGCGGTGGCACAAGCGGATCGAGGACGAAGACTCTAAGAACTATGCTGAAAAGGAAGAGAGGGGTAAAGTTGCTGCAATGAGCACGATTGATGAAAAGTTGGAGCACTGGTTGACCACCGGCAAATCACCAGGTATGGTCGAACGTCTCAAATTGCCAAAGCATGGTTACTCAAGCAATGAACTGGCCAATCTGGCCAAGAGGTATGGACAAATGTATAGGAAGGAGTACGGCCTTAACAACGGCAAGCCGTTCACTGACTGATTTTGACGAGCATTCCGAGGGAACGTGTTGAGCTGATTGAGGAGAGTAGCAAACCGAACAATTCGATCGTTCACTAGAGAATATGAAAGAAAGAATCCGTGAAGTTCACAGTGAGCCCAATGCAGTTGATTCAATCCCGTATTTTCAGCCTCCCAAGTACTGGGGTCACGAATGTCCACAACGACCACTCCACTAGTCCTCTTTCGTCCACTTCCAGTTGCATAAAGTCCGCCTGTGACGCTACACGCCACCTCGAGAAAGATTATAGGTTGTCGTCTCCAAAAATATTAAATTAATGAAGTAGTGTTTGGACATTGAACGTTGGATTCAGGTCACGGCATTTGTCCTGTGGACTTCTCAACGGTCGCCAGGTTCGACGTAGTTTAACTAAGTAGTCTGTCATGAGTTCGAGACCTGCAACACCATCTCATGCAGCACCAACACCCAGTGGAACAACAACTTCGTCCTATTCAGCAAGTAGTGGTGGAAGTTCAGGCAAGTTTCGATGGCGTGTAGATGCCGAGAAAAATGTGGTCGTATGGAACTTCGAGCGTCGAGGTTGGACGAAAACGGAAGGTGATGACTGGAACATCTACTGGGCCAGCAAGACATCGATCAAGAACATGTTCAATCCGGAGACTGGGATACGTTTAGTGGATGGTCAATATGTCAACCATTTTCCAAATCACTACGAGCTCACTCGAAAGGATCTCATGGTCAAGAACATCAAACGTTACAAAAAGGAGATGCTAGCGGCTGCAACAAATGCTGGGTCTTCCTATTCTACCGGACTAAACTCCATTTCGACTCCTACTACTGCTGAGGTTGGAGCTTGTGGAAGTCCAATGCTGTGGTCTAATGACGCGCTAGACTTTTTGCCGACAACATACACGCTACCTGCAGACTATTCACTATTTGTTGAAGAATTTCGACGCAATCCGAATGCAATGTGGATCATGAAACCTTGTTCCAAGGCACAAGGCAAAGGAATTTTCATCATCAATAAACTTTCGCAGACCAAGAAGTGGGCGAACCAAAGATGGACCAATATGCCGATCAAAGAAGGTTACGTCGTATCACGCTACATTGAGAATCCGCTTCTTGTTGGTGGAAAGAAGTTCGATCTGCGGATGTACGTGCTGGTACTGTCGTATCGACCCATGCAAGCACTAGTGTATCGTGAAGGCTTTGCTCGATTTTGCAACGTGAAGTATTCCGCTGCTGTGGATGACATGGACAACCCCTTCATGCATCTCACGAATGTCGCTGTACAAAAGAATAATGAAGACTATAACAGCAATCATGGTGGCAAATGGAGTGTGGCGAATCTCTGCCTCTATGTGGAAGCTACTCGTGGTCGTGGGGCAGGTGAAAAACTACTTCGAGACATCCATTCTGTCATGCTACATGCACTGAGAGCAGTACAGAATGTGATCATCAACGATCCCCATTGCTTTGAATGTTATGGTTACGATATTATCGTGGACGACAATCTCAAGCCATGGCTCGTTGAAGTGAATGCATCTCCGTCGTTATCCACCACTACGAAAGAGGATCGCAGCATGAAGAGTCGACTGCTTCGAGACGTACTTGAGTTAGCCGTGGCAGCGGATGCGGGGCCTGATCAGCGTCGTGCTGTATTGCCACCTCCGACGCTTAGCCAAACTACAGGCTTCACGTGGTTGCTCAACGAATCGACTCAACTTGAAGCTGATCGATTGAGGGCCGATGCACTTCGCAAAAATGCTAAACGAGCGTCAAGTGCTCAGTGGAGGTGACTTTCTCGAAGTTTGGCTGTGATCACCTGAAAATTAAAGCATTCTGCAAGTCAATCAGTAGTAATTCCACATTGTTACTTGACAAAAGAATGAAACAAACTGTGCATTTGATGAGAACAAGTGTGTGCAGCAGTTTCTAAGCGAAAGTAGCTCAAACCAACGGGTATCACTATTTTCACTTTCCTAAACCGTCGAAAAGCAGCCTGCAGTCGCAAACAACTTTAACATTGTAACGATGGGATCGGAGAGGAAATTAGAGAGGAAGTTGCGCAGGAAGGAAGAGAAGAAGGGACTTGTCGATGGTGCCGAAGTCTCCAGTAAGGTCGATATAGCACCTGGTGAACTGGAAGATCCGATCGTCCCGACGGAAGCTGCAGCTGAAGCGACTACTGTTCCATCAGAGTCGATCGATCAAGGCAAAGCACAACGAGTAATGCCAATTGGAGAGTTACCATCACGTCAAAAGCCAAAAACAGGAAAGTCTCCGCGTAAGAAAAAGAAAAAAATTGAGGAGGAGCTGGAAGCACCAGTGGAATTTCGTGTGAACGGCATTCTTGTCGACCGAGACGTGAAAGGAGGAGCCAAGAAAGAATGGATGGGAGTCTATATGATTCTCTTTAGAACGAGTACACCGATGGGTCAGCGAATGGCGTTTATATTAATTGGTTTAGTGACCATCAGCGTCTCGGTTGGTAAGTATCAGCATGATATTATCCCACGTGTATATTGCTGACGTTATGGCCTGCTTGAGTGTAGCCGTTCTGGATAGTGTTAAAGAAATTCGGTACGCATTTGTACGATTCCTCCAGTTTGTTGCTGAACCTCTCGCCAACTTCCATGTCTTGTAGGGACGAAATCGGAGACTATCTACTGGCAATGGAGATTGGATTCACGGTTCTTTTCACAATCGAATATGGGCTTCGGATCGCGTGCCTGCGCAAACCAAGCACGTTCATTTTCAGTTTATTAGGTTTTGTGGATATGTGCGCTCTTGTCCCATCATACGTGGGCTACATCTTCCCAGAAGCACGTCCATTGCTTCACTTAGCAGTGTTGCGCATTTTTCGAGTGATGCGAGTATTTCGGCTGATGAGGCTAGCTCGCTTCGTGGATGCTAGTGCTGCATTCACTGAAAATATTGATGCCAACCGACGAAATATCGCCGTCTTCCTAGTCGCGCTATTTACCGTAGTTCTCGTCATTGGATGTGCAATGTACCTCATTGAAGGAGACCGTCAATTCGGTAACATCCCGGTTAGTCTGTACTGGACCGTGGTGACAATTACAACGGTGGGTTATGGTGACATTTCTCCACAGACTATCGTCGGACGGATCCTAGCGACGCTAGTCATGTTTGTTGGTTACGGAATCATTGCTAGCCCCACACTTCTTACCGCTCCACCGTCTGCGCCAGCAACATCAGAGATTATTGATTGTCCTAAGTGCACAAAGGTGTTCGAGTGTGTGCGGTGTTTTCAGAAATTCCACCAAGAAACCGCCAACTTTTGCTGCATGTGCTCCGAGCCATTGCGAAAAGCAGAAATCAAGGCCAAACGCACACCAAAGTCACGCGCATCCATTACAGAGGGAAATGGATTCGCAAAGACTTCTGACATACCAATGCATAATGAAGAAGTCAGTGCTGCAAACCTCGATGAGATGAAACCAGGAGATTTGATGTGTGCTCCAAGCGAGGAAATTAAAATTGCTGAACCCGCCACCATGATCTGCTAACTAGATTATCATGCTCACTAGGATATGAAGCAGGGTAAAGCAGGGTAAAGCAGGATTGCAATAATGCTAATCTTTTGACATCGACATTTGCTGTTGTTTAAGAGGATGATGTATGCTAAAATATGATGGAATGCATTCGTATGTAGTTATTGAAGGTTCCTTCTCGAAATTGTTAGGGTGCTAACATTACGGGGTCTTCTTCAGCGCGCAACATGGTGAGAGATGAGTCCAGGTTAATCACACCGAGCAGTTTGCTCAATCTGACAACGTAAACCTTGGTCCACTCGCTCATTGCTGCGATCTTGTGGACCCGATAGAGGTTCACATCCTCAGAGACCTGTTTGCATTGTAAGATATCGTCGTTAGTATGAATATTGCATCAATTTTATCAGATGAGAGTATTACCTGTGGTGGATAGCTCTCCACAGGTACTGATGTGAACGAATAGTCGTGAAAAGGTGGGCCGAGCTCCAGCTGAAATCAGAATATTGTCAGTGGTGGTGATAGCTTACAGATAAATCTACAAGGAAATCGTACCGGACTCGAAAGAGAAGTGGCATCTTTCGGTTGGAAATCTACCAGCGAATAGTCTTCGACCACAGCACTCTTCTTTTTGTCAATGTCCAGGATCTTTGACACTAAATGCTGCACTCTGAGCGAAACATTTGGATCCTTGGCATCAGGCATCTAAGAGAAGCAATAGGAAATCAGCACTCTCTATCGTACGTATTTATCGTGAGCAGAAGCCTACCCTACCTGCTTTCTGTGAGCTGCAATGAATCTTGCGACCGCAATTTCCAGGTCATAGCGTCGAATGCACCCCTACAGCACATCCACAACACCCACAAAATAAGCATTTACCACCACGTAATATTGGTTGAATCTCTTACAATGAGCATCTGAGTTTCAGCGCTGTCGCAAACCGGAAAGTATTCCTCCTTCTTGTGAATATTCTGGATAGATGACGTGTTAGTGATACCTGACAGCATTTAGTCCACTTAATTGTTGCGTACCAGAGCTTGAATAGCCTCTTCATATGTTGTCTCCCTAGTGAAGTAGACCGTGACAGGACTCATGTAGTCCTGGGCAATTTTTTGACTCAACACGTGTTCATTCAAGTCGTAGCAAACGGAGTGAAGACCTGCCCATCCAGCCAAAATGTCGTAAATGGAGGGTGAAATAGCGCCGCAGACGAAGTACGATACAGTACATGCCGTCATGACAGGTACCATGTGACTCAACTGAGATGTGAGCTCGAAGAAAATCACAGCTGTCGATACTGTCTGTGTAGCTGAAGCAGCAAAGCACGAAGCCCCCACAACTGCATACGTAGCTGGTGACTGCGTCGGATTCCAAAATCTCATCAATGTTTCTCCATACAGCCGACCAACTGCAGCTCCGATTGTGAAAAGAGGGCCGAACACCCCCATTGAGATGGGTGCACCACAAGGCAATAATGAAGTCATGAACTTCACGATAATGTAGACGAAAAGAGTTACCTGTGGGTAATCTGAAATCTGTCGCCACTGTGGAAAGCTTAGATTCTGGTCACGGAACACCTCGTTGACAATTGACCGATCTGATAGACGCATGATACCCAGCGGGTAAGTCAGGATAGCCGTGGCCACGCAAATTGACACAATATGGACGGTTCGGCGCTTGAGCGACGGCCCATTAAGGCCGAGTTTGGCGAAAAGCTTCATCTGCGTATACCGAAGCAGCACCGCTAGACGACAATAGATGCCTGCAGCAATCTGAAATTATTATACGACAGGTTAGTTGCAAATTTCTCTGTTCTCAGGACACGGAAGGATATACTTACGCCTGTGACGACTCCAAGCAAAACAAATGCAAAAATCTCGTAGTCCATGTCAAAACCTGGAAATGTCGTCCGTTCAAAAAGCACATCACGTTTTAAAAACGTGATGACATTGAACACTAGGATACACACGGAAGAGCAAATGATGCCTTCCCACAAACACTTGATCTCGTAATACTTTGCCGTAACCTCAATGCTGAAAAGTAAACCACCAAGTGGAGCTCCAAAGTTTGCGGTGGTGCCACATGCGACAGCTACAGAAATCAAACAAACCAGCGAGTTAGCTTCCATCTCATCAATTACAACTCAGTTTACTTACCAGCACGAATGAAGTTGTAGTTCTCTTGACCAAAACTAACACGGCGAAATAGTGCCAGCTTACCCATAAGAAATCCGATCATAGCCATCAAATGCGTAAATGGCCCCGCACGTCCAATGGAAAGTCCAGAACCCGAGGCGATCACTGTACTAAGTGACTTGGCAACAAGAGTACGAAATGACAGCATGTCACCCGGGTTTTGGTACACGCCTGCAAACAGCGCTCGCATAACGGGGATACCAGATCCATCTGAAGCGGGTGATATGAAATGGCCACAGCAAGTCGCGAGCATGGCCAATGTAACGCACCAACACAACCAGCATAGGAACCCCAAGAAGGAATCTGTCCCCACGGATTCGATGATGACACGACGGAATTTGAAGAGCGTTCGGACCCAGTTATCAACCAGAAGCCTTTAACAACCGCTTGTCAGTAGTAGTTCTGAATGATGTTGTAGATACCGAAACTCACCCGTATGCAGCAGCCATGGAACCAAGGAGAACCAGGAACAACCACGTGATCGGCGAGTTGGGTAATTGTTTGCAAAGTCGCAGTGAGCGAAGACAAAGCTGTCGCATTGTCAACTCCATCAACGGCCGTTCGCCTCGCAGTAGTTTGTCATAGTGCTCTGGAGAATTTGCTCGAAACCAGACATCTAGACATTTACACAATGTTGGCCAAAGTTCACGCTTCAAGTTGGGGTGTTCATTTCACACGTACCGTAGTTGCCACGCATGGTTGATACTTTTCTTCAATAGCTCTTGACGACGGACTACGAATACTGGAGAAGGCAACAACGTGGGGGGTTGGTACTTGTTTGGTTCGACCGTTGGTATGTGGTGTCCGTTTCAACGCGAATTGCCTTCAGCCCAAGATCTCGTCTCGGTGAACAAAATAGACGAACGTTTATGACGGAAGTTATCACGCAGGTGGTGGCAGGTGGCTTCAGCAAACAGGGTGTAGTGCAATTGAGGAGGTCGTTGAAAATCTTACTTGGATGGTAGGCGGGACTTGCTGCAACATATTTGCTAGTTCGTGACGTCGATTGTTGCGACGGTGATGTCGGTGATAGTCTAGGTGTCAACGATTCGAATGTCGTTCCTCTAGCACTTTACGAACTTGGTGAGGTGCAAACCCATCAGTTCAAGATCACGACAGAGTCAAGCTGGTTATGCTGGTTCAGTAGCACCCAAGTGCCCAAACTTTCCAATTTCTGTTACACGGAATGGTTAGAAGACTGCGTCAGATGACAGCAGCATCAAGCTATAATGTAGGAACAAACCAATGGAGTGCAAAGCCGCCTCGCTTCAGTTAGCAAGGTTTTCTTAAGTCGTGTCATTGTTTTACCTACACTTGCCACCCAAAAGTTTGTTATGAATTGACTCACTGTCTGTTGAAGGCAATAAGCAGAAGATGAGAAGACCCCTAACAGGTGTTGTTGTCGTGGCGCTGCCATCTCATTTTGGTTGAGGACTAGTGGTTCTAGCATAATTCATAAGGTTACTGCACGTAGACCATAGTGGCTTGAGGAACCTAGACCGACGCATATGGCTAGATATTTTTCAAGAGTACCCGGCTCTTTATGAGCTGCAAGTGAACGTGCCGTACTTGTCAGTGGCATATTTGCAAGACTGCAGAGCGTGATAGCGAATTCGGGCACGATGGAATTTGAAGCAAAGTGGACGGTGATTTTCACTTTGTTGGTTACGGGTTGTCAACTAGTACTTGCCACTCTAATGGAATCCGCCGTCACTTACACCGATACGAATTGTCAGGGTACGCCGCTCCGAGTGATATTGCGAGAAAACGAAAATTGCACCAGCGATAGAACGCTGTGTGACTCTGATGGGTGGAAATGGGCACACAATATGTATCTACCAGTTGCATTGACGTTGATCGCCATGAATACGTTTTGGACATCTTTGGCGAATTTCCGTACGTGACGATGGAGCTGTATAACGATGGGGGGTGCAAGTCCTTGTACAACTCGGCCTCGTATCTCGCGACTGGTATTTGCCAGCGAGCAACTTACGGAAACACGACTTCATCCGATATTGTTCGGCTATATCCAAATGGATCAGCAGTGCTTGAGTTGTTCAGCGACGCCAGTTGTGGCATTAATGACGATGCTACCCTCCGCCCCACTGGCAGTGAAATATCTAACCACACATGCATCGGAACAACTCTTGGTGGCAAATTTTACTCGAGTATGAACCCCACCAACAATTCCAGCTCTAGCAGCTTCAATGAAAATTCATCAATAAATGACACAACGTCTTCCACGACAGAGACATCAACTTCATCGGCAGGTCTCAGTACCGAAGGAATCATTGGTATCACTGTTGGGAGTATCGTATTTGCTCTGTTTGTTGTAGTAGCATGCGTCTGGTGTCGGCGATCGACGAAGAAATGCACCCTGTCCTACGAAGTTGAAAGTCCTGTCGACCACCAGTGCGACGACAGTAAACTCAATCCTTCATACATGTCCGACACGACGGTAAGAAACACCATGGTAGAAGTTCATGGACCAAGAGGCTCAAACACACAACATCGAGAGAATCTTGGAGTTGGTGAGGTCTGGGATGACGAGACAATTGTTGCAGTGCGGATTCCACGTAACAAGGTGTTTATCCATGAACTCATCAGTCGTGATGGATATGCTGAGGTGTTTAAAGGCTTGTTTAACGGCCAACTTGTGACTGTCAAGTCACTGCTACCACAAACACGACAAAACATCGAGCACGTGACGACTTTTTTCTCTGAAGTAAAGATGATGACAACAATGGATCACCCGCGAATTGCACAACTCATCGGCGTTGCTTGGGATTCGAGAACGAACGTATGTGCTGTGTCTGAGTATTTGGATGGCGGTGACCTGCGTGGCCTTCTTGATTCATTTGCTCAGCTGAATCACTCCGTAGGTTTCGATTACGATAAAGTGAAGATCGCGCTACATATCGCGCATGCTCTCACATATTTGCACTCATTGGAACCTCCAGTAATTCATCGCAACCTGAAATCGAAGAATGTGCTACTAAGCTACGAATTAGATGCCAAGTTGACCGATTTTGGTATTTCTCGAGAGCAAGTGGATGCAACCATGACTGGTGGCGTTGGATCTGCCTTGTGGATGGCTCCGGAGGTTGTCATGGGGCATCGATACGACGAAAAAGCCGATATTTTCTCGTTTGGAGTAGTCCTTTCAGAACTGGATGTACATTCATTGCCATACGCACACGCGGAAGCTCGAACCAATTCCCGACACAAGATGTCAGAGTCTCTTATCCTGCAGCAAATGGTGGCAGGAAAGTTACAAGTCGAGTTCTCACTGCGAGGCTCAGAATCAGCTCAGGGGCTTGGGATGGCATGTGTTGCAGTAGACCCGAGCCGGAGGCCGACAGCGGCAGAGGTACTTTACAAACTCCATACGCTACTCTCGACAGAAATGTAGCGCGAATGCGTTAAAATGGTTAATAATTTCATTTCTTGTACTTCGAAGTACCAAGTAAACCCCTTCGACTTTTGAACGGAATCAATTCACAAGTGCAACATCACGCCACGCATCACTATACAATACACACCTTGCATCAGCTACTCGAACGACCCCACGGAGCCCGGGCTTACAGTCAACAAATTGTTCATTACGTTGACAATGAGATCGGAACCGCGACTAGCGAACAGTGTCACTAGCTCCTGCATCTGCACATGACCACGCTCACCGATAAAATTTTGGGATAGATCTAGCAGGGCTAGACGAGATCCACCATTGCGTGGGAGAGCAATAGCGTCGTACAGATCCATAACACCATCGTCCGAGATGCAGTTGCCTACTAGCGACAATGTGTGTAGGCGTGGAAAGTTGCTGGACGGGCCCAACAACACATTGGCGACCTGGCTTGTGACATAGTCCTTGAGACCCTCGGAGTAGCAAAAGTTGAGCGAAAATTCAGCCAACTTCGGCAAATCTGCATTGTCTAGTGCATGCAGCATACTGCGAACCAGCACGTTACGAGCGACCAAAGTCTTCTCATCCTGGAAGTTGAATTGTTGAGCTTGCATCCGACCTGTAAGTGAGAAACTCTCCAAGTTCGGGAACCGCTCAAAGAATGACGCGCGGATCGTAGACGACAACTTCAGAATCGCCACCGTCGTCATATCAATTGACGTGACAAACTCTGGAAGCTGTGAAGCAGCTTGAGAACACGTAGCTGCACACTGCAGAATGTCAGCAGCACCCAAGAACGAGCAAACATGTTGCAGCAAGTCCCGGTTGCCATCGAAAAACAGTGGACTGGAGGTAAAAGTCTCATCGACATGATATCGAGCGCGCTTTCCAACGAGTAGCTCAATTGCACTGCTCTTCCGCTTACGGGACACAAAGGCAGCTATCCGTGAATGTTCCGTAGCAAAAGCCGCATCTTCTGTTGCTGCCAAGTTGTTCAAATGGAGCTTTACTACTAACGAGTGGAGACGTCGACTGAGTGTCTGTGGGTTGCGGTACTCCCATGCCGAGAAGGCTTGACTATACAGAGCCAACTCAGCTCGACGGCCGATGTATGAGATTTTCGTGTCCACTTTGCCGTACTTGGATTTCAATAGCATTAAACTGCACCAACAATTGTGAGCTGCATGAACTGAATCAATTGAGACTAGAAGAACGTACATGTGGAGGAGAACTGTGCGTCGAACGCTTAGATCAATGGAAGTGTGCCAAGTTTGCTTGGACGTGGGGCGGACGGTTGTCCATGAAGAAGACGAGACGAAGGTGGAAGTACTCATGATGAGGTTGATAGAGTGGATGAAGGATAAATACTGACGCCTAGTGCACAGTAAGTAGGGACTCCGGACTTGACACGAACCGGAGTAAAGTGAAAGTGAAGAGAGAGATTGAAGCGTGAGTCAACGACAAGACGCGCGTTGACCAGCGCCATTTGACGCAGTGCTCTCCCACCAGCAGGTGCAGCCCAGAAACCACGGAAAAGAGAGCGCAGGAGTTGATCCCACGTCCTCAGTAGCTCACACGTCACAGATTGCAAATTAATCCTGCAATAAGTGAATATCAAGGTGGATAGATGAATATTTGATATTACAGAATTATCTGTATATAAAGTGTGAAGTAAATAAAACAATACGAACGTAATAGTACATGAAATTGTAATATTACAAGTATGGAGAGACTGATAAAGCACCATCAGGTTTGGTCGCTTCGGGTTACCCACGCAAAACCAGATGGAACGGTGCATGTGGTTTGAACGAAGCGGAGCCCGTCACGTTGCAGCGCCATTGCTTATCGAGGCTTATCAGCCATGCTATGTCATTCACGCAGCAAGCATAGAAGGATACTGCTGGGTTTCGCTTGGGTGGCGCATGGAGATGTCTGCGAGCATTACTCTACGAATTTCGTGTCACTCTGCATCAAGGTCGCCCGCCACATGCGCACCGAGAGCTCTGCTTGTGCAGCTGAAGGATGGTCGCTTGAAGCTCACCTCTTCAAGACGGACCGTCTTGCCACCTTTGTTGCTGTCATCTGCTAAGCCACAGATATTTGACTCAAGTCTTGAGCGGTACTAGTGTTTACCTGATGCTGCTGCCTCTACAACAGACATCCATCAGCTTCAAACAGGTACGGTAGAAGTCTTTCCTACTGCTACTGCTTCTCTTCGTAGTGTCTGAGTTGAAATTACTCCTGCGTCCTCCTTTGATACACTGCCCGTAAACTACTCTTCTGCTAATGTTGGTGCAAAAATTCAAGTGGTGCTTTGGACAGTTCAAACCAATTGTACATTCTTATCACCCTCGTAAAAGCAACATCAGTAGCTTTGCCCAACGCAGCGCTTTTAAAGAGAACTGTGTTGATCGAATGCTAAATCTGAGCCGGTCGTGACATTCAATATTAAAAACACGAGAAAATTCAGTAAAATTCAACACAAAGCTGTTGCATGTGCAGCAGGAAAACATCTCCATTATAAATGAGGAAACGCCATACTAACTATTTGAACACTTGACCAAATGAATTGTACGTGAAAATCATCTCCAAATGTTTTGGACTTCAATCATATCTGTTCAGTGATTGGTCAATACTGGTGTAAATGTACCAAAAAATGTAAACCAATATGGCAAATATGGCAAGTGGTGCCAACGGCGATGCCCACTCGTACCTGGGTTCTCTAGAGCCTGTAGACCACCGCCAACTCGCGTTCTACCCCGATGGCAAAGTCCTGACATTGCCACTGATCTACCTACCAGATATTGTACGGAGATGCTGTTGTTGTGGCGCTTAAAGCTTTCAAATGTGCTCAGAATTGTGTCATCATTTAGGTTTTGTTCCCGGGGGACGATCTGCCGCTTCGGATGCTGTCAAACTCGATGTTAGGAGGTATTAGGGACCTTCTGTCAACTGAGGGGGCACTCTTGGCCGTGCTGCCTCCACACCAGACTGGAACGCACTATGGAGCTACTGTTCGTGTGGAGAGATTCCGTCTGGACGACAGCGATGCACGGATGACTGGAGCTGCCAGACAGCGCTTCCGTCTGAAGCAGAGACTGCCAGCAGAGCCAAGTGCTCAGCTATTATGGGGACAAGTGGAGATTCTTCCGCAGGACAGAGCTCAATCGATCCCGTTCGACAAATTGTGCTGGCATCGCGAGGACGAAAAAAGCAGGAAAAGTCTGCAGAAACTCCATGGACGACAGTATCCGGCGTACTGGGGACGCAGTACTTACGCTCTTTACGATGCACGAGTGCTTGTACAAAGAATTCAGAACATGCTGCTGTCAAACATCCACGGGGAATGGTTCCGTAAGCCGAGAACGGAACGAACAAGTGATGATGACGAAAAAGCGTCGTTAGTGCACTATTTGGCGCTGCCTTGTGACCAGCAAGATCCAAACCTGTTCGCCTATTGGGTAGCAGGTAACTTGCCGTTGGATACGACTCAGCGGTTGGAACTACTGAGTATGAACTCTACTGTGCGGCTACTACGCCGTGAGATTGAGCTGCTGGAACAGGTTGAAGAGGACATTTTCTGCTCCATGTGTGGTTCCTTCCTTGCCAATACTCGTGAAATTTTCAGTATGACAGCACGGGGCACAGCTGGAGGTACTTTTGTTAACCCTGGAGGTCACGTCTACCAAGTATTGACTCTACGCGAGGTGGATCTTGCACATGTGTTCGTGGATATGATGCGCAGTACACAAGACACTTGGTTCACAGGTTATGCGTGGAGTATCACACATTGTAACTCGTGCTACCAGCATCTGGGCTGGCGCTTCGACCGCGTGGATTCGGAGCGATTACCGAGTTCTTTCTTCGGTTTCCGACGAGCAGCTTTGACTCGATCAAGGAATTCTCGGCAAATTGATCCTCGGTCGCTTGGCTTAGACGGATATGACACTGAAGACTATGAGGAGTCGATACCTTCTAGCGAAGGCAGTTCGACAGGAAACAGCGAGGAGATGTCGCTGCTATTGGGTGAATAAGGACAGCCTAAATGACTAACGTATGTGTGTCTCCGTTGGTGCTACATTCTGGGTTATTAGATATACTAGATATATGTGGTATGCAAACCTACATGAGCTTGAAGGTTGCCTGCTCAACGTGCTACAGATTGATAGTAGACTCGTGAAGCTGCGTGAGCAGTACATACGTATCCCGTGTATGTGGTATCGGGCATTCACTTAGATTATGGTCACAAACAGGTAACGACAACAGCCTCGCTAGTCCGCTCGGGTAGCACTTCCTTCTAATCACACGGAAATTCTTCTTCTCTGGGTCTTCATCAACAACTTCCAGCACTTGAATGCACTGGCCACCATGATATATCAAACACATTGCCTGCTGCTGCGCCAGTAGTCAGGGGCACTCGAAATCCAGAGCACAAATATGTCGGTACGGTAGATCGCGACTACATATCCATCCCACATCATGACGTAGCTTTACAAAACCAATATCGGGCAAATTAGATGCACCACCGTCCGGCATGACTGGTGGTACTGCAGGTACAAGCACTCAATTAGCGTTTCTTTCATACGCTTACGTCGTCTCTGAGGACTACAAGGAGATGACGAACTAGAGATGGCCAATTTTCCCGCAATTCCTTCAATTAATGCTCATTATGCAGATGCACTAGCTTTTCTTGACGCTACTAGCTCAAACCCGTTTAAGAACACCGAAATCCCAATGATATAAGGACAATTGTGGATGGACGGACGAACGTTAGTTAAATATCTCCGCAGATCGTGAGCCGATGTCAGTCTCCGTCGACAGTCTTATCGAGGAGCTGAAGTGTGGGTAATTGGGTGATCAGGAGTGCCTAGCAGAACGGAAGCGGTGCAAGGATCGCTGTAGAGGTTCACCGTCGTTCAGAGCTTCGACGATCTTGTTATCTTGGTCCTCAATCATTTCAGCTCTAGTGGCAATATCCTGTGCGCGTTCGGCAGGGATCGCGATGACACCGTTGATGTCTCCACGGATGATGTCATTGGGACGCACCACGCATCCTGCTACCACGATGGGGCAGTTTACTTGTCCAATCGTGGTCGATCCGAACAGGCCGTGGACCGACGTCCCCGTTGCAAAAGCAGGGAAGTTCATCGTACATAGTTCCTGTATATCTCGAACCCGTCCGTCTGTGACGACTCCAGCCACATTGCGAGCTTTCGATGCCGTCGCCAAGAGTCCACCAAACACGGCCGAAGTCGTGCCTGTCGGAGCACTAATAACCACGACTTGTCCCATCTCCGCTGTGTCCATGTAGTCATAAGACCCACTTCTAACCACCGCTCCCGTGATCGGCATCATCTTGACCGTCAACGCCGGTCCGCAGATATTCATAGCCAACGGGGCGTCGTATCCTCGAACCAAGTCGATATCCACCAAATGTCCTCGAATCTTCATATGCGCCATGGCATCTCCAATGACACATGTCGAGAGCTTAGCAAGGCGTAATAAGACCTCAGTAATGTCCTGTTGGGGGTCACTCTCCGCCTCCAACATGTTGGTCAATAATTGTTGATCAGCTCGTTTGAGGGCCAAGGCCCGGGAGGAACCCACCGAGAGTGACGCCGGTGATTCCTCTTCGTCCTCCGCTTCATCTTCGTCCTCGGATTTCTCCTCCTGGTGCGAATTGATCGCGGGGTGAATGACCACAGGCGGCCGCTCCCCAAATGCCACCAAACTGAGCTTGCTCGATCGCTGGTTGGTCTGGAAACTTGGGGCGCACGATAACTTGAGATGGTCGGCCAGGCGCGTGGCATTGCTTGCATACTGTTTGTCGCACTTCTTGCATTGGTATCGCACCATACCCTTCTTACCGGGCTCGGGCTCAAGACGGATGAAGTAGTCGTACACATTACTGGGCTTTCGACCCATGGCTGCGATAAATGACCGAGGAGCTACGATAAATGACCGAGGGAATGAAAACCAATGCAAAGGAAGAGCTTCAGCCAATCACACGCATGACCAATCGCGCAGAGTTTTGACCAGTTGAAATCGTTTGTGACCACTCGTCAGTTTTTACATTATAGCCAATTAGGAAGCTAAAGTAATTTACATTCTCCACTATAGTTATGAAGACGTGACCGTAATGAAGCGTACTACATGTGATTCTGCTGTCGGTCGAAATCGAGAATTCTATAGGTGTGTTGCAAGTTTGCAGGTGTTATCACTGAGCTCTGGGACCGTATCCCAAGTAGTTGAAATAACAGGGATAACGTGACACAATGCTAGTGAAGTGGCACGACAACGTTAGTGACGGCCTCAGAATCATCCGAACACCTATAATGGGTTGCCACCTCCATAAATATTATTAGGGCTTCGCATAGGCGTGAGTTGAAGCGGTTGAGTCCAAAGAATTCCTGCTAAGACGTAGACCCCAACCGCTTTTGCTGCTAGATACTGTGTTGCGCAACTTGTGTGACCTTCTGCTGCATAGTGATATCTGCAACTCAGAAACACACACCCTCGTCAGCGTTCTTTAGTCTATACCTAAAAGTGGCAATTCTAATCTATTTCAAGGTGGCAATAGATTTTCAGGTGGACTTCATAGTACAACTGGAAGCGAGCTAGCACAGCGGTTGTTGAGGCCATTCATGACGTGAGAAACGAGATAAATACTGAGAATAAGAACAACTGCACGGGGTCTTTCATTCATTTTCTCTAGTAAAAGATTTGGTTAGCAGCTCTCATCATTCTGCCAAGATGTTCCTTCGATATCCCCTTTGAAGTCAGTCATCCAGTGTACGGGCGGCCATTGAAAGTGCTGTACTTCTTCTTGTACATTTCAGCATATTTCTCGACCAATTCGTCTGCGTAGTCGCCATAGATGCCATGTAATGGTAATTTTTGTTTGACCATACCTGCTGTTTTGCCTTTACTCAACCAGTGCTCCAACTTTTCATCAACTGACTCCAGATTACTGGCACCCCTCTCTTCTTCGTTGGTGTAGTCGACAGAGTCTTCGTCCTCAATCAACTTGTGCGACCGCAGAAATCTCTTCGCATTATCAACACCGATCGAATTGGGAAGCGTATCTGCCTCAACAGAAGCTAGTGTGGACTGCTTCGCAATGGTGACATCAGGACTCGCGAGGAAGACAGTAGCCGCAACGAGCAGGAGGTAACTGAAACGCATGGTTTGGGTCGTGGGGCGGGAGATGCGGTATTCGTAGATAAACGAATACGCAGATGAAGGGGGGGGGCGGCTGAGCTCCCAAGAAGTTTGGCCTAGTGTATTAGCAAGTAAATTGCAAAGTGAGTGACTTCTGTCAGAGCTACTCCTTCACTGATCAAGGGTGGTGTACTTCTACAAGTAGTAGCCATCTAAGTTGTCGTTATAGTCAACAGCTTTGTGTAACGCAACACTGGATATCACGCTCGTCATCGAGTTGTGCGTTTATCCATCTTGTCCTCTGAGGACATTTGCGTGTTGTACTTGGACTGTTGTCGCAGTGGTTCATACATGTAATGCGTCGTTGACAACCAACATCTGCAGCTACTAGCTTGAGCAGGCTGAAGATGTTGCCTTACTACAAGAGAGGAACTATAAAATGAATTTTGCGGGCATACCTATCGACATCTTGCTTGCGTTTAATGCGAAGTAAACGTAGAGTATCACTAGCACTATCTAGGTACTGTGTCGATCCTAAGATCACTGTGACACTTTGTATTTGCAAGAACGTATTTCATGTCAACACGATTACACGCTACCAAAATGTGCCTCTACAGCCGTCGTATCCCTCACGTCGTATGATCAAGTCCGTTTGTAAGAGTTATTTTACGGTGGAGAAACCAAGAACCTGACTTGTAGGCCAAGTAAATTTCCAAGTTTTTCATCAATTTAATTGATAGCTTCCCACTTATAGCAACGAGCATATTAGGGTGAACGGTGTATTTACACTAACTAACAATACAGTATCAGCATCTGAAGTGTGAAGAATTGCGCTATTGTTTCCACGTGGTTATCCCGTAGCCGTTTCGAGGTATGCATACAACGCGATCGACAGACTGCAATCTCACGATGCAATTTGATACCCATCCCGTCTCCCACTTACTCTTGTTGCAGTAATTTCTCGGCTGCTTTCCCCGATGCGTCAACAATTCAAACGAAAGAACCCGAGATTCTTGAGAGCCACAAGACGGAAAATCCCAAGTGGAGGTTCGTTCCATGGAATCAAACGAGGTTCAAAGGTAGAACCACATAAGTAGAGCTACCTACTACGTATATATATATTCGTCGCTATTCGTTGTGTTGATGCGGTATTGAATAAGGTGAATACTTAAAGTAATGTTACGGTACCTTATAGATACGGAAAGATGGTTAGAGACCCTCTATCATTGGCTCTAATTTCGTCATTTCTAGTTTGTAATAATGGCGGACGAAGTGGACTATGAGAGCGACACGGCCATGGCCGTGGAGGAGGAGGAGGACAAGCCACAGGTCAAGCGTGACGACACCAAGCGTGTTGTGAAAGGTCGAGGTGCAGGTTCCGCTGCCATGGACGTAGCTCGTTACCCTGCAGAGAGCGGCGTGTTCGAGAAGCTCAAGCCCAGTGCATCATCTAGGGACCATTCGAGCGCCTTACGCTCCGTGGAGGGGTGGATCCTCTTTGTCACGGGAGTGCACGAGGAGGCACAGGAGGAGGACGTCATGGACGCGTTCGGGGAGGACGCACAGGTGAAAGACCTGCATCTGAACTTGGACAGACGCTCAGGCTTCGTCAAGGGCTACGCCCTAGTGGAATTCGAACACTTTGAGGACGCCAAGGCGGCCATGGAACGATTGGATGGACAGGAAATCTTGGGCAGCACGATCCACGTGGATTGGGCCTTTAGAAAGGAGACAGACAGACGTGCTGGACGTCGAGCTAATCGACGGTAGATGAGATACGGCTAAAGGTTGACAGGACCTATCCTATGGTGAAGACACGCGCGTCGCGCTGTTTCTTGGGACGCCCACTGGGCTTCTTGATCTTGTTCTTGTACTCTTCCATGTACCTCTTCTCCAGTTGTCGCTTGATGCGTAGCCATTCCGCTACTTGTCGCTGGATCCGACGAGCACCGAAGTATTGATGAGCAAAAAACTCAATCCGTCGCTTGGTTCCAGGTACACCAGTGTTACCGGGGTCTTGGTCCGGTGGCATGTCGGAGATTGTGCCTGCATTGATCTAGACCTAGAAGTTAGTGCTATGTTTTTCGTGCATTGGTTGTGACAGGGGACGTACTTTGACCATTTCTCGAGTCATGGCGAGCAACACGTCACGAAAGTAGACATATTCATCCTCGTATAAAGGTACGTGGAGTTGACCTGTGAAGATATATCAGTGATGTATAGATTTGATACAAGTATGCAGCATGACGTACACATGTACTTGAACAAGTGAGCCATGTCGAAAGGTACGCCGAACTTGCCAAGAGGTGGTTTGAGTAGGTTGACGAGAAGCACCAACTTATCCACCTTGACGAATCCAGTAGCCTTCGGGTCGATGTCTGCCCACTTGGTTTGAAACTCGTCGAGAATCTCGGGTTCAAATAATGGTTCCTCATCTTCGTGTGAAAGCGAGAAACCCTCGAGAATAACGGCAATGGTAAGGTTGAGCATGACATACGTCACTAATAACGTAAACGTGCAGAAAAATCCGTAGGCAATAGGATTCCCACAACCGTTTAATGGCTTGCATCCCTCAAAGTCGTTGAAGCCGCACATGGTTGGATCGTACGGAGGATCGTCGACACAACCCGGGGTACTTGATGCCAAGTCGTGCATGCAGCTATTCCAGGCTTCTCCTGTGGCGGCGCGCAATAGGAACAGAAATCCTTTGCCGAAATCCTGGAAATTGGCATGAGCGTCGACGTTGTCAGTTAGAGCGACTTTGGCGAAGATCTGCACCCCCATCGTCGCGTAGATAAACAACATAAGAAACAGGATGGACGTGATGTTGCTGAGCCCAGGTAGAGCAATATACAATGTCAGTAGAATTTGGCGAATACTTTTGGAAGCTTTGACGAGTCGCAGAATTCGCGTGACTCTGAAAACGCGCACAAGCATCGCAAGTGATCGTACTGACGCTCCCGTGAACAACTCAACTACGACACTTAGCAGTGTACCAAGCACGACAAAGAAGTCGAACTGATTCCACTGATCTTCAAAGTATTCCCACCCAAAGGCTGTCAACTTTATCACCGCCTCCAACGTGAAAATTACGGCAAAAACCTCGTTCACGATGTTGATAACATAGGCTTGCATGGTTGACTCACCGAAGTACTGCGCGGCCATGAGAAAGGTGTTTACTATGATACAGATCATGATGAACCACTCGAATCGCTGCATTTTGACAAGAAAGAATAATTGTCGCCGCAAAAACTGTCTGGGAGGTTTCAAAATGCGAACTGGGCCAACTCGAGATGCAGCTTTTTGTGCTTCAATCCACTTCTTCTGCTCTGGTGTAAGCATGAAGTCTCCACCTAATGCAGCCTTCATGCGATTAAAATTATCAATAATGACACCCACGAAGAGATTCACGACAAAGAAGCTGCCGACCATGATAAAGAGCACGAAGAACAACGCCCAGATCATGTTGTTATCACGGATAGGCTGCATGCCAATACCATTGGAATCGATCGCGGCCATCATTACATCTGCCCAGCCTTCAGTAGTGGAGATCTCGAAAAATGTCAGCATAGCTGAGCCTACGTTGTTAAAGTTCTGGGGTAAGACTGCTCCCCAGTCAGCTCCCCAGCATTCGCAAACATATTCCGACGTTAATTCTGATCCTGTGGTAATTGGAAAGGTAGATTCACACGCGGTGCCGTCGAACCAACTGCGCTGCACCTCAGATGAGACATTCCAACTTGTTGGTGCCACTAGAAAATTCATTTGAGCATCGGAGAAATCATTAAAGACGTTTCCACTGCATGAATTGAATGTTCCCTTCAAGTAATTCACCGCCACAATGCTAAAGATGAGAAAAAACAACATGCACACGAAGAGTACGTTGATCACTTCTGGAATAGCTTCGAATAGTGCGTTGACTACCAATTTGAGACCAGGACGTCGGCTGATCATGCGTAAGGGACGAAAAGTTCGTAGACCTCTTAGTGACCGAAGTGACTTGAGATTCTTGCCTTGACCAGATGACTCCGCAACTAGCATAATGATAGAGGATACCACAATGACACCGTCGATGATGTTCCAACTATTCCGTAAGTATGCTCCTTTGTGCAAGATAAGCCCCATTGCAATGATTTTGATCACCATTTCGACCGCGAAAACTATAGCAAGAGCTTTGTCCAATCCTTTCAGGAACGTAGCAAGACCTGACGTCGGATCTGCGAGGGGATTATCGACGGCTAAAGCTATGGAAGACACGACGATGAGTGTGAAGACGGTCGAGTCAAACCATGGATGAGACGATAAAAAGCAAGCCAGGCGCCGTATTTTCGAGTCTGGTGGAAAAAAGAATAACGATCTTCCCAAATTGAAAGGTGGCGGTGGTTCGTTGATACCTTCATGGTCTTCCGTCTGGTCTGCAGGAGATTGGGTTCCGGTGCCCAGCATCATGGCTGTTACAATGCTTGACCGCGAACCTGCTACAATACTGTTTCGAGCAGTGGTCATGAAGTCCCGCAAGGATTGCTTTCGTACACTAGCCGATTTATCGAGTGTACCGGGGTTTGTTGGGGAATTCTGAGGACTGGACCGAGCTGGAGGCTCGATGTACACAGTTTTCGCCAGAGGTACACTTGGTGTAAGTTCATCCGCAAACCTTTCCAAGTTGACTACACGAACATCCTCTTCATCGTCTCCTTCCTCGTCCATTTCAAGTATTGATTGACGACGAGCTCCCATAGCAAAAGCTGTGGACACCATCAAAAAGCTTCCTCTCGTAGTCATTGCTCGCTCGTTTTCAGACGTAATGGGGGCAACTTTCATGCTCATGTTCATAACCGACATCTTCTGGGCCAGTTTTTTCGTTTCTTCTTGCTTTTCCTGTTCTTGTTCTTCATCATTATCTCCGAAATTGTCGAGCAATAGAGCCAGGAACAAATTCATTAGTACAAAGTCGCCTAGAATCACCTGAAGTGGAGCACAAACGATAGCATATTAAGTATCTGCAAAGAATTTTTCGTCTAGCAGACATTGATACTTACCAGAGAGATGAAATAGATGCATGAAAGCATGCCATTACCAAGGATCGCGTAGTACATGATACTATTCCAATTCTCACCCGTAATGATCTGGAAGACCGTGACGGCTGCCCAAAGGAGAGTATCGAAATTATTCCTCGGAACCTATGTCATGGTAAAAAAGGTAGCATTAGTACAACAAATGCATCATGTCAAACATTATACTTACCGTCCCATCCCAGAACCCTTCCAATGTAAACGGCGTCGGATACCCTTCGTCATCGAAGCGCATGGTGTTGCCAAAGAACTATAAGTGAGATGAAGTCAGCACAAACAATTATTATCGGAGAAATCATATTAGCGTGTACCTGTACGCCCACCAAGGCGTAGATGTAGATAAATAGAAAGAGGAGGACTCCAAAGTTGGTGATGCTCGCAACAGCTCGTATAATCATTTCCAGAAGCTCTCGCAGCGATTTCCAGTCTCGAGCAAGTTTGAATACGCGAAAAAGGCGGAATGATCGCAAGGCTGACACTGCCCCCTTCTTAGGGGGATTACTCGACATGAAAGAAGGTGGGGATGCAATAGTTTCGAGAAGTCCCATCGTCACGATGAAAGCGTCGAAGAGGTTGAATCTGTCGCGTGAATATTGCCGTAACCCAAGCCCAAAGAGTTTCATCACCATTTCCACAACGAACACGCAAGAGAGAGCAAAATTTACGATTTCTAAGTCTTCGTCCATTTTAGTTGGCATAGGATAATGATCAAGTGCAAGCACAACAGTGTTTGCCATAATCACAGCCATGATAAATCCAGCAAACAATTTGTGAGACACAATAGCATTCAGCCAGTGCTCTCGGGCCAGCTTTTCGGCATTCTCTTTTTCAAGCTTTGCTCTCCTCTCCTCCTCTCGTTTCTGGGCAGCTGTCTTCCCAGGCTTCTGGTCAAGATTGAATTCCTCTGAAATGACTGCCAGGGTTAAGTTCATGACGAAAAATGACGCGAAAATGATCAGAACCACGAAAAATATCGCACCTATTGTCGGTTGAGATGAATCCATAACCATGTACATGATAAGAGTCCATCCTTCTTGTGTAATGGATTGGAATATGGTGAAAAATGCCCGACCGATGTTATCAAATGTCGTGAGGCCCCAGTCTAGACTTGGTCGATAAAGCGCATATACCATAGCCTTGTGGTGACGGAATCTCGGATTTCCAAATGCGTCATAGTCTGAACCACAAGTTTTTCCGATATTGCATCCATGATTTCCAGCTTGACCTGGTGCAGCACAAAGAAACTCGTCCTCGTCGTCAACAGGCCAGAAACAATCTTGAGGGTCATTCCAAGGTGAAGTCTCCTTGGTGTATGTGTCCGTGTTGTCTTCGTAATCTAGTAGCGGAGCATCAATGCAATAATACGCTGTTTCGTTCGCCTTCACTTCGTCAAGGTAGGTCTGGGGAACTGGCCAAACCGCTACATTTGTGTCATCAAGAGGAAGTTTAACTGGAAACTGTGTCACACGACATCGACGATTCATACTGCCACCGAATAGCTGGATACCGAGAATACCGAAGATGAAGAAAACAAAAATCTGGAGTATTACAACATTTCCGAGTGCCGGTAGAGCCTTGAGGAGAGCCGCAATAAGACGTCTCATGCCGGGGATAACTGATAATGATCGTAGGGGGCGAAGCACTCGGATTGTTCGAATCGCTGATACGTTTGGCATTCCTGGCAGAGAAGCGACAAGACTAGTAGCACCACAAGCAGGAAAAGGTAAGAAGATCTACATGGTACAGAATTCACTACAAATTCGTACCTTGAAACGACGACGAAAAAGTCAAGGACGTTCCACGTATCCTTTTCATATGAACCTCTACCATACACGCCCATTGCAATGATCTTGAGTACGCATTCTGCCGTAAATATGATCGTGAACGGAAGTTCTGAAATCTCCACAATATGGTTTTGAAATGAATACGCATCCACCAGTTTGCCTTCGACATATCTTTTTCCGCTGCTAGCAGGATTTAAACTGGAGTCTACGACGGAGAAATCTGACAGTCCCAGTATTACTGAATTCGCCAAAATTGCCGCGATGATAAAACGATCGAAGTACTTGTGCGTGACTATCTGGACGCACAATTGGCGTAGTTTGTTCTCCCTCGGCAAAAACCGAAATATTAAGTAGTCTGCGCCAAATCTCTAGAGAAACAGTATCAAGAGTCCAAATTAGTAGATCACTCCGGTTATTGCTTTACTTTTGCAGGCATACCTTGGGTGGTTCGATTAAACCTAGTCGTCTCTTTAAATCTAGAGGTTTATCTGAGTGCTCGGTCTTTATTGTTGATGGGACTCCTGCTTCTGGTGGAGGAGTCATTGTCGTGCGGGGAATGTCGGGAATCAATGCAAACGCATCCTTTTCCAAGGAACCACCAGAAGCTGACGGCGCG
Source organism: Phytophthora palmivora (assembly GCA_008079305.1). NCBI lineage: Eukaryota > Oomycota > Peronosporomycetes > Peronosporales > Peronosporaceae > Phytophthora > Phytophthora palmivora. The sequence goes on along the minus strand of VOQZ01001154.1, from coordinate 144,313 downwards.
ACCGCAAACCCGCGCTTAATTCTGCCTGATAGATGGCTCAGAACGTTCGGGACGGACGAAGCCTCGACTGTCCCGGACGTTGAACTGTAGCACGAAGTGCCGTTCACGCGGGTCGTGATCACTGATTCAGCTCACTGGGCCGAGCAAAAGGAGTTACGGCCTCTCGCTGATAGCAGCAATAAGCAGCAGCGAAACGACAAGAAAATATCTCTAGGAATAGGAAAGCAGGTTCTGGGCGGATCAAGTCCACATCAACTAAAAATACAGAACCTTGTGAACTTACCTTTTGCGCTTTCAAGCTAAAGACCTTGAGCGTAGATTTCGTTTATGGGACATCGAGTGGATCCTCAGCGTGTGCACTAAACGAAAATGTGCAATACCCGTTCGATTTATGATAGTATAGCTTGCGCAGTTGAATTCGCAATGTGAACATCTAGAAGCCTGGGATGTAGCCAATTATGGTACTAACACCATGTCGAAAATAGAGCTTGCTTGAGATGTTTACTTTCAACAAGAAGTCATAATAACGACACTCATTGCCGGTCACGTTTGATACGGTGTGGAGTATCAAAGGTATGGGTTGCGTCTGCGGTACACAAAGCAATAGATACGTCGAGGTTTTGCGGGTCTTCGAAGGAAGTTTGTTCCTCCAGCTCATAGGTGCAGACAGTGTACAATCATTCTCCGACATGCTCAGGTCCGAAAAGCGGAGGCGGAGTCAATTCATCGGGCACCAATTCCAGCTCAGACTGGCCAACTCGCTGTAATATTTGACGGTTGTGCGAGTCTATTCGACGCCAATGGGAAAAACACACTGAACATCCGTGCATTCATGCCACTTGGACGTACTCGAACTGTAGTGCCTCATGGACCTGGGCGAGGCTACGCACTTGATCTTCAAATTCAAGACACCGACGTCCTCCTTACATCAGAAGTTTTTCTCTTTTGGAAATCCGATAGGGAAGTCGTCTGTCGATATGTGGTAGAAGGTGGAGGCGACGAGGTTGTACTCCAGTCGACAATGTGCACTCGTGTGGAGCTACAAAGCCATTCACGATATTTGCTTTTATCTCCACAATCTTTTTCGAATTCTGTAGACGGCAGGAAAGATTCGTCGCTAAATGCATTGACCAATGCAGACTTTATTGGTCTCCTCGGCACCATACCTTTCTTCGCTAATTTGCCGAAAGACAAACTTGGCGTGCTGACAGAGATGTCGACGATACGTGTGTACCCTAGCAATAGCGTGATCTTCCGCGAAGATGAGGGTATCAGCACGCAAATGTTTGTCACACTTGCTGGTTCAGTTGAGGTGACCAGTTCACGCGCAACTGGGCCATTAGCGAAGCTGGAGGCAGGGTCTTTCTTCGGCGAAATGTCTTTGCTCATCAATATCCCACGTGCAGCTACCGTCAAAGCGCTGGAAAGCTGTATGTTAATGAGTATCGAAAAAAAGGCGTTTCACGCGCTTCTAGACCAGTGTCCTGATGTACGGCTAGGTGTGAATAAACTGCTAAAGGAGAGACTGCTGTTGAAGGCGATTTTGAGCGGGGTATTGCCATTCTTTGACTCAATTCCCAGCGAACGAATGATCCGTTTCAGTCATGAACTAGACATCGAAGACCAGGTCCATAAAGGCGATATTGTGTTGCGCCAACAAGAAGAGAACGACCCACACAACACTAAGTTCGAGTTCTTGGTGTACGGCGCGCTGGAGATCACGTCCAAACACAGGAAAAACAGCAAATTCGGGCACGACAACACGGTATTCCTCACATCAGGATGTTACTTGGGTCCATTTACATTTGAGCGAATGAGCTTGCTAAAAGGGATAGTGTTTGCTCGCTCAGCTGCAGTGTTGCTGACCTGCCCGTTTAACAAGGTGCTAGAGCTGTTCGAAGAATACCCATCTGCTGGCGCGGCGGCGAATATCGCTTGGTTTGGCGAGAGGTGTGACTTTGCTAGTGTGCTACGTCACGGCCTCTTGACACAACGGTTCCAGGCATTTCTTGAATCCGAGCATAGCGACGAAAATTATCTTTTCTTCTTGGATATTGAGAAGTTCCGCACAATAGAAGACAGCAATGAGCGCCGCGAGATGTCACAGTATATTCGTAAGCGATATATTCAGCCAGACGCCCCAAAAGAAGTGAATCTCCCCGCAGGAATACGTGATGGCATACTTGACAAGATGGATCGAGAGTCACCAGCAAATATTACCGTGGAAACCACATTCTTCGACGAGGCATACGATGAGATCATGCGGCTCATGGTGAAAGACAGTTTTCCGCGCTTTAAGAAAAGTATGCACTTCCAGAACGTTATCGAGACTTTAGACCCACACACCAACCGAAAAGGTTCTCGGTTAATCGCTGCATGCCACCACTTCCGAGATTCCCTGCAAGTTCTGCGACCTGGCCACGTCGACATGAAACACATGCAACTAGAACGCATGATGAGTACAATCCAAAAATCGCAAGCGCGGAGAAATTTAACCAGCGGCTTGACAAATCCTCAATAGACAGCAAGTAACCATCAGATCAACGTGTGTGGGTGTAACGACGACCATCTCGAACGTGTAAGTACGCTTCAACTACTAAAACCTACACAACACAAAGAATATCACCAATATCCGTTTTCCTGTCTATTGAATTCGTCCATCTCAGCGTCGTTAGCAGGCAATAACAGTTCGCCACAGCATAGAAGACTGGACGAACCTCCACACTCTTGGGTAGGACAGGCAATTAAGCGGCGACTAGTGTACCGAGGCACTTGACGACGTCACCGTCAGCTTCGCGGAGCTTGCGGTCCGCCTGCTGCGTGGTTAGCTCCATCTCCTGTGCCACTAGCGCTACATCATCCTTGTTTACTTTGACAGCCGCCAATTTCTTCTCCAGCAGGCGTTCAGCCTCTTTGTCGGCCTCCTCCTGCTTGCGCAACGCCTGGAACGCCTCCTTCATCTTGTTCTCGTCCATCTGCTTCTCCTCCACGAGATCTGTCAGCTTCTCCATGGCACTGCTCTCATCTTTCTTGCTCTTCGCCTGCTGTAGCTGCTCCTCCTCGCCGTCCGAGCCTGCGTCCGCCTGCTTCTTGTCTTCCTCCGTCATGTCTTCTAGATCAATGAAGGACCAGCCGATTGCGAGGAGCTACTGCAATTGGATTCGTCAATAATTCCATGAGAAGGGGCTATTTTGACCAGTTAGGATGGAGATACTTTAAATCTTTATGTGACGAAACACAATAGAGGGACGACAACGGCAGGACGACAAGATCCGTCGCTGACGTACCGGAGGATTTGCCACCACAGACTGCCAAGCGCCGCTCACTTGTGTTTCTGCTCTCTTCGCCGCACGTTCCAGTCCCAAGATGTTCTCTCGCGTGTCCCGCCGTGTCGCTTCCGCCGCTAAGCGCAGCAGCCGTACTTTCGCGACGCAGACTCGTGCCGCTTCGGCTGTCAAGGCCCCGGCCGCTCTTGCTGTGGCTGCTGCCGCTGGTGTGACCGCTTTTGCCCTGACTGCCGCCCCTGTGGCCGAGAACAAGGCTGCTGCCAAGTCTACGACGCCCCTGGCTGGTGTCCCCGGCACGTCCAAGGAGCGCACGTTCATCGCCATCAAGCCTGACGGCGTGCAGCGCGGCCTCATCAGCGAGGTCATCGCCCGCTTCGAGAAGAAGGGCTACAAGCTTGTGGCACTCAAGATGATGACGGCCACGGAGGAGCGTGCCAAGAACCACTACGCCGACCTGTCGGCGCGTCCGTTCTTCCCGGGTCTTGTCAAGTACTTCACGTCAGGCCCCATCGTCTGCATGGTCTGGGAGGGCACCGACGTGATCCTGACTGGACGCAAGATCCTGGGTGCCACCAACCCGAACCAGGCTGCCCCCGGCACTCTGCGTGGCGACAACTGCATCTCCACGGGACGCAACCTTGTGCACGGCTCGGACGGCCCCGACTCGGCCAAGCACGAGATCAACATGTGGTTCACTGCCGAGGAGGTCAGCAATTACGAGCGTGCCCTCGACTCGTGGATTGTCTCGGACAACTAAGTTCGCACTTAAGCACAAAGCAGTGAGGTGGCGGAGGTTGGTACTTCAATAGCTTTGTCATAGTGTACTGCTTCCCATACAATAAAGCAAAACAATGATGTTGAAGCAGACCCTACTTTCACAGATCGATCAAGCTTTCAGGACTTTTTTACCGTGTGCAGGCAGTGCGGTTACTACTGCTCATGAACGTAGCACGTATAGGGAAGTCACATGTATGAATCACTCGTGGTTGTACTACAGGACTCCTGTGCAACTACAAAATGGCAAACTCACAATATGAGCTTGTCACTCACAAATTTCAAGATGTGGTAGTAAATAGCTTGTGATGGCTACACTTAGCACTGCTTACTTAATTCAAGTGATTTCTTGAGGCCAATCACCGATGAATACTGGTTGAAGTGACCATCACTCTTTTCGTCGTCAGTGTCGGAAAGTGCGCCGTATCGGTCATCGCCATGCAATCTCCACCGAGCAGTGCAGATAGCTCGACCTGCAGACCACGTGGTAGACTTCTCCGTCAGGAGACAGCCGAGTATGAACACCTCCTCCGAGACAAGTTCAACATGGCTCTGCGGATCAACTATCTGGAGGACCAACTTCGTTTACTGGAGGACGGAGAGGGTTATACCGATAGAGACATTCTCGTGGAGCTTCGCACTCTCCGTTACGCGTTGAAGACGCGTGAACACGAGCTGCGCGAGCACGCACTTAAGCTGGTGAATGAGCTCGAGGCACAAGAGGCGAAGACTGCAGCTGGAGTGAAGTATCAAACACATGAACAACGAGAAGTTGCGGTGAGTGACTCAGCAGGTCACTACCAAGAAATGTGCTCGACGCTCCAGGAGGAGCTGGACGGCATGGTACTGGAGAAGCAGAAGGCTATTGATGCCGCCAACGACAGCCAGCGTCAATTAATAAAATTGTTAGCAGACTATGAACAGCAAGGTAAAGCAAGGCATGATCTAAAGATTAGTCATGACAAAGCCTTGAATACTATCTACCAGCTCGAGTCTGAGCTACTAAAGCAATACCACGCTAAGAGTGAGGAACACTCCAAAACACGAGGCCCTGCAGAACTCGTGTCAGAGGTATGCAACTTATTTGAAAGCAGAGCGTGTTCATCAAGCGTTTTGGTTATCGTGTTTTTAGGGACATCGGAGGAACCTGGCAATGGAGAACAACAAGCCGGGGAGAGCGGTCAATCATCAACAAGACACTGTAGTCACCACATCCAACGTACACCAGGGCGACAGTGGTCATACTGAAGATACAAAACTTACAATGAAAAGCTATCGAGACTTGCATTTGAAGCTTCAAGAGGATACGCGTTGTTTGACCCAAGCGAAACAAGATCAATTAGAAAAGGACGAGCGTTTAGACAACGAGATGTTATCCCAACCGCTACGCGAGACGAAACAAGAAGTGGATACGGTTCGATCCGATCTCGACGTAGAGCAGCATGAAGTGGCGGTGCGGCAGTTTGATAGGGAGGTGGCTCAAACTAAATACGAGAAACAGGTGCAGTGATATTTGAGTTGTCATTACAGTTTTTACTGACCGCTTCTGCCTACCGATTTATTCAGATACTCGAGACGCATGGACTCGACGATTATCGCTGGGATAAGGAACGAGAAATTCTGAAGCTGGAAGAGAATGCAATGCATACCACGATTATGATCGACGAAGCACCAATGGAGAAGAAACATTGTCGATCATGTAATGGTAATCAAGCGCTTGAGGGGAAACAGAAGGTATGATGCCTTTCCTAAAACAGAATGAACGCCAATGCTTGACGACCCAAGTTTGATTTGGGCAGAGCTCTCAGAAAGGCTCACTGCAGCACTTGCAAGGACGCAATCGTTTCGTACTCAAAGATCTACAAGAATGCTGCACCCAGTGCAAGGTGATTTTTCGTGAGAACACGGATCTGCTAAAAGCGATAACGATCTACAAGAAAGCTATCGCTGATCGGGACGCTGACATAGCCATGTACAAAGCGAAGATCACAAAATATCTCCACCAGTTCAAGCATCGCAGCTCTGTAGAACAAGTGAGCGACGAGTTGGCGAGACAGTTGAAGGAGACGAAGTCAATGCTTATTGCGATGTCCAAGCACCTAGAAAGCTGCATTGTCAACGATGCTGACAGTGGTGCCAACGAAAACTGTTCGGCACTTCCAGTGTCCGCTTGTCGCCTTTTAAAGGCGATCCATAGTGACCGTCTCACCATGCTAAGTAAGCAGCTCGAAGATGTAGAGAACCAAATGCGTCAGTAACAACAGCTATCTTGACAGCAACATCTCCTTACTTTATCCAAGTGCATCAAATGCCCCCCAAAAACGATGGAGCTTCAACAGATAATTGAAACGCAATCCTTCCAACTAAGAGTCCAATACCGTACCATGGCGACTTCCCCGCATGTAGCCCCCGAAGTACAGCAACGTCTGGCCAAGCTATCCGTGTGCGCGATCGCGGACGCCATGGCGAAACTGAAGATACAGAGCCACCTCGTGGACGTGAGTCTAGTACGCGGCTTTCGTGCCCCCTTGTCCACGGATATTTGCGGCCCTGCATTCACAGTGCACGTTGTACCCGCCACTGGTCCCGCAGTGAAGAAGCTGTCGTTCCACTACGTGGACAAGACTGAGAAAGGTCAGGTCATCGTCATCAGCGCCCCCGACGGGAGTACAACGGGAGTGTTCGGCGGGTTATTGGCGGCTGCGTCCAAGGCTCGTGGTGCTGCGGGAGTGGTGACCGACGGACGTGTACGTGACGTTCAAGAGATCAGTTCGATGGGCTTCCCCGCCTTCTCTCGAGGTACATCGGTGCATGGCCAACAAGGCGCCACGACTGTAATGGACATTAACTGTCCTGTGATCGTTGGTGGATGTGTTGTTCGCAAGAACGACATTATACGCGGCGACGTCAATGGTGTGATTGTTGTCCCTATTGAACATGCAGCGGAAGTTGCTGCCAAGGCGGAGGTTATCGAGGAACAGGACAAAAAGGTCGAGGATGCTGTCAAGCACGGTGCTGGATTGCAGCAATCGTTCAAGCGCTTCCGCTCGAAACTCTAGTGTGACTGATTAGTCCTTGCACGACATAATGCACTGGTGAACAACCAGCGAGATGCAACAATGTAGCCATTCTGTCAATTTTCGTACTTAGCCATGTCAACTTGAAGATACCGCGCTTCTAGCGTTCCCTCCGGAAACGTCTGGAGCTCGTGAAGCGTCTGCGACAGACCCACACAGTCCAGCAGATACTCGCGTAGCTCCGTCGCACTCTGTTGATTCTGCGCTTGTGTGGCCAAGTACTGCAGCGCGTCCTCCAAGTGCTCGCGACAGTCGTAGACGCTCACGATCTCCAGTTCCCTTACGACGACCGCGTTCATGTCCATGGCGATCGTCGAACGCGGGCGCAGCTCCAGTCGCGAGCGATCCACGAACACCACGCAACCCATGGACTGCACCAGCGATGTGGCAAACTCGGCAGACACTTCGGATCCGATGAGATCCACGATAGCGTCTAGCGCCAGCTCGGTCTGTCGCATCAAAATGTGAGCTACGGCTGCAGGTTCATAAATATCTAGAGGGATGAAGGCGGCATGCTGTGACCGCATGGAACTGCTGTTGGTTGCTGCTGACGTGGAGAACACACTGAGATTCTGCGGTGCGAAATGCATGTCTTGGTGCATGTATCGCGTCAGCAGGTTGGAAAGGATGGTAGCTGGTCCATCCGATAAAATCGCGATGTTTGTCACGTGCCGTTGCTGTAGCTCCGTAACGATGGAGAGAACGACAGACATGTCGTCCGATAAGAGTGCTAGGTCGTCGGGGACGCAAGGAGGGACTACGACCAGATTAGAGACTGGTAGCACGATGCACTCGGCGAGAGCACCTCTGGAAGCGCTTACACCGATACACGAAAAACTGTTGTCGGTGCTTTGAAGGATGGGTTTGACATGATTCTCGTGGTGTTCCTCTGGATGCTCGTGTTGGACTGGAGTATGTGTGATATATGGTGACGCCACAACCTTATCGAACAACTTAACCGGATCTGCTGTCATGCGATCTTGATTTGACACGGACTGTTGCATCTCACTAACGATTCCGACAAAGGACCTGCCAAGCACTCCATTCTTGCCCAGGATTTTTCCTCGACATGTTTGGACATCAAAAAGCGATGCTACCGCACGAACGACGCGAACTTTGGCTTCACCTCTACCCGTAATATCACACGCGACACGACTACACGAAACCAAAGGCGAGTCTTCATTGCAGCGACACGTAGCTCGCAGTGCCATTATCTCCACCGTCGAAAGCAAGTTGTCCCCGATTCCACTGTCGATGACCATGTCACTACTATCAACGCCGGACTTTTTACTGTCATCTGTATCTGTCACCAAAGTGCTCAACAACTGCCGCAACTCTTCTCTCTTTGGTGGGCTAAATTGCTCATTTAGTGCCTCGATGAACTCCCGGAAACCGGACTTTTCAATCAAGTCGACAGGTAGCTGTTCTTGCGCAAGCCATTTAGCCAATGCTAGCTTGGCGTCACCAGCCGTGAGCATGGCATCCTCCACCTGTCCTGTTGTCTGTCTGGCCGCCGCAGTCTTCTCTTGCTGTGCACGCTTGGTTCTGGAAGCCAGTACACTTGGAGACGCCTGGTTACGCTGTTCCAACAGCTGAAGCAACGCCCCGGCGTGGTGACGTTCCAGATGACGCGTGAGGTTATGTGTCTTGTCTTTGAGTTTGGCCCCACACAGCAGACACACGCGTGAGGTGGCATCCTCCGGTGCAAGATCCGGGTACAAGTCACGGATATCTACTGCGTGAATGCGTGTGACCGTCTCCACCTCCGTCTCGTCCGCCATTGGAAAGCCTCTTGTGGCGGTGCTGCACTCGAATGTGCACTGGCAAAGTGCTCCAATAAATCAGCCACTGACATGGATACATTAATGTGTGGTACACCATTTAAAGCCACAATTTCAGATTAAACGACACTCTTCAACTTCAATTCCGCATTCTAGCAACTGCGACCATGAAGAAGCTGTTAGGCGGCCTCTTCACGCGCTCTCAGTCCACCGAGAGCGTCCGAGCGGCGTCGACGCCTACTACAGTAGACAGAGAGGCGTCTTCATCGATTCCGAGGCGATGGGGAGGCTTCCTCCTGCCCTCTACGTCTGCGCCTCTTCCAGCTAACCAAGTATGCAATTTTATTTAAAGATTTTCACAATTAATTTATATTGGATATGAATTCGTTATTAGGAGCTGCTGAAGAATGTGGATGCCGTGTTACGAGGCGTTGCAGCACACCTTAAAGCAACGTACGTGAGATATTGTTCCTTTCATTTCCCAAACTAAGGGTGTGTGACCCAGGATCACCAAGATGTTGGATGGAGAGGCGTTCGACCAAGAGCTGAAGGAGTTGGCAGAAGATGTGGAGCAAACAGTGGCTAATTTCGAGTCATGTCTGTCACAAATGTTGTTGTTTTGCACAATCAGGACGATGTTAACGGGACACTTGATGTGTTGTAGGTGGCCTGACGTTGGAGCTGCTGCAGAGTTACTTTTCGGCACCAATTGGATTTGTGTTTTGTGAACAGACTGCGTTTCCCTCGTTGGTGTTGGATTTTATTTCGAAGATGCGGATCGTTGCCATGAAGGAAGAGCTTAGCAACATGGTTAAGCTCAGCCAAACGGAAAAACAGGGTATTGGACATGTGGAAGTGGTGACCTCAAGAATCACGACAACGGAAACTGTCAATTGGCACGGAGATTCGACTGACTTCGAGAACCAGCATTATGTCCCAGGCGTCTTTGATGCTATGCTACGCTCACTAGAACTATTGATGGACTGTGTGATTGCTATCGCATCGAATACGACGCTTATAGAGGTGTTTCGATGCGAGTTGCCTAATTTGATTGCTCTGACGGCAGAGGAATATCCATCAACTGCGGTATTTATTCGTGACTGCTGCTGTCGCGCGCTGCTATCGGTGTCTGGGCGTAATTTTAACGCTGGACTGGCGTGGTATTTGCTGGACTGTAAAGTCATCGCGAAGACAATTGAGCGAATGACTAACTACGCTTTAGCGACAACGACAACCCTCGAGACGGCGGATCGTGCATTGCAGCATTGTATCATCTCGATTCCAAGTCAATCTAACACTAGGACTGGAATCGATAACTCGGCAGCGGCAGCAGCTGTCAGTGAGGCTCTTGGACTCACACGATGCGGAGGAACATTAAGTGACCGTGAAAAAACATCGTCTCCACCGCCATCTTCACATTTGTTATTAAGTGGGGGCCCTAATGATACAGATTTGGATCCGCCAACTTCATCTGAGATATTTTGCTTACCTACTTATGATAGTCGGTTTGGTCTGAGGTCACTTGTTCACATTCTTGAGAGAACACATCGCTTCACTCCTGTTCTGCTGGAAGAATTCCAAACGTCTGGAGGGTATGCGTTACTATTGCGTCTCCTCGATACGTGCACGGAGGAGGAGATTCCGACTTTATTAGACATTTTGATGTCGTTGATGCCGCTTGGAGGGCGTTCGATAGATAATGGTGACACGGTGGAGCATGTAGCAGATGGAAGCTTGCTTGGTGCACGAAATGTCCACGCGTTTTCTACGATCAGAGATTTATTGTTAAACTATATCGCCAGTCCGGACAAAGAAGCAATCGTGGAGGTGAGTGTTCCGTCACAACACAGAAACGAGCATCTGATCCTGCAGCTTCTTACCCAAGTTCTCCACATATACACAAGTGATTACTACAATTTCGTGTGTCTTGAGCCCAAAACACGAACGTTGGCGTTACTGTTGACAAAGTTGCCGTATATAAGCTTTTACGATGCTCAGGTGATTATTCTGCGTATCGTGGAGTATGTTTGTTGTGCTGCAAAACCTGACGATCCGCTTCCGCATGAAATATTATCGGTCGTATGCGGGTTATTTATTGCATACGATCCCCTGACATACCATGGGAGGTCTGATCTCCTAAACCCACTAAGTTCAGATGTGTTATTGGAAGCTATCGAGGAGGGATCGGCATCGACTCTATCAGCGCTATTATGTGAGTGTTTGATAAAAATCTTACGAAATTGTGAAGTAAACAGATATAAGCAAGAGTTAAGCGGATTTGGACTCATGGATCGAGGCGTTTATGTGTGGTTAGGCCAAATTACGACATGTATCAGCAGTGTTCCGGAGACAGACGTGGTTACAAGGCGTAAATTTCTGAATGCGCTAAAGTCTTACTTGGATTTGTTAGGCGATTTGACATGCTTAATGCTACGGCATTATTACCAGGAATGCATTCGCTATCGACAAGGATCCATGTCCATTTCGTTGTACGCTATTACTGACGTACTCATAGCAAGTGATGTTTTGACTACGCCCTTTGACATAGTACACGAACGTAAATCCTATACGAACGGGTTTTTCTCTATATTCACAGAACTAGCGGATACTTTGAGATATACTACAAACAACTGTGAATTTGAAGCTGAGCTTACATCGAGTGTTACAGTACTCCAGGCTGGAGTTGAGTCAGATTTAAGTTTTATGTTGGAATTGCTGCAGCGCTTTCGAGGGGCTATTTGGAGGCAAGTGCTGATTGTCTTTGTATTAATTGACATGTTGAAAGCTGGTGGATTGGCTATAGCACCGTTGTGGGAGTCGTGTCAAGGCTATGAAATCTTAGTAGCGCTGCTGTCGTCACTTGACCTGGTAGATAGTGAATCGCATGAATGTGTATTCCAGATGATGGAACTTCTTTTTCAAGTGTTGATTGTCGCGGTTAACGCTCAGCGTGACAGAAACCAAAGTACTGATTATTTCAGATCGATGCAAGGGTACTCAACTGTCGCGAGTTGCATACGTACGTCTGGCGTTATCCAAAAGCCCGAGAGGAAAATAGTTTTGCAGCGCGTATTTGATCTTATTTCAGGTGGATTACCACAATGGGAAATACGCAATGGTGATGCTGTCCAAATCATATTCCTACTGCTTCCGATTTTACCGGAGATTGATGCCATCGAATCGATGACAAAGTTACTCTCAATGTTCGAATGCTCAAGTGGTGCTACCACGGTGTCCAAGAAAGAGCAGGCTGTACGTCTTATAAGTGCAGGTGCTTTAGAGTGGCTAAATCATCCGGAGCTTGTAAGTAAAGTGATACAAGCAGAAGATCCCTTGAACCCTTTCATAGTCAAGTGGATTACGACTATTGCGCTGGAAGAGGACCTTTCAATCCCGCGCTTGCTTAACTTGCTCAATCTAGTTGGTAAAACGATGCCAATAATCCTAAGTAAGCAAAATAATCTTTATCAAGGAAGTTTGGAGAAGGGTCTTCTAGAGAAACAGGAGACGGAGACGGGGTTACTCCTCCTGCAGAGAATACTGAAAAATCCTACAATCAGACATGTATCTGTGGGTAAACCACAAGGTTCTGGGCAGACCGGGCGATATGTTCATATCGTGAATTGTGCTGATCGAGTTTGGCCACCATCATCTGGATATTCGTTTTCGTGTTGGGTACGCTTTCCCACCTTGACGGTTTGTGATGGTAATCGCTCCACTGAAGGTACCACAACCAACCATACATGTGAAGGATTTTTGAGTTTGGTTTCGGGTGACAAAGAAGAGTGGAGGCATATTGCGTTTTAATGGGTACAACATTGACACTTTTCCCATCGAGCGTACACGCTGCTCGAAATGAAGATGCAATAGACACGCTGGATATGAAGGACATCGCTCGAAATGGACCCACTGAATGGTCATTTGTATCGAATTCACGGACGTATTTGGTAAATTGTGCTGATGTAGATAGTATGGAGATGTGGTGGCATGTAATGGAACAGCTTAGGGTTCCAAGCCATATAGCGGACGCAAGCAAGTCAAAAGATATGCTGGCATCTTTCGGTGTAAAATGCGAAGGCAGTGCCACAAAAACCAAACCAGTGGACGATACACCAAGTGGTACCGAAGAAGGATCAGCCTGTATTGTATCAATTTATTCATTGGAGTCTTCTGGGTGCTTCGTACGCGCTTTCTTCGAGCTCTCAACAGGTTTTCTTCGCTTTCACACTGGAACGTCTACTTCGGGACCTAGCATTAACCCCAATCAAAAGCGCACGTCTGTTGCATTTGAGAATGTTGTGATCGATAATCTGAGACCTGGTACGCGTTCAAGGAGCACTAGTGACGGCACCAGTAATGCTGGTGTCGAATTTTCATATATGGAAACAGAACAGGAAAGAGACTGGCATCATTTTGCTTTTACGCATCGAAAAGCAATTGTTGGAAGTTCCATTCTCACAGTGTATATTGATGGGATGGAAGTGGCAACCAAGAAACTAAATTACCCATCAACTTCTTCGGTGGGGACATTTCAAGCGTTTATAGGTAGTGATGCGCAAGTGTGCAGCCCTCAGTCAGCATTATCGTGGAAAGTTGGTCCAACATGGCTTATAGACGAAGTGGTTCCGAGTAGTACAATCATAGGGATATTCTCTATGGGTCCCACATTTTCACACCAGTTCAGTGGACATTCATATCGGTCGGTGGGAGATTGGCCAGAAGCACTTGCAAGCTCGCATTTAGCTCGTGCAGCTGATCGTGGAATTGATATTGAACAATTTGCCCAACGATTACATCTTGTTAGACTTGGTCGCTCATGCCGACGTGACTGGTATGAGCATAATGGGGCCATGATTAACTCTCCAAGTGCAGGCAACGACCATGTCTCTGCCAGTGCTGCTTTAATCACTGAATCAATGATGGCTAAAAAGGAGGAACTGGCTGAAGGACTTCGTCTTGCAACAGGTGGGGGGGCTCCATATCGAAAGGAGAAAAATAGGCTGGTTGGATTTCCAAAGTTTATTAAATATGACTGTGCCATGAGTTCGTTCGGCACTGAAATTGAGGCACTATTGAGATCCTGCAAGCTCCCTGAAGACAATATTCTGTTCACACTGAATAGCTCAAGTGGTGATCGCTCGATCACACCAATACTATTCCACACCCAGATGCATTTCATTAATTGTGCTCAGTCACGCCACTTGGATTTAGCTCGATCACTTCCTTTCGTTGGGGGAATCAGCCAGGTCTTGTTTCCATTGCTAGATAATGCTACTAGGCAGTGTGACTTCTACCTAGTGCTGAGCATGCTGATAAACGTATTACGGCGAAACTCATCTTGCTTGGCAGAGTGCATTGGATCCTGTGGGTATTCTTTCATTGCTACACTTCTCTGCTCGCGTATACACCTAGTCGATGAAAGAGTGCTTACATCCGTTATACGCTTCTCAGTCGCAGGAAAGCTGGTACCATACGCATTTACCAACCCTGAAACGACAACTCAAAAGCTAGTAGAGCACCCAGTAATCGTGGATGCAGTTGCTCTTGCTCAAGTGGTGCTGAATGGTGAACTCCGCAAGAAATTGCCACATCATTTACAATGTCAGCTGATTTCACTTTTGATGGACTTACTTGTCATGTCCAACCCGAATGCACTGTTTAATGCTCGTCAACTTCGGAGAGCAGGGCTTATCCAGTGGATACTCTCATATATAACAGAGCTGGGCAACGAGAATTGCAATTTGGATCAAGCGACAGCTCTTGAGATGCGCTGGTGTTTCCCTAAATTCTCGGAGCCAACTTTGGAAGCTGTTCTGCAATATATCCTATCATTAATGAGGGCATTTATGCGCATTGAAAGTCACGTAGATGACTGCAGAGGCATATCTGAGATTATGCTACTCTCAATGGCTAACACTACATTACATAAGCGGCAGAACCCGATTCGAGTAATTCTCCTCCAATTTGTACTCCACGAAATTGAAAACGATGCATCTTTACGGGAGAGTAATAAACATCAGACCATAGTCCGAAAGGGGTTGCTTCATCAGAACCATGTATTTCTGATACTATCGTTGAAGCAATTCTGTACCGAGAAGGTGATATCCCAGTAACCAGGAAGCATGATGACAAGCGTATTGAACATGATAATAGCCTTGAAATTGCGTCTTTGGGCTCGCCACTAGCTGATAGTTCGATGCTCGGAAAAGGATTTTCCTCATCATACCCAAGCGATGGATTTGCTACTGTGCTTCTGGAAGTGATTGATCGAGGTCATGAAAATATTAGCTCGATAACAGTGGAAGCCCTGTTGGCGATTCGGATTCTACTATCGCTTGCTCAATCTCATCCTGTGTTTGCTGAACATTTGTTATGTCAGACCGTATCAATGCAGAAATTGAAGCGAGTGCTGTGGAAATACAGCACCGATTGCTGTGTGTACATCCCATTGCTAGCGTATGTGTCCAACATCTCTATCAGTGATACAAGTTACTACGATCCGGATACACTATTTACCTCTGAATTAGGTCCAAAATCGTTTGTTTTGCAGACCCCACCTACAAAGTTACTGTCTACAGGACGATGCGTTGATCAAGTATGGGACCTGATTGGAGAATTATTGCTTCGAAATTGTCGGTTAGCAGATAATATTATTGCCACAGAAGTCAATGTAATCGTGCTAGGGAAAATCGCATTCCAGATGGAAAGCAGTCCGTCATTTTTTGCTGCTGTGTGCACATCAAGTGGCACTCTGTTGAGAATCATAGCACAATGTCTACTCAGCTGTCCTGACGAAGACAATGGAACTGCTTCTAAAACAACTTCGTGCCAGAATCCAATAGCACTAGAATCCTCCACGCCTGATAACTTGTCAGATGTTCTGTACAACACGCTACATGAGTTGACAGAAAGCTTGGATACTGAAATGAGTGTTCCCAGGTCGAACAGTACTGCTTGTGTGAATCTTATTCAAGTCATTATGAGTCAGTCCCTGCGTACAGATGATTTCGGATCGTTGACGATGCACTTCTTGGAAGTTTTGGATGAGATCATTGTGAAGCAAGGCGGATCATTCCTTGCACGGATTAGTGGACAAATGTATTGGTTGACACTTCTAAAACATGTCATCATGAAGCAAGACGCAATGAAAACTAACGTTACATTGATGTCGATAAAAAACATATGCACTCTATGTGTTGCGCTAGCTCGATATTTGGGCGACGAAGATAATCATTACTCGATAGTGAATACTAAATCGGTGAGTCAACAATTGAAGACCCGGTTTCGAGCACGTTACCATCTGTCTCGGGAAATCCCAATTCAAACATTATGTTTTCCTTTGGAGTGGAGGTTCTCAAGTTCTTATTGAGCTGCTCTGAGCTGTGCTCTCAACCATTGATCGGTCAAACCTTTGGTATGGAGCAGCAGCAATTTTTCTATGGATCACTCATTTATTCTGCACAGACAGTGATTTTGAACGAACTTGGTAGTGTTCATCGAGATGCAGTGTCCGTGCAACATATTATGGATTGTCTAGTAGAATCCAAACACATAATTACACAGCGGCCAGATTGGCAAGGTACAATTGTATGTGGTATTGTTGCACAAAATACTAATGAAGATATCAATAGTGGTACCGACTTCCAAAACGCTGGTTCTGTATTGGGACGCCCGCCTCGCCGGATTTACAAAGTTAGAAGCTTGAGTGCAAATGCTCACAAAGAGTTTGGTATTGGAATAGAATCGGATCGCAGTTTTATCCTTTCACTGACGTCGCTACTCTACCGAATGCTGATGGATGATTCGACTAAACTTCGTCATTCCGCTATCGTGGTATGGCAGTTCTTGATTGATCGACGCTTTGACGTTCTGAAGGAGCTTCTAATTGCAGAAGCGCGCTCATCTGTTTTGTATACAATTACGTCTACGAAGAAAGAGGCAGCTATTGACATTTTTCATGGTGGCTTCGACCGGCTACTGTATGTACTACATGTTCCTGATGCAGAATATACCAGAAAGAGTGACCAAACAAACTTTGATGACCTTTTGTTGAACCAAGAGATTTGGTGTCAATTTCAACTTTGGCTTGCGGAAAACAATGAATTGATGAATGAGATTATTGTTGCTAGAACCCAAACGATATACCAACAGGTGCAAGAAGTCCTTTCCTCGTGCATCCGCCTTCGATTTGGCTCTGGGGAAAATGAAATATGCCTCGACACGAATTTCCCAGTACGACTTGATGCTAGAAAGGGGACAAGCAAAAATGATGTCAACGATACATTTGAATCCAGCCGTTTTGATATGATTGTAAAGAACGGTAATATGAAGTATGCTAGCATTCGGGACAGTATGCTAGAATCTATGGATGATGGTTTATCGCAATGGCGTGAAATGTCGTTGCGCCTCACATATACAAGAAATGTTTGGCAGACTGGAAAGTGGCAGATTAATGAGTTAGTATGTGACGGTTCTGATATAGAAACTAATTCAGACACACAAAGGAGTATATTCCAACGAAAGTCTATTGGATATCGCCTAGATTCCACTGAGGGGCCCCATCGAATGCGACTACGACTTCTTCGAGATTATTTAAATGAAGATAGATCAAGAGTGGGTACGTCGACAATACCGGTAGTGGCCAACAACGAAAATCAGCCAAATGAAGCCGACGGTGATTTGAAAATGGCGAAAGATTCCTGTTTCCAGATCATAAACATGGCGGAGTGCCAGGAGAGCGAGCCTTTGCACAAAAGTTTAGAATTTCATGAAGCAGTTGAAATATTTAAAGAGTTCGTGTATCAGCAAGCTGCTATGACAAGCCAAACGGAAAGCAACATGCAATTACTAACGCGTATCCTCAGTCGTTGCAGGATAGACTCAACGCGTGAGGTCTTTAGTCGCATTGTGGAACCAAAAGAGGGAAGCGAAGAATCTGGAAATGTATCGGTGCTAATGGTAGCTTACGCTGTGCATAGTGCTTTTTTTGAGGGTGGAGAAAAGTCCAGTATGGGTGTGGCTCTTCCTATTATCGCAGACATCCGCCGCATACTTGAAGCAGCAGAGGATAGCCCAAATAAGGGCAATGTTCTGCCAACCATTTTTGATGCAGCTGATGCTGAAGCGACCCAGTATGCATTATGCACAATGCAGCACGAAAGTCTTCGTTCATTTCGATTAGAGGACCCAAAAATGGCGGAGAACGCTGCTGAAACAGAACGTGACGTGTCAGGCGATGAACTCGACGATGAAATACCAACTGAATATGGACATTCTGTCGATGCTGCTGAAAGCGATGACTCTGATTGCCAAGAAGATGTGCAGACGAATGAGATAGTGAAAACTACTGCATTACCCCAAGAAACGGATCAAACACAAGACACCATAATTGTTCCTACGTTTGAGCCAACGTCACCCAAAACTGACCGACATAAACAAGTGGATACCTCGTTCGATGCAGTGTATGGTGCTATTGCTCGCTTCCTTCGGCGAGATGATTATCCTCCACTGCGGAGTTTTAATGCAGCATATATTGCGGGTATGGGGAAAGTACCAGGTCTCTTCGTTATTAGTCGATTCGGAATGTATTTTATCGGTGGCTACTGCAAGCTATATAATAACCAGGATGTTCATCCTGAAGTAGACTCCAAGACAATGCAAGAGGCTACTTTGAAATCATCAGAGGAAGCTATTTCAAGCCAGCCAAATTTCGAGAATGACAGCTCAATGAGCACTCCTATAGAAGGTAGAAGGAAAACTACGAAAAGAAAACTACGGGCAGCTCTGACTGACCTGGGTGCGCAGTTTGGCCCACCTAAAGGTGGTAGCGAACTCATTTTCACAGTTGCACCATTGCTGGATTTCACTATGCAACCTGGCGGGCTCCTGAATGGGGAAACATCGATAAACTCACGATGGCATATCAAGTATTCTAACGTTAAACAGTTCTGCCGAATCAAGTATCAGTTGCGACCAGTTGGTATCGAGTTTTTTGACACATTCGGTTCAACATATTTTCTGCAATTGGAAACATCAAACGACCGAGAAGAAGTTGTAAAGTTCCTATTTCAAATGCCGCTCGTGAATAGTATTTTCTGGAGTCCAGTTCTTCGCACAGGAGCACTGGCTCCGTCGATCAAGAGGATTCGACAAGCGGTCACAAAGCGATGGTTAAGGGGTTTAATTACTAACTTTGAGTACCTTATTCACTTGAACACGCTGGCAGGTCGTAGTTTCAACGACATTACACAGTATCCAGTATTTCCTTGGGTGATTGCCGACTACACTAGTTCAGTTCTTGATATGGAAGCGCGTGATACGTTTCGTGACCTATCAAAACCTATGGGAGCGCTTGGTGAGAGCCGTGCTGCACAATTTCGTGAACGATACGCAGCTTTGAGTCAAGACATTGATACGGAAGGATCGATGGGAACGCCTGCGTTCCACTACGGTACACACTATTCATGCTCTGCTTACGTGGTCAACTATCTGATTCGCTTGGAACCTTTCACGGCTCTAGCGTTAGAGTTGCAGGGAGGGGAGTTTGATCATCCAGACCGTTTGTTTCGTAGTATTCCATCATCATGGACCTCAGCTTCAAGGGATAACTTGCAGGACGTACGTGAGCTGATTCCCGAGTTCTTCTACCTTCCCGAATTTCTGTTTAATGCAAACAACTGTGCGTTCGGAACCACTCAGACCGGAGAAGAAGTTTCCCATGTCACCTTGCCTCCTTGGGCTCATGGGGATCCGCGCGAATTTGTTCGATTAAATCGGACAGCGCTTGAATCCAAATATGTATCGGAACATCTTCACGATTGGATCGATCTAGTGTTTGGCGTCAAGCAAACCGGTAAAGCTGCTGTAGAAGCCCAGAACGTATTTATGCATTTCACGTATGAAGACACCGTAGATATTGAGCAAATTACGGACCCTGTAATGCGAGCAGCAACCCTAGCACAGATTGAAAACTTCGGTCAGACCCCGTCGAAGCTTTTTTCGACACCTCACCCGCAGCGCAGAGTACCCACGCTACAAACAACCGCTTCGATGAGTGGATCAGCATCTGAGTCTACAAAATCGATGAATCCTTCAGTAGGTCACCAGTACGATGGAATTACGCTTAGTACCATCGAGGCTTATGTCAAGTGGCATACCCCTTTAGCTCCAGCACTCATGGCAATCGGGAAAGATTACGTATTTTTGAAGAAACATTCGGTGATCTCAGTGCAGGTGAATGGAAGCGCTATTGGTGACGTGAAACTAGTACACGACAAGATGCAATGTCAAAGCATCGGATGCACCTTTATGCCACCTCGATATGCAAAATTCTTGGATTGGGGGAACAACAGAGGGGTGATGACACTTCGAATGCATCAACATTACCCAGGCGCCAATCGATATCGTGAAACCAATAAAATTCTAGCGGTCATCGAGGGAGCACATCACGATGACATTAACTGCGCGTCAGTCTCGAACGACGGGGCTTTTCTTATCACTGGAGGTCAAGATGCTGTCGTGAATTTGATCGAGTGTTCTAAAGCCTCGGACGGTCGCAGAGTATTCAAACAAGCGGCAAAACTCGTTGGTCATAGCGATGCCGTAGTCTGCGTGGCTATCAACAAGGTATGAAACCGCTTTGAACACAGCTAGTACTTCGAGATATTGATCTCTTACCGTTTGTCGATTGCTTTGTGCCGTGTTCTAGGAATTTAATTTGATCGCGAGTGCGTCAGCAGACTGCAGTGTGTTGCTGTGGGATTTACGTACACGAGCACTTCTACAAGAATTAGCAGGTCACTCATCGACGGTTGCCCATGTTTCTATCAACAGTGCAAATGGAAATGTGTTAACGACTACAAGTTCAGAGATACGCCTCTGGAGTATCAATGGTGATCTACTTGCTGCATCAAGTTCATCGGTGTTTGGTCTTCAAAAGATTGTAAGTATCCCAACCAGAAATTATATGTCAAACTAACTAAACTTGTACTCTCGCGCCGTTATGTTAGACATGTGCCATATCCACACGTTGTGAGTCGTGGCAAAGTGGAGTTATCGCAGTCACGGGCCATGAAAATGGTGCGATTGCGCTATGGGGACTTCGATATCCGGACGATTTAGAGCGGCAAAGAAAGGATGCCTCTAATGTGGAATCTGCTACAACTAAAAAGAGTGGTGGAGAGCAACCACTGACGACAACTTCTTTTTCTTGCACGTCGCCGACCAGCTCAAAACGCGTGGACTCAGCCGATATGCCAGTGTCAATCCTGAGTCACAGAATTGACTCCAGAAAACGTGCCCAAGTGATACCGTCCTGTCAGTTTTTTATTTTGAAGTTACTGCTTGATCACCGCACAAAGGTAACTGCGCTTACGCTTGGCCCAGAGCAGCGGCAATTACTTTCGGGGGATGCAGACGGTAATTGCATTCGGTGGGTTGACGATAGTATTAGTACAAGCATCCACTAGAGAATAACGACGCGGCTCTCAAAATCATCATATTTTTACCAACAGTTTTGTTGGAGATGGCCAACGATGAAACTTCCCAGTAGCTACGTGCTCTTCACAAACAAAGTAGCAGCTACATGCAAAACATGGAGGTGAGTGGGAGGGTCAAACCGCATGGAGAGATAGCCCAAGCTTCAACTCAACGAAATTATTTGTTGTGGTCTATGAAGCGCAGTGTGCTGTTTATTCTCACTCTCACCTCTGCAGCAATGCATTACTTTTTGATTTCTGTCAGCGCAACAGCTACGACATTTGATAATTCGAACCACCATCATGACTGTATTCACGACAGAAAAGTGGACATGTTTGAGCGGACGGTGGATTTGGATTCGTTGGTTGTCCAGCAAAATTTTATTGTCGAAGATATGGGCCCAGCTCAGGATCCAACACATGACTATTTTGTGAATGCATTTCTCGATGCAATCGGTATTTCATCATCGACCTCGAATCGAAAACTCGAAGCTGCCGGAATGACATCCTCGTTCCAGCCTCTACGAATTGCGTTTGACGTATCAAAGCTCTACTCGTAAGAATTTAACCGTGTGATATAGGTGACTTTGAAGTGCTAATGTTGTGTGTTGTTTACTTTGACATGACTTAGCGATCCAGGATTCAAATGCGAGAAAGTAAACGATATTATTCAAAGGGATAACCAACCGTACACGTGTTCAGAAGGAGACATACTCACACCTGCAAAGAAGGAATTTCTCACTTCCGTTCTGCTCAAAACTATCTCGGATTATTTCGGAAGTATTCTGTCTGTTCAACGCGTGGCTGGTAATCTTGTGGTATCCGGGATGTCGTGTTCCAATGATTCAGATTGGGCTTGCTGTAGGAACTCGATGCCTGCTTTTTATCGCTCTAACGGTGTAGCAAACGCAGATTATTTGTTACATGTGACGGCACGTCCTACGACAGGATCGGTTATCGCATGGGCTTTACCCTGCAACCTAGACCAGTTCGGGCGCCCGATTTCAGGCCAAGCCAATTTCAGTCCTTCACGTTTAAATCCTTCAGCTCCAGGTTCAAGTCGGACGGAGCAAGTTGGGACGGCACTACACGAGATGACCCATGCACTGGTATTTTCTCAGCGATTATTTGTGAATTTCCGCCAGCCGCGAAATGGTGCGCTGTGGGGCTACGAAAACGTCGTAGTGCAAACAAAAGGCATTGGAGGAATCGTTGCCAGCAAAATCGTTACGCCGCAAATTGTTCAACAAGTTAAGCAGCATTTCAACTGCCTTGACTGGGTGGATGCCGGACTTGAGCTGGAAAATGGTGACAAGGGAAGTTCGTCGTTCAGCTCGCACTGGGAAAAGCGAGTTGTCATGAACGAGTACATGAGTGCGATAAGTTCGTATGACCCTGTGTACTCGGCTTTCACGTTAGCTTTATTTGCGGATAGTGGGTGGTACGAAGTGAGCTTTTCGCAAGCACAGCCTTTGCCTTGGGGATATCACGAAGGTTGCGGTATGGCAAAATCTCGATGTTCTCAATGGAGCGACAGATACATATGTACCGATAGTTCACAAAGTGGTTGCACAGCGGACTACAATGTGAAGGGGTATTGCAATGTTGCCAGCTACAGCTCGAGTATCCCTGCAGGCTTCCAGTATTTCAAGGACCCGCTTTTTGGTGGTCGAGACACATACGCGGACTATTGTCCATTCTATCGTGGCTATAACAATGGAGACTGCCGTGGAATCGGTCGAACCGCGACACTTATTGACTCGGATAATCGGATGGAAGAGGTAGGGTCGTCTAGCAAGTGTTTTCAGTCCAGTCTTAGCCGGTCCTCTAGTGATTCAGCAGATTTGCGCCCTACCTGCTACAAAGTTTTGAAGTGTTCTTTATCCAGTTTAACGTTATCGATTGGTGGTGTGGAAGTACAGTGTCCTGCTGAAGGTGGTGAATTGAATGTTAAGGGGTTGAAAGGTAAAATTATGTGTCCACCTAGTACTCAACTTTGCCAGTTATTAGAAGATAAGTGCTCAGGAAATGGAGTGCTACTTACTAGTGGGGCTTGTGAATGCTTTCCAGGTCATGTTGGTGAAGACTGTTCTGGCAACGAATGTCCACGCAGTGGCGAGGGCGTTGAATGTGGAGGTCATGGCATTTGCGATACAACTACTGGACAGTGTATATGTACCAAAGGGTATACCGGGTTGAGTTGTTCAGACATGCTATGCCCTCTTAACATCGATAGCAAAAATACCTCGCAGTGCTCTGGGAATGGCGTATGCGATACAGATAGTGGCACATGCTCATGCAGAACTGGTTACACTGGGGACGCGTGCGAGTGTGTTCTTGGCTGTACTACCTCATCATGCGGAGTTAACGGTAAATGCAGCTGTGAATCTGGTGCTTGCACATGTTCAACGGGGTTTTCTGGGGTTGATTGCTCTGTTACTCATGATCCTGACATGGCCTTGCTTACCGACGATGGAATAAGTGTGACTGTTGGCTCGAAGGCATACAAGTTTTTTAAATTTGCTATAGACTCAAGTTCTTATGACATCACATTTATTGTCGATTACCCTTCCGGTAGTCCGAAAACTAACGACGTGGACTTGTACGGATCCTTTGATGAAATGTACCCAACTGCTTTGACTTCCAGCAGTATCCGTTTCGACAGTACGAATGATGCTGGTGTACGTGATGAAATCAATCTTTGTGGTACTCTAGGAGTATTTCCACGGGGTCTCACTTCTTCACGTAAATGCACAAAAGCGACCGAGTCTTATACTCAAGCAGCACCAGGTTACTTCTACTTATCGTTGCTTGGATTCTCTGCTGGAAATTCGATCGTCAACCTCCGAGTAGAGACTGACAAATGTCGTGGAGTTACATGCTCTGGCCATGGTAGCTGTGGGCGAAACATACCAGGAGTATGCACTTGCAATCGCTACTGGAGTGGCGAAGATTGCAGTGTGCCAAAATGTGGCCCGGACTGTCAGGACTTAGGAACCTGCTCTGATGTCACCACATGGATGGGTGAGATCAGCATTACCAGCAGAAATGCAACCACCGCATCTGTGTCAATTGGTATCAATTCTCTGAGCACTACGTCTGAGTGTTATGGTAATGGTGTGTGCAAAGTTAGAGGAAGTACTGATCCTGCTTGCGTTTGCGACGAAGCTTTTGCTTTTGATCATCCAACAACATCCGCTCAAGCTCTTTGCCAAGTTCTGGTTCCATCAATAGCATACATCGAGCACTTTGCTGGGCCATTTAGGATCGAAGTCGGTCTGTTAAATTTGCAAATTAAACGCGGGACCTGGGCATTGTACACTCTTACTGTCAAGGATGAGTGGGAAGTGCTTGTTGCGAACTTGGATAAAATCACTTCCGATGGAGATCCTATGCTCTTCATTCGCCATGAAACACTACCGACAACTTCTCTCAATTCTTCCAGTCCATCCAGTTCCGTACAATTTTCAGATGTGAGTGGGTGGTCTACAGCCGCCTCCTCTCGGAAAATTGTACTCGCTCGTTCTACATCTACACTCAGTTCAGGTCTCTATTATATTGGCGTATATAATAGTGGATATGCTCGTGGGTCGCTTGGCTACCGCCTTACTGTTAATGCTGCAGACGATTGTCAGACATCGACGCTTGTGGAATCCTTTAATTCTGTGGTGAAGGAAATCAACGTGACAATATCGGACAATAGCAGTGCCGTTGGAGAGGATGAAAACCTGGCCGTTTGCTTGAACGGAGGATTATGTAGTACGATGTCAAACGAGTTGTGCACATGTAGAGATGGATATGCTGGGTACTACTGCTCCTTCCAACCTACACGCGTAGTGCTCTCGCGGACATCCACTACTGAGCTGAGCAGTAACTCATCCTCGTATGTGGCATTCGAATCTGCAGATAATTTGACTTTAGCAGTGGGCGACTGGATCTACTACTCGTTTGATGTTGCAGACTCGACCGCAAAAGCTGTTGAGTTCAGTCTATATATTCACAACGATATTACGAAGGCTGACACACCTCCAAGACCATTACTACTAGTTCGTGGTCCCAACGATGCAGGTTTCCCTTCATTAGCGGGATCATCGCTACAGGATCACAACGCTTTAAAACTTCGCTCAGAAATCCAAAAGGTAGCGGTGGCCATCGACACCGCCTGTTCCTTTGCAGAGATGGGTAAGAACTGCTACAAGGTGGCAGTGCACAATCGTGCAGTTTCCGGTGCTCGGCTCGATTTTCAGCTGCAAGCTACTGTGCATACCAGTACAGCAGGTACCTTGTCTGCCCCTGAAGAATGTAGCACCGATGGCGACAGAGTAAACTGCCATGGGAATGGGCAGTGTATTTTACAAGACGGAACACCTACTTGCAAGTGTGTCAATAACTGGTCTGGTATCTCGTGTAACGCTCCTGTAGGCTTCGCGCTGACGAAACTTTGGGGGGCAATGGACAATGTGACAATACTGTGCTCGACATGCAATACCAGCTTCACGCTGATGCGCGGCGAAGTTGTGATGTTTCGTGTACCGGAGCCACTTCGTGCAGGTATTGGCCTTCGCTTTACTTTACTACCGACTGAAACAACGACTGGTGGAGTCACGCCTAGTGTGTACGTGAGTGAGGTCCTCCCCAGGTCTCTGTATGACTTTACCTACATATCGGGGACCAGTGACGGCACAACGTCCCAAGTCGTGGAAGTATCGAATTCATCCTTCACGGGTGACTTCTGGGTGGTTGTTCACACCGACTACCTGTCGTCGAGTACTATTCCGCAAGGCACTGTAACTTCGACTACCTCGGCTCGACGGAAGCTAATTGACAGCGTTGGCATCAGCTCATTTCAGCTTGTGGCTGAACAATACGAGCGGCTTGATTCCAATTCAGCGAGTGCATTGCTCACCGATCAATCCTTTTCCCACGCTACATTTTCCTGGATATTTGGCAGCTCAGCCGGAGTTGCGGTGTTCACGTTTGCTTTGATTTTGCTCGTCATTGCATTGTGTTTCTGCGCGTTTCGAGTTACACGTGCTCCAGAAAACCAAGATAAAATGCTTGGCCGCCTCTATCCGCCTCACAGTGGAAGACCTAATCTATCTCCTCCCAGTGGCAGAATCGCCGGTGGACTCCGTACGCCTGAAAGCCTGCAAAGAAGAGGTAGTGGTGCGGTTGTTATGGATATTCATGACTCCAGTACTGGGGCAGAGGAGAAAGGCTGATTGGAATGACGAATATTGAAAATAAGGAACTAGTATCAGCTGCACTTCAATAGGGTCTTTCATTCATTTTCTCTAGTAAAAGACTCGCCTGATTCGGTTGCCTACTCTCCTCATTCAACCAATACGTTCCATCGGAATCCTCTTTGGAGTTACTCAGTGAACGGCTTGCCGTTGTTAGTCCCGTACTCCTTCCTGTACATTTCACCATATTTCTTGACCACTTGGTTTGCATAGTCACCATAGATACCATGCTTTGACAATTTTTGTCTGATCATTAATCCTGTTTTGCCCTTGCCCAACCAGTAATTAAACTTTTCATCAATTGAGTTCATTGCGGCAGTTTTGCCCCTCTCTTCCTTTTCAGCATAGTTCTCAGAGTCTTTGTCCTCGACCCACTTGGCCGACCGCAAAAATCTCTTTGAGTTTCTTGTGTCAATCGAGTTGATTTGAGTAGCAGGTACTACAGAACTTGCCACATGCTGCTTGGCAAAGACGACATCATGATTCGCGAGCTGGGTAGTAGTCGCAACGACTATCAGGAGACAAGCGTATCGCATTATTTCGATTTGGACTGATGCTTTAGGGAGAAAATTGTGAAGTGGGATTATCTCCGGTCGCCGCGATACAATACTTCGAAATGAAGGTCTCAACGTGCAATTGTAAGTTCTTTGGAGGATTTGGTGAAAAATATATCGTAATACTTGCGGCATCGTATGTAGATAGATAGAAATCATTCAAGAAATCAAATAATGATGGCGCGCCATCAACAAGCAAACGGGGTGGCACCAAAACGATATCGTGCTGTTGCCACATTCACGGAACTTAAATGGTACATGGACACATCCGCTTTCATCATGAAATTAACTGTACCCTTGAGAACCTACTGTACTGAAAAGATACACCTAAGGAGCATAATAGTTCTGGGCAACTTTGGTGCTTACAAACTCGACTGAGATATACGTTTACTTAATTGAGATACATTTTGTTATCAATTGAGGACGAACATCTGTATGTCTTAGCCTGTGGCTCTAGAGATCAAAGATAGCAAATATATTCGAGATAAGTGCAAAAAAGCTCAACGACGCACCCGACTGTTTTCATTTCAATTTGTTAACACCTTTAGTTTATTATAGCCTTTTTCGTTTTGCTGACACCCATCGTTTTGTTTTCACGTTCAAACACACACCAATCTCTGACCATTCCACTGGCTTTACCGATTTGTTGATCGTAATACGTGCGTCTTCAGAACAGAGCTGCGACATTACATAAGTTGTGATAGAAATCACGTGCTTTGCTACAGTCATCATGTGCTTTGCTACTGTAGTTCTCTGACTTGGTCTCTATTCTGAACGCTGTTTCTAAACAGAATGGGTTATTTACTTGCCAACCTGCAGTGATGCTACAGTTGTAGCTTCCTAGTGGTAAATACCTACCATCCACACAAATACCCGTATTTGAATGCTTAACTTCATTTGCCCTACTAGGGCTTCGCAAAAGCAGGGATAGGAAAAGTTAACGAGACTAGTAGATCGCTTGGCTAGTTAGATGCCAACTAGGTAATTATCCCATCGTTACCGTATTAGTAGAATTCAGTGCAAAGCGATAGATAATACATGGGAGAACTGATGTTCTGCGAGCGAAAAGACGATCCGGGAAAAAAACTATTTACTCGCCAAAAGGTAACTCGCTCGAAACAAGCATAACAACAAAAGAAATACAATGTTTTTCGCGATTATGTTAGGCATCAACAAAGTACCGAAGACAAAGTCCGCTTTAGATTGCCTGGCTAAGTTGTGTCAAAGCATATTCGCTGGCATCGCCTTCCCAGGTCCCCAATTCCGCTGACCGGCGTCTACGCTTCTTGGCACGGTATTTCTCCTGTGCAAGACTTCTTTTATGATAGTCCTAAGTGCATGTGGATGAGATTGTGCTGGGCTTGGCGATAATACTCTCCATATTGCTCTCGTAGAGGAGCGAATGAAACGTGATAGTTAGTTAGAGCCGTTTTAGTGTTGTGGCTAAGTTAGCGGCAACGCTAAGGCGAAATACGTCTTCGTATTGCCACGAGTGTACTGGCTAGGTGTTTTGACTTGGTCCATGTATGTAAACACGCGATGGATTGGGAAATCGCTGAATGAGCTACAGAATTTCCGAACGTATTATCCTTTCACGGGTTGCGCTGCTGTTCGCGTGAAAATGATTCACCTCCGAAGGGTTAATTGTTTCTGGAGGAATTGATTTTTCCCTATGTTGTAGGTTTGTAGCTATCTACCAAACCTCCTAGCGGGATCACATGGAGGACCCGGCAAATCATCGGATAATTAGGTTAGTGGAGACCACCTCCGTAAGCGTTCTAGACTAGAACGCTTACTAGAATCTTGTACATGTATATCACATAGGCTTGCGTAGCAGGATTACGTCCAAAGCAATAGCTGAGTCCCGTACTTATTAATATCTACCTTTTCATGTTAGCATCACATGCACTACATAAACTTGCCGTATAATTTCAAAACGTGTTTTATCAACTGCAGCAAAACCAATCGATGGTAACACAAGCGATTAAAATGTTGATAAAAATGTTGCTATCTACCAAGTTAATAACGGGTAATTCCTTACCACGGTAAATTTAGACGTCTATTAACGCTGGTAATACCATTTTGTAACGATTGTGTACAGACGCCTGCTGATTTGACGACTGAATTTGCCATTATAGTCTGGTGGACATTGCCAGTCAAGCCCCGCAATCCGTGAGTGGAACGGTGGTAATTAAAGCTCAAACAAAGGATGGACGGTACATACATTAGCGTAGCCAGTATAACCAACCTATAACTACCGCTGCCGCTAGTGCCTTTCAATGGTGATCTAATTAGAGCCATCATTTAATAGTACTAGTGTTGGAGAGAATCACCTACCGAGTTATCACCGAATATCGTTGTTCCCTTCCTATACCCGTTATTTTCCGTTATTACTAATTTTGTACAGTTGGTGTAACATAATTTACCATCGGCCAGGATACACTACCTATCGTATTAAGCAAATGCTTGATGCCGTAATGAGTTTCACAGGAGCAAGCTTATAGCATAGATTGGGTGTAAGAAACCGGAATGACCGTACCGTGCACGTACCACTTAGAGACGAGAAACGATGCGTCGCGTTCGTGTAACTGGGTTACATGAGGGGTACCCCAGATAGGTACACCTTTGCCAGCTCTGAATGGTAGTAAAACAATGCAAAATGGAATTTATTGTAAAGTTCTATCTTGCATTTCTAAATCAGAAATCTCTGAGATTACTACAAATCAAAGTGACCGGAGTACAAATCAAGTACACCATTTGCCACCCAAGTTGCAAAGTTTCCCAAGCAAGATGCAAAATGTGTTTTAAACATGTGCGCAAAAAGGTCATTTCCCAAGACTTGCAAAATCAGCTCTGAACTTTCCCAAGACTTGCAAAACGAGCGCTTAGTTTTCTCAAGCCAGTTTATTCTATGGTTAGTCCTAAGATCCTAACTTCATGTCCTCTCCTCTCTCTCCAGCAAAGCAATGGTGCAAACAGTGGCGTTCAAATTTCCACACAAGCTGCCGAGTTATCACGTGCTTGCTCGTTTCGACTGCTTCTGCCAGAATAGCCATTCGCTGCGCCGTATACGTCTCGTATTCGCCACGAACCATCATCTCATGCTTCCTTTCGGCTAGGTGGTGCTTCATTTTCGCCTTTAAAGAATTTCAGCAACCCTCAACGGGGTTCAACATAGGACTATACGGACCAAGGCGTAGTATAGCAAGTCTGTTCAGGTTAACGATACCATCCTCCGCAAGAACTTTGAATGCCAGCTCTTCGATGCCACTGTGCGCAGGAGCGTTATCCGTCACTATGACAACCTTCTTGGAACTGTCAAGCTCTCGATACTCTTCAGAGCGGAGTGCGGCCAAGAACAGCTCCGCGATAAAGCGAGCGTTCTCTTCCTTCTTGATGGAGCCTTCGTGGGTTTTTAACAGAAGCAGCCCTGCTCCCGACGACACCCCTCCTTGCACATGCAGGTTTTTCCCATTTGAAGGAGGCAAGGCAACAGTAGCACGGTCGCCAACACGAGATCTACCCAGAGATCTCGATAAGTACAAATTAAAATTAGTGTCGTCATGAAATATAATCATGTTACCTTTGTCAATATGTGAGTTGAGCGCGACAACAAAATCCTTGCGTTTGGTCTTGTTATCTGTCGAGTTCATGGTAGTTTTCTCGATACGAAGCTACTTGATGGAGTATAGCATGCCCTGAAGTGCACGGTGCACCGACGACGTGCTCAAAACCACACCCATTTCAGAATATAAGCGGTCACAAATTTGTTCCAAGGTTAGGCGGCAATCCTCATCGATGTACTCCTCAATCTTGCACATTACGTCCACGCTCATCTTGATCGTGGTTCTCCGCAGCCCTCCGTGCCTTTTGGCCCCTCGCACTTGGCGATAATGGCACGTCGAGCAGTGTCTTACTCTACGTCGTTGGCGTTGGCAACAGCACACCAATTACCGCCCTGATCAAACGCACGCTGCCTTGGCCTGAGCGCGCTCGAAAGCTGTCGCTGCTCTCTTTACTTGCCGGGGCTGGGTTGTGAAGGCATGACCGGGAAGAATACAGAATTGTTGATTAGGAGGCAGTAGGAGATCTGAGGTGGAGAAGATTGCAACCACTGCTGTATGCGCATTTTCGCGCCAAAACGATTGGCTTTGCAAGTCTTGGGAAAGTTCAGCGCGCAATTTGCAAGTGTTGGGAAATCTTATCTTTGTACACCCCACAACAGTGCCATTTTGCATTTTCTATGAACTTTGCATCTTGCTTGGGAAACTTTGCAACTTGGGTGGCAAATGGTGTACAACTCCACTACTCAAATTCCGTACTGCATTGGTTCACCACGCTTGACAGCTGTAACCGAATGCGCACAGTGTAGCGCCATCTTACCGACGAGGCGAACGTCCATGCACCTCATCGAGCTCGATGCAGCTCTCTCCAGGAGCTGCATTCGCTGCTCTTGCATTTGACCAACAGGAGCATTGTGCATCTCACACTGGTGTAACGCCAGGTATCATTTGATCTTTGCCTTAAGAACACTGAAACAGCCTGGACATAACATAGCGCGCATAGTTAGTGGATATGACAAATATGACTAAGGTGATTATGACTAAGATAGACTCACCTTCAATAGGATTGCACATTGGTGAATACGGTCCAAGTCGCAGCAGAACGAGATCGTTGCGAGGGCATACGAGCTCCTCTGTTCTACTGTGGGCAGGGGTGTTGTCTAAAGCGACGACAATAGGTTTGCCCGAGAAGTGCTCGTTATACGTGGCATGACCCTTTACACAATCGTAGATTGTGTCCACGAATACAGCATTTTGCTCCATCTTAATGCTTCCTCGATGGGTCTTGAAACAAACCAGCCCAACCTCAGTTGAAACAGCGCACTGAATTTGTAGGTTCTTTCCTTTTGATGGTGGTAGCCTCACTACAGCTCGCTTGCCTTTGGGGGCTTGACCTTGAGACCGCTTACAGTATAGGTTGAAGTTTGTCTCGTCAAAGTAGACAATAAAAGCACCTTGGCAATGCGATCCAGGAGCTGTACAGCAAACTGTCGACGTTTTGCAATGTTTTCATCACTGTTGCATGTTGTTGGCTCGACGCGAACCTACATAGACAAGAACACACAGATGGTAGTATAAGTCTTTGTCAGTACGACAGTGTTACTTTGTCATATTCACCAAACTTAGTCACAATTATAAAGCTTAGTCACTGACCTGCTTCACTGAGTACAATCTGCCAGTTAGCTTTTGACTGATGAGCGATGTGCCTATGTTAACACCGAAGTCGAATCGCACCATATCTTGCATCTGCTTGAGCGTTAGTAGGCAGTTGTCTTTGAGGTAGCTCACGAGAGCTTCCTCAATCTCTGGAGTGCACTTGATGTTGGCCTCTCGTGAGCCACCTCTTTGTTTCACCTCAGGAATACCCCTGTCACCTAAGCGACGAGCAGTGGTTGGGGGGATGCCATTGTGGTGACCAA
This sequence comes from Phytophthora palmivora, assembly GCA_008079305.1. Lineage (NCBI taxonomy): Eukaryota > Oomycota > Peronosporomycetes > Peronosporales > Peronosporaceae > Phytophthora > Phytophthora palmivora. Next base: position 111,639 of record VOQZ01001154.1, on the reverse strand, counting down.
CGAGCATCCAATCCCCTCCTTGACTATGAGAGTCTAAAACACGGGAGCGAGCCGCGAGTGTATGCTTCGGTTCCTTCGGCATTCCGTGCGACAATAGCTAATGACCCCAAAGGTAGTTTTCAGGTTCAAGAGTTCATTCTCCACCACTCATCCTGTACTAATCCATTTTGAGTTTTTGTTGTAATGTAATATGATTTTTGTAATAAAGTAATACTACTTCAGTTACTTCACACCATTTTGAACTGACATCACACCACTTTGAACCGGCAAAGGTATAGAAGTAAAAACACTTCTGAGAGTATTCGTTTTGTGAATACTCAGTGGTGGGTGGTGTGGACCACACCACTGTCACGTTGGTCCTGTGGCTGAGGGCCAACCAGTAGTATTTGACCTACTTTTTATATGCATATATAGGACAAATTATAGCTAATTAGTAATTTGTATTACAGGCCAAATGGACCTAATTAACAATAAATAAATCAGTCTAAAATCTACTTCCTACTGGCTATTAAGTCCCCTCAGACCAGGGACTAGTGAACCGCCGTTCACTTAGATTTGTATACTCTTAATAGCACGCTTCCTCAAGCAATGTGCTCGTGTGACCCCGTCACACTTGGTAGCACTTGTAGCCAATCCACGCCTACGCGGGTAGATTGACTACCTGAATCCGCTGTGGCTCCTAGAAGGTAAGCCAAGATGGATAGAGGGGAGTTGACTCATTTGCCGACGCTCCGTTTGAGTCGGTCTAGAAGATGGCGGGCATCTTTGGAGGAGATGCCCTCCGAAGCTTGGCGGCTGCTACGCCGGTCGAGCGGGTCGAACGCATCGAGGCGTTCGACTCGTATGAGCGAGGGCTCCGAGATTTTGGCCCACACGCAGGTACTGTACACAGAAACGGTCTGTGTACCTGCGTATGGGCCAAAATCGGGAGTGGGATATTTCCTTTCCGAGTGCATATGAACTGCTCCTTTTACGCTGACTATATGTCCCAATGTCTTTTGGGTTGCACCTGACCACATAAATTTCCTCGTCACTATTAAGGCTTCAATTAGTAACATTCTCTGTTTTCCCAGCCCAAAGCATTATCTCTAGTTTAATAATAAATAACTGCTATACTCAACTGGCCGCGACAACCAATTGATATAAACTGGTTGGCATAGCCGTGTTACTGTTCAGGGTGCAAACACCCATCTTTGTTGGCAGGTAGAAAAGTGTAAGTCAAGAAGATGGGTATTTTGTAGGATAGTTTTCAGATTTTCATTTCAACTCGCACTTTTAAGTTGGTTAAACCGCTGCAGGTTGATTCGTTTTAATGTGGCAAAACTTGAGTAAGTGTTTTAAACGACGGTGCTGTGGCAGCACGTGTGTTCATAGTGCCGACTAATTAGGATATAATTCTAGCTATGCGTGCGCAGTTGGAGCACTCAGGCGCGCACCTCGAGTAAAATCAGACTATTTATGTAGCTTCACCAAGCCGTTTGCGTTCAACATTGACGTAGGTGGTGTTACACACAGTTCGAAGGCTTACCGGTCCAGTACAGCTATCTACCAGGTACATGACACAGCCTTCGACTGCAGCTATCACGACTGTTAAACTACTACTATGATTCGGCAGCTGCAAAATAGCATACGTGATACTATTACCACAATTGTCAATCTAAAGGGAATTTCACTTCCCGAAACCAGCGTGTAACATAGCGGATACGATTCGAGTAATACTGCAGTCGCTGAACACCACGATCCACACATCCTAGCAGCGATCCGCACAAAGATCGGCAGCCGGCAGCAAGTTATGTGCGATCAAGATGGAGATGGATAATATTCAGTAATTTAAAATCATTTTACAATCAAGAGTGCTGTAGAAGATCATGATGTAAATTAGTTGAATTGACCATCTACCGCAGCTATCATAGCAACTATGGTATGGTATAGTTTGATATAGATTGCATAACACTAAAGATTGCCTCGCTACAGTATAAACGCGGGACAACAGCTCTGCACCTATGTTCTGCAAGTTTCGTTGGTATAAGTAAAATGGACTTTTTAACTACTTGCGCAATTGCTGTCGCTGGCGCGATGTCTGAACTACGGTGCTGCAAGTTACTGATTTGGCCTGGACCAGAAGTGAAAACAGCATAGTGTGATATGGAGCTGCAGCTACATTACAGCCGTCAAGCAGTTCCCTAATATTTTTTTTCGATTGTTTAACAGGCTGTGCCTGTAAGAGAGGGAGTGTTCACCCTGAAATTAAGTATAAATGTAGCCATGCATCAGAGATTTGGCTCGAAAATTAATATATGCGATCCTAGTATAGTCACCCGAATATCTAAAAATCCCGGTTAGCGCATGACTGTAACGATTCGAGTCTCTAAAGTAAGACTATGATACTCTATCTGCCTTAAGCCTATTATTGTTGTAACTATCGGGGCCTAATGGGCTGGTTGGTTGGTTCGTGATACACTTCAAATCTGGACGCATAGTGGTATGGACCTGATTCCATACTTTAATCAAGTAACATTGCTGGTGTATTGATTTTAGTTCCGCAAGAACTTGGCCCCAACCTTGTGGATCATGTTTCATGCATAGTATGAGCGTGGTCTTTTCGATGATGCCTGCCTTCTCATCCCAAGTGAGGCGGACGCGCTTGTTAGGTGTCTTGTACATGTCGGATCGGATGGTGCTTAAGTGAATTAGTGCAAACGCAATTAAGCAGACCTAGAAATTGAGCGGGTGGTGATACAAGAAAGCAGAACTCGCACCTATATTCAAACACTGTCCAAACAGTAAATGTTTGGATGTGATTTGATGGCTGCCTTGATTTCTTTGCTTCAGTACCTTGCTCATCTCCGTTGAAGTTGGCAACATATAAAGTTTATCAGGTTATAGGTTGTGACCCCGTTGTTTATTGACGCAGATTTCTGTACTTCTTTCGGATACTTCATGATAGTTACAACAAAATTAAGTGAAATTTGAAATATGTTGAACACGAAACCATAAATGCTATCAAATTGAAGTTTTCGAGGTATTGTTACAACACTCGACAACCACACTTCGTTCAGTTGTCGTTTGGGATCACATGCCCCAACAAAAGTTAAACGGGCATCCGCGTAGCGGATGCCCAGAGCGCTAGTCAATCTCATTAGCCATGGACGACCTAGTTTTGTAATTGTGACTGTTATTGCGTGACCAATTTCCACAACTCGTACGGCACATGCAATTGTGCGAATCAGGCACTATCACGATCTCTACGCAACTTAGTGAGCGTTTATTAACTCCAACATGCCCCGCCCGAAGTTTTAGTCTTTCACCCGACAGTTAAACCCAGCAACGTCGCGTTTATTATAATTGAATAGTCGAACCTTGGAAATCGGAGGTCAGTTGTATCATTCAAAAGGAAGGCGATGATTACTAGGTGCTAGCAACAAAGTTGTTGGCATGCTGTAGTTGTTGACAACTACAGCATGCCGTTTCACCGAGTTCCTGTCCGTTCGAGAAGCAATGCCGCTTGAGCAGGCAGTTGGCATGGGACGCTGCTATAACATAACCATTGGCATTCACATCCTGCTCGAAGTCATTTACAAGACATGGGGTTGAGGAGAGGTCTTGAACACGAACTTAACTGCCCCCTTCCCCACTTGATAGACTGCTCGCGTTAGTTAATATGTGTCCGATTCGAACGGGGCTGCACTTTGAGTATGTCAGATGGGTTCAGGCCGAACATCAACGGATCCCTTCTGACCTGAATACTCTACCTCGAAAGTTGTCGAGCCTCGATGACGACGGTGCTCTGATTTGACATCGTGTGGCGATGGCACAATGTCAACGGCACTGCTATCCCGTCGAGAGAGCGAAACCCTCGTCTAAAGCCACCAATAGCTAGTGTAAAGACCGTAGCGTGGACACCACGGTGGTCAGCAATAGACAGGGAACGCCTGCACTCACAACAGCCATCTGCAGCAGGAATTTTGAACTCTGAACGAATTGCGCGGCACTGCACCCGAGCACACTGAAAACCACGTTCCTATAGTAACCGTTCGCGTTGCTCGAGCACTTTGCTCTGTCTCTATGCCTACTTTCGCTGGTCACCTTCGACGAAAAAAGGTCAGGAACTTGTCTGAAACCTTACCAACACACGCTCAGCTCCAGTCTGCACTTTGCGTTTTGCGCCAGGAGACACAGTCAGTTGTAGTTGGTTTAACGTCATAGTAAACTTTCAATGGGTTTAAGTCGTCGCACCAAAGCAGCCGAGTCGAGTGCGTCGACATCGTCCAGACTCTTGGCCTTCTTTTCCCATAAAAAGCAGGACGTGCAGGACAATAAGCAGCGACTCAATCTCCGCATCAAGACCAAAAGGACCAAACATCGGACGAGACGCAGCAGGAGCAGGAGCTTTAGCGGCGGAGAAGACGAGGATGAAGCTCTCAAGTCACCCCACAGCACGACCAACGTCAAGTTGTGCCAGCCACCTGGTGATCGAGCCAATGTTCACTTGACCGTGCGAGTCGCACGTGACGCCTCGGGTCCTTGTGTTGGGGTCTTCCCTCGACGCTCGTCCCGTGCGTCGTCGCTGCAATATTCTACCAGGTCGTCGTCCGAGTCGTCGTCGTCGCGGTCCTCTGGATCGTCACTGCGACGAGAACGCAGACAAAACTTAGCTTTAATTTTTGATCATGACGAGCTCATGCGTCGACGATCGTCGTCAGTGGACTCGGACACAGTAATGATGGAGTCGCCGTCGAGCGTCGAGTCGAGGGAAATGTGGCGTGAGAGCTCTGTGGACGAGTTTTTGTCGTGCTTTCCAAGAGATCTGACAGCCGATGTGAGAGTCACGTGCCACGTGGTGAATCCGAGGCTGTCGAAGGCCTACATGCGTGGACTTATTGTGTCGCTCGAGTTCGAGATCAGATCGACCAAGTGGGCTGCGTACTTCCTTCAGATCGTGCATAATGCACGCAAAGAGAAGCGGTTTGCACTGCGGTCGGCCATTTCTGTCAAGTGGGCCATTTGTGCGCACGTGCAAGGTGAAGCTCATGCACGACAGGAACAGCAGAAGAGATTGGACATGACACTGCAGCGCAAGATGACAGAGTATCGCGTGGCTCTCCAATGTGTTGCAGGCACTAGTGTCGTCAAGTATGGACGAAAGGGGAAACCTCATGCTACAACACTGTGTGTGGAGAATGGTGACACGTTACGTTGGACGTCCAAGCTGCTAGCTCATGCCACACATATTGCTGTTGATGGCGTGGCTGCTACCACGACAATGGGTAAGAAGCGAGTCAAGGCGAAGAATGCAATCCCGCTGGCTAGTATTCTGCGTGTGACATCAGGACCATCTACAAGTGTGCTAGCACGAGCACTGCACAAAGGCACATTAAGTCTGGATAATGCTGGATGCACGTTGTCGGTAGTGACGCACACACGCACGCTAGACCTCAAGGCGAAGACTGCTGAAGAAAGGGAGTGGTTGCAACGCAGTCTGGAATTCCTGGTGGACCTCGCGCGTGATCACGAGCGGCGAGTGGCGCAGCAAGTGGAGCTGACGATTATGAAGCGTATGGAAACTTTGTCTGTCTGGAAGTACGGCCGCAAAGGCCGACCACACAAGACGCGCGTTTTCGTAGACCGCTTCGGAGAAGTGTCGTGGCTCGGTCGTAGCGGAGACTCGCTGCAGCTTGATGAAATTACTTCTGTGCACGAAGGTCACCACACGCCCGTGTTTGCCAGAGCTCGAGCAGCGGGATTGGTGTCTCCAGCCAAGGCGGCACACTGTTTCTCTCTCGTGACATCCTTGCGTTCTCTAGATATCGAGGCAGTGAACGAACAGCAGCGCGACTGGTTCGTGGTAGCATTCCGATACTTGTTGGACAAGGTGCACGAGAAGACGGCCGCCATGCAACGCGAGCGAGCTGAAAGACAACTTCGCATGCTACAGGATCTTTGCCGCGAAGATGAAGACGATAACTACCTCACTGGAGATGGCGACGATATTTACTACGATGATCTCCCACCGGCGCGCCACGCATAAGTTTTCTAGAAACTACTTGTTGGTGGTAGATAGCTAGTGCTGTGCCACCATCTTTGACAAACAACAAGTACAAAATCAAAGTGAGTATATCTATTCTATGTTATCCCAAGGCTTATTGCTTCTGTCGGGCTTCTCACCGCGGGGCAAACTGCAATACATCCCGCTGCATCTTCAGCCACTCCTCCATTTGCAGCCGTTCAACTGCTCGTGCGTTGGTTAGACGTTGCTCGATAATTTGTGTAAGTGCACGCTGATGGGCGCTTTCAAGCACCTCGAGCTGACCATTGCTCAGTGTACTGAGGTCTGTTCCAGGAACCAAGTGAAATGCACGTAAATCCACAGCGGAGGCCCGTGATTCAGAGGCCTCCAGGATATGTTGCATGGTATCCAACGAATAACGAACCGAGTCGTCTAGAGTCCCAGCGCTTGTCGAATTTGACAGGGAGAGACCCAGCGACGCTGCTTGGGCCTGTGCAAGACTGTTACGTGTCATTGACTCCTTCGCGATCACTTCGTGACATCTAACGCACTTAAACATGATCGACTCAGACGTTCGGAACGCCGAAGACTCGAGACATGATGCACAGTACAGTTGAGTGCATGCTGAGGAGCTCTTATCGTCAGCACTTCCGGACGTACCACCACTGCACTGTAAGTTATCATTCACAAGCTCACCACATAGACCGCAGGCCAGGTAACCCAGTGTCTCAGCCACGTTTTCGCTGCTCAGTCGCAACTTGTTCACCCATCGATCTCGAGCTTCTCGTGCTACTTGGTGGTTACCGCTGCTGCGCTGTTGCTTCCACGTTAGTCGTCCTGCTGACAAGTAGTGCAGACCTGTGGACGATAATGCCGACGAAGTTACGGTATACGGGGTCATAGCAGGCGAAGAGCCAAATCCTGGTCGCCACGGTGACGCAGACGAAAGTGGAAATCCGCTTGAACTAATCGCTGTTGCGGAGGACGACATACTTGACGTATTAGATAACCCAAGTGATCGGAAGGCCAACGCGTTCGGGTTCAGCAGCGACGAAGTAATTAGCCGTGACGTACGGCTAGTCGAGACATTCGTCTCTTTCCACCGTTGCTCTTCAGTTCTGGTCGATGATTGTGTGTCAACGAAGGGTGAAGCTAACCCTGCTGCTGGATTTGTCCGCCCACCAGTCGAACTTCGAGTAGTGTTTGCTCGTTGGCTGAACTTTCGACGAGGTGTGTGGGGAGAAGTTTTGGGAGGAGATATCGTCGTTGATTTTCGTCGTGTAGGATTTGAAGCCGGTGTTTTCTCCTTCGGTGAACTAGATGGGGCTTTGACCGAATTACTGCTGATGATTGCTGCAACAGAAGAGCGGTGCTTCTTACCCACGGTTGTCCACGCACCAGCCGATGGATTAGTGTAAACTTCTTGATCCATCGTATGCGTAGCATCAGGTTCTATAGTGCTCTCCTCAACCTCGTCGTCGCTATCCTGGCCAACAGACACAATTGACTCTCGAAGTGGTTCATCATCAGAACTTGCAGCACTTGCTTCGTCCTCTTTTACTTCTGGAGTACTCGTGATCTCTATCGTAGTGTCACGATCGGGCTCAGCAGTAGGCTCTTCAACGACAGGTTCTGGATGGTTGATTTTACTGTGGTCCTCATTTTGCTCTGGTTTACTGTTAGCATCTTGTTCGAAATCCAGTTGTTGCTGCTGCTTAGCTGCTTTGCGTTTAGCCTTTTTGTTTTTCTTCTTGCTCTTCTTACTACTCGTAGTGCCTGTTCCACTGGTACCTGTAGCATTCTTGTCTGCCTCTTCTTCCATCTCCAACATGGCCATCATACGTGCTGCAGCTTCCTCTTCAAGTTGTCGCCAAATACCACGTAAGTGCTCGACACACAGGCCACTCTCACGGAGTTCCGAGTCTTGCGCTTCTTCTAGCGGTGTCTGTCCAATAGCATTCCGCAATGTAATATCTGCACCAAAGGCCAACAGAGTCTTGACACATTCCAAGTATCCGCACGACGCCGCCAAGTGCATCGCCGTGCTGCCTTCTCGATCCTGAAAATTCACCAGCTTCCCGTTCTTTTCCAGCAACATGGTCACAATCTCCGCTCGTCGTGCGTCATTCTCTACATCCTGTTCCGGGTCTTCTCCGATCATCACAGCACACAACAGCGTCGACGCGCCGTACTGGTTCAGCATGTTGACGTCTGCTCCATGTTTCAGCAGCACTTTTACCGCCTCGGCCCGCCCTTCAATGCACGCCCAGATCAACGGCGTATCCGCGTTGACATTCCAGCAGTCCACCACAGCCGCGTCACACTCACACAGTGCAGCCACGATCTCTGCGTCTCCATTCTACCCATACAACACAATTAGTAGCTAGAATTCAGGTACAGTCTCGTAGTTTATTCTACCTTGGCAGCAAAATGTAGAGCAGTAGAACGCAGCTCGTGCGTTCGGCCACCGACATCGGCGCCGCGTCGCAGCAGCGCGCGTACCACGTCCCGATGGCCTTCGGCCGCGGCCACCATGAGGGCCGTGAAGCCGTCCACGTCCACGTCGTTGACGCCTACGCGGCCGCTGTCCAGGATTTCTTCTAGACACTCGAGGTCGCCCTCGGCCGCGCACTCGTAGAAGTTGATGGCCCACGTCTGGCCGTCGGCCAGGTCTACAGAGAACTCGGCCGTCGTCACTTCCTCTTCGCTTGAGTCGGCCGCGCCTTCTAGAGAGAGTTTCGTCGTGGCCAATACATTGAGAGAAGCGCTAGTGTCAGTAGAAAGAGATACAGGTGGTGGCCTGGATGGAGATGATGTGCTTGTGATGCCAGACGCGGGTGTAGCTGTCGCGTCCGCCGCCATTAGCTTTTGATCAGCTTGTTCGCCAAAACACCCAGCTTTTGACTCGAAAAACCCAAGTTGAATATCCCAGAAAACCAAAATGTTTTTTACTAAAAAGGATTTTGTTTCTTTTCCTACATAGTTAGTGAAAATGTTACAATTGTGAAGGTTTTACATTCTGAGTTTAAATTGTAGATGAAGTGCAGAACTCTGGAAAGTATAAGATGCTTCTTCCAGTCCCAAATACTTAGGAAGGTAGCTGTTCGAAGTAATACAACAAAAAATATAGTCGACATACTCCATTTGCGGCCAAGCTTCTAGGTCATACCGAGTTGAACTCGATACAGCTACTGAAACCGGCACACTATTACCTCAACTTGTGCTCACGTCAACCGTCAACATGTTTGTATTTACTTCGCTCTCAGTATCAATGACCCGGCGCCAACTGGACGGTTCCCTACGCATCTACACAAGTCTTCCGTTGATCTCCGTTACGCGGACGAGCGCTGCCCAAGCTGCTTCAAAGCATTTGTTCTCTTTGTCTATCGATGTCCAAGAAGAGCTGCATTTTCGGTGCTATACTCTGCCTTGATCTGATCGATGATCACCTTTAGGTAGTTTACAACTTCAACAATCTCGTATAAAATGAAGCTGGATTGAAGTGATTCCCGATTTGAGTCGCAATCTAGCTAGCTAGTACAACAGCGGATAATATGCATCCGAATCGATCTGCGCAGAACTCAAAACGGTCTTGCGACGTTGAGTAACTATTAGAGCGGCTACAATAACAAGCACCCCGCTACTCAACATCATCATGACCACTGGGTGATTTTGTGTAGCTTCGGCAAGTAGAGAGATGGGAAGTAGTAGTTGCCGTACGTGTATGCTCCATATCCTCCATACCCGCTCACCGGTTCGCACCGCATTAGCTCTGCGTCCGCGTTCGGTACATCTAGCAGAGCCGTACAAACAATGTTGGTGCTATTGCAACCTTGGCAACATTCTTTTTCACCCGACTCCATAAATGTGCTCGTTTGAGAGCTCCGGACAATCTTCCCACCGCATGCTTCATACAAACCAGCCTTTGCATTGTCTGCACAAGCATCGAACTCACATTTTGCACTCGGTAGATCAAATTGTGGGCCCTTGCAATCGGCTATGGAGAACGAACGGCCGCACGTTTTTGTATGAGTCGATTCACCATAGCCCACATACGTAAAATCACACGTCACGTCAAAGTTCGTAAGCGCTACTGTATTGGGTGTGTGCACTAACTCCACGCCAAAGCGCGTTAGGATCTCAGGTGAATTCCGCGTCACTTTTAAAATTTCAACAGGTGTGCGCTTTTCCAATGACCCGGAGCAAACGACCTCGGACACCTTCATCCGCAGTTCAGTACGTGAATTTTGGAGTCCGACATTAGGATGGAAGTCGAATGTCAACTCGGCGAAGTCGCTACCTGGGTATGCACACATTTGTCCATCAATGGGAAGCCGCGAGACCGACGTCTGATACCACATTTCATCAAAATGTTTGCAAATATCGACAGCACTGTTCACGTGTAAGTGCAAGAAAAAGAAAAACCTGCGCACGAGTCCACATTGCGTCCATGCTTCAATCGAAATCTTTGTTTCCGGGTCTGAGAACGTAAGCACTGGGTCGTCATCGTACACAGCTTCACACGTTGGCGAGTAACAACCAGTTTCCGCACTAGTCTGACGTCTGGTCTTCCACAATTGCCATTTCTCCGAGTCGCCATTCACCTTAAAACGCCAATGCACGTAATCGTTGACATTGAAATCTCCTCCGAATTTCAAAGCATGCGTTGTCTCGATAAGTTCGGACAGTTTTGTCATGTACTCACATTGACCATCATCGCCGTAATAGGACGTACACTCGAGTGCACGGTGTACTTGAGTCACTGTCTGGTAGTCTTCTTGATGCAATTGTTGCAACACTTGCTCAGACTCAGCAACCGCATTAGGCTTGATCTGGGCGGTGACTGTCGCAAATGTGTCACCATTTACCACCAAACATTGCTCAATTGCACAAGTCTGGTCACTGTCACCCTCACAGTAGCGTGCGTCATAATCTGAGCCACACCGATAGTCCGTCCAAAACTCCCTCAAAGAAGTTGACAGTTTGCAACAGCGAGTGCATTGACCAGTTGGGACCGGGTTTATCGCATCGTAGCAAGTACCGTTAGTGTGCTTGAGTGGGTTTACCGTTATCTTCTGATGGTTCAGGATATCTCCGAGGACTGCATCTAGGTCAAAGCACGAGATACCTTCGTCGTGCGTGTATCGAGTGTACTTGGTCTCGAAGAAGTTTTTCTTTGTAAACTGTTGTGAATCGCAGCGATTGTTTCCACTGCAGCCGTCGTTTACAGCTTGATCTTTGTAGGTAAAATATTGCTGCACGAGATCGTTCGCCCTGGCAACATTTGTCATCGTAAGCTCCGCTGTGCATCCACAGTCCGTATATCCCGAGACAGAGTCACAGAAGCTAGCTGGACATTGCGTGGTAGCTCGAGGTCGATAAGAATCGATGATAGCAAGACACCCAGAGCATGTAGCGCTGGAATAATAGTCGTATGCATCCATTTCCAACCGATATTTGCCGTAGTCCTTGAAAACGATACTGTTCACGGCGGCGGCTCGGTTCGATTGATAGTCTCTCCATGTCTTTGATGCATCATGTATGGGATGGTCATCTTTACCGGGAACAACTGGGTCGAAACTTGCTGCGTTTGGAGCTCTTCCCATCACATCTTTAAATTTGAGCGGCCATGATGAGGTAGCACCACCAAGTATAGGAGTGAGATGTCCTGCATAGTACTCGGGTTTTTGCATCTTCACAGCAGTGACACGTACACGCGGATCGAGTGAAGCATCAGCAAACAGTAGTAGTTTGCTCGAGCCGTATCCACTAGTTGGAAGAGGGAGCGGAATTCCCCACATGTCGACGACATGATCAAATGAGCAGACATCGGACTGTTCGATCACTTGGTGTCGGTAGCCGTTCACCTTACTCCACACACAACTCGAAACATCACCCCCAACTTTCACACACACTTTATTCCTCCCTTTTGTCTGCATTTCAAAGCCTGCCGGACAGCCACAGTAGCATTGACGAGTGCCATCATCCCCTTTAAGCGTAACAGGAACGCCATTTTCGAGATCCGCACAGTCCAGTGACTGCGTGAGAGTGAAAGGGTTGTACATGAAGATGTCGTTGTCCTCTTTCAACTCAATGCAACTATCCGGTCCACCTTCACAGTTGCCGCCACTTCCACTTAATTGAAAGTTCACTACATTGACGATTTGATTCACACTCTCGAACATGACAATCTCGTTGTACGACGTCTCGTCCGTTGCGAACGAAATGACTGCAGTGAGTCCGTCCGTCGAACTCGTGACGGAATCCAAAGGATAGGTATCCCCAAGTCCCGGGAATGCAGCGAGCCGATCCAAGTCATCTTCAGTGGCCTCCTGCTCCTCAGCCCCGTAAGCTGTGTGGGTGCAGACCCCAGACACCATCGAGGCCTTGAAATTCAGGGAGACACCGGAATGCTGGTCGACTGTATCATCCACGATCTTCTTCATATCATGAGTCCATGACTCCACCGTGGACAGCGACGACCTCCCGATACACTTGGAAAATAGCAACAGCACGTCAATTTGTCCGTCATAGACTGCGTTGGACGCCTGGGAGCACATGACGAGGTCGTCTTGAACCATTTCGTTGCTGCCGAAGCTCTTGTTGACCTTCTTCTTAGTGGTTTTCTTGTCGGTCATGAGCAAGTTTTTGGGTAGCTCTTCCACCGACGTAATGAAGGACGTGCCATTGCTATTAAGTGACACGGCCAAGTGGCTGTTGAATGTCAATGTAGTCGCTGCAATTGGGTCGAAGCGAAGAACTGCGGCCACGTAGGCCAAGAATCCAACCAGCGTCAGTCGAGCAGATCGCATTAGTCCAGCAGATCCGAGAGTGACGATTGATAACCATCAAAATCTTTGACAAGCATCGATCTTGCGTCCCTTCATCATGACGATTCATGGACGGACAGGAGCGACTGAAGCCCAAAGCTGTGGATACCATCTTGTTGTGCTCTACATCACCGGCAGCTCGTTTAGGCAGATCATTTTGGTCAAGTTCTGGTACATTGTGTCAGTCACGTTGGAGATAGTAGGAGGTTGGCAGCTACTTGACTGTCCCATGCTTAAGATGCCACAAACTTTGTGGCATCTAGTCAACAGTGTTGTGTACGTTCCGACGTATTGGGCGGAAGTACGTGTCGACTGTCTGCCAAAATATTGGCGCTGGAGGAATCATTGCTGGTCCGACGAATTGCGGCCACCAGTAGTGGTCCTCGATGTAGGACTAAAACCTTCCTGGCACTTCGTCCGATCTTGAAGAGCACCACAGTTTATCACATGGGAAAACAGACGTCGCCCTCCATTCCGCCGCTGAGGACAAAAACTGCAGTTTGGCTCGGCTCTGGTTGGGAACTTGGAGCTTTGTCATTGACAGTGTCATGGCCGGAATGCTGCCGGCACTGCTGCAGCAGGACTATCGTGTAGCCAGCTTCAGCCAGCCTGTGATTTGAGACTTACCGACGCCAAATGAGCTCAAACAATTTTCAGGACGATGCGCTGCCTTGGTCAATGTCTGCGTCCGGGACCAGCTGCCTGGACCTCGACGTCCGGAGCTGGCCGCTTTGAGCTGCGCACCCCTATAGACAGGCCATGTCCCAGCTCGCAGTGGCCGCGTCACACTTGTTGATTCGCTTCCTCGAGCTCAGTCATGGACAGCACGGGAGCCACAGCGCGTACGCCGCGTCGCCGTCGCGACTTCGGCACGCTCTTGGTGCCGGAGTCACCGGCCGGCACCGTTAACCGCACGTATGACGGCAGCACGCCCTTATCCGCGCACGGGCTGGTGCCAGTGTCCGTCGGCAACATGAAGACGCCGCGGCACTCGTATCACCCGCGCCGTGTGGACGCGGCCGTCTCTATGGACGACATCGTCGTGGACGTGGAGGAGAACGCGTCGCTGCTGCATGCTCGGGATGGCCCCGTGCTGTCCCCGACGCAACGGAAGATCAAGATCGGCGTCTACGGCGTGCTCAACACGGTCATCCTCGTGCCGCTTATGATCAGCTTCGCTCAGATCATCTTCCGTGACCCAGAGTTCCAGCCGTACATGAACGACCTGGTGAAGCTCGTGCTGGTGTCGGCCGCAGTGCATCAAATCTGCTTCACGTGCGTCAGTTCGCTACCGTTCGCCATGGGCCAAGTACAAGACGCCGGGCTCATTTTCCTTTCGGCCATGTGCTCGTCCATCATCAAGTCGCTGCACGAGATGAGAGGCGACGACTTCTCCATGGACGAGGTGCTGGCCACGACGCTCTTTACGATGGCCGTGTCCACGGCGGTCTTGGGCGCGGCTCTAATTGTCACTGGGAAGCTCCGACTAGCGAGCTTCGTGCAATACCTACCGATGCCTGTGGTCGGCGGATACTTGGCCTTTATTGGTTTCTACGCGATGGAAGCAGGTCTGTCCATGATGACCACACAGAGCATCAAGGAACCGGCCGACTGGATCAAGCTGGCCGACTGGAATGCGCTCGTGTTGTCTGTGCCAGGTGTCATCGCCGGCACGATCATCTTCTGGGTCAATTCGCGATGGGACCACATGGCCGTGATGCCTTGCTGCTTGGCCGCGATGCTGATCACTTTCTACGGCTTGCTGCTTATCACGGGGTCGTCACTGGACGATGCTCGCGCTGCTGGATGGGTCGCTGAGCCACCACCATCGCCACGGACCATCACGCAAATCTACGGCTTCTACGACTTCTCCAAGATCAATTTCTCACACTTGACTGACCAGATCCCGACGTGGATTGCAATGTACTTTGTCGTGGCTTTCTCGTCATCGCTGGATGTGGCTGCCGTAGAGACTGCATTGGGTAAACCGCTGGATCACAACCACGAGCTACAAACTGTTGGTATCAGCAACTTACTCTCAGGTCTGGGTGGTGGCTTTACTGGCTCGTACCTCTTCTCGCAGACCATATTCACTCTTCGTGGCAAGCTCGATAGCCGCTACGTTGGACTCATTGTGTTCTTTCTCGAGATCGCCATTGTGTTGAGCCCATTCTCTATTATTGCGTATGTGCCCAAGGTTTTCTTCGGAGCGTTGCAGATGCTGGTTTGTCTAGACCTCATGCTCGAATGGCTCTGGCATGCACGCAACAAGCTGCTTCCGCGGGAATACGGCATTGTTTGGCTTACGTTCCTATCCATGGTCTTCGTGAACCTCGAGCTCGGTATTGTGGTTGGTATTATCATCGCTGGGTTCAACTTTATCTACTCATACATCGCGACATCTAGTGTCCACCGGGTTATGAAGCGCTCGCGCGTTGAACGCGACCTTCGTGAGCGTGTGCTGCTTCAGAACATGCGCATGTCTATCGTCACCCTGGAGCTGGAAGGTTACATCTTCTTCGGCTCTAGTGTGAAAGTTATGGATGAAGTGCGTCGCCACGTACTTGTGACAACTACAGAGAAACAAGAAGCTCAAACCAGTTCACTCTCGGGTTCGTCCCCCATGCTGTCTACTCGACGACATGCACCCTCGCCGTATGTGGCTCGGTCGCTCGAGGACTCATTCAACGACGATCTTGCTACGCTGGACTCAGTCTTTGATAAACATGAGCCTCATGGATACTCGTCAACGCCCAAGGCTGGTAAGAGCGGGCCTGCAGCGCTTCATGCTGCTCGTACAAGGTATTTCATCCTAGACTTTGAGAAGGTGAGCGGCGTGGACGCCACGGCTGTGCGAAGCTGCTTCAACGCTACCAAGGAACTGCTGGCACAGCACGGTATTGCTCTTATTTTTGCAAGTGTTCCGACAGATGCTGAGCGCTTGCTTCGCGTCCACGATGTGATTGAAAAGGAGGATGGATCTGGTACAGGCTCTCTTGTATTCGATACGCTGGATAAAGCATTGGAGTGGTGTGAGGACGAGCTACTGGTATCTGAAGGTGTATTGCCACTCAGTGAATCGGCACCGACCACAAGCGGGAATAACGAAGGCCAGCCCTGGCAGTTGTTGGACGAGCTTCTGCCTCGTCCAGATGGATCGCATCGCAAAGCTGATCTGAACTCGCTCACGGACACCTCGAAGCCTCTTGGCAACGAAGTCTCGAGTGTAGCAGTCACTCGAGAACTGGGTGAGATGTACGTAACACATTCGCTGAAGCAAGAAGGCGAGACACTATACCGTGCCGGTGGGCTCGTGAATGGCGTCTACTTTATCGGCTACGGCAAGGTGGACGTGTTCATGCCGTCCAAAATTCACGAAGGTTTGGGCCCGGGCTTCCGTGGTCGCAAACGTATCACACGTGTGTGTCAAGGAGGTTTGGTCGGTGCATCCGAGATGATTCTACACAAGCGTCATCAGTTCACAGCGCAGGCTCGGTCACCCAGCTCCATATTCTTCCTTAGCAAGTCTCACTATGCGCGGATGCAGAAGGCTCATCCCACCTTAGCAGCGCGCTTCCAGCAGGCCATGTTGCAGTCCATGGCCATTGGTGTACTCGAATCGAACCTGACAGACGATTGAGCACCTACACTAGCTTTTCTTCGATTGCATTGGAGATTCAAAGTGCTGCATGCGTGTAGATTCAATTGCTGAATAGATGTTTTCCTTGTTCATCGTTGCGTGCAAGTACGTCAATGACAACCCCAGCAAACCATTTAATTACAAATGAAAATATGAATGCTCCCTAACTCAGTGAAAGCCTTGAGTGCACAAATCAGCTTCACGTCACTGCCACCCTTCCATCATCATCTTCCGACCTTGCCCACTATCCTTTGATCAGTCATACAGCTCGTTCATCATTAAGTCATTTTTCTGGTTTTGATTTTCTTCATTCAGACGACGTCACTTCATTCACAGGCAGACAACAATATGGCTGGCTGCTCTGCTACCGGCCCCTTTCTCCTGTTTCTGCATTTTTTCTGATGTCTCTTGGATCGAATAAGTAATTAAAACAGAGGCACGGGAAGTCGAGTCAATATGGTGTCGAGGTGGTCGATATCCCAAGCATCGGCTCTTGATTATGATGGTACAAGAGCGGCTCGGCCGATGACGGCGGGGACAGGAAGTCTCACGCAAACGGAATCCGGTCCAAGCCAACGAGCGCGCACATTTTTGCGGCGTTACAGATCTAAATTCTGCATCTGCGTCTGCAAGTTCTGGCGTGCTGCTTGCTGCTGCTGTTGTTGCTGCGTCGGCATCACGGGCACCTGCTGCTGCGCTGCGTGGTTGTAGTATCGGATTCTATTGTTACGAGGGGTGGACGTATTGGACATCTCGTCGTCGTCCTGCACACCGCTGTCATCCAGCCGTGACCCACTGGCATGCAGGTGGCCAGTCGTGCCGAAAAAGTGCGGAAGTCGGATCTTCTTCGTGGGCTTGATGGATAATACCGTGCGGCCAAACTTGACGTGCAGCGACTGATTGTTATGCAGTGTCAGCGGGCGGTAGATGTACCGCAGCGTCCCGTTCGAGCTGCCAGCGTCCTTGAGGAAGAACTCACCCTTGGAGTAGTGAATCTCGGCGTGAATAGTAGACACTGTGCGGTACTTGAGTACCAGATCGCACTGTGACGAGCGTCCCACCATTAACGGCCGGTGAATATCGTTATCCATGAGCATCTTGTAGCTTAGTTGGTAGCGTGTCGACAAGTTGAGCGTAGACGACGAGTGTTTCGTCACGACCTGAAACATGATGCACGGGGGATTCAATCTATCCGGAAGCAACGACAAGACTTTACCATTGGGCAGTCGCGTCTTGCTCGGGTACGGCGCCTTGCAAATGGAGCACGTGCGGGCGTTACTCTCGTCGAGCACTGTGCAGATCTCATTCTTCTCTCCATTGGTATTCCAGCGTTTCAGACAGTTCAAGTGAATGTACTTGGTGTCACCCGAGCACTTGCACGGCGCAATGAGTGGATTGTCGTCCTCTGACTCGTCATAGCAGACGTAGCAGATGGCACTCGTGCTCTGTCTCTGCAGGGACGCACGTGGTTTGGACTCGTCATTCCCGGATGCGTCTCCATTCTCGTCGTCCGTGTCCATGCCGCTGTCGACGTCCGCGAGGGCTTCATCATGACACACGACGCGTTGAATGAGGCTGTTGACCTCTGAGGGACTGAGCGTGGCATCGTTCGGTCCAATTCCTCCCGTGTCGATCTCCGTCACGAGCAGCCCGACGCTGCCAAAGCGGATGATGTCGCCCACCCGCACGCGATGTTTTCCCCCTCGAATGCACTTGGTCCCAAGGATCTGACACACGCCCGTGTGGGCCGAGAACTTCTCAGACGACGGCAAGAGGCGATAGGCGTCGTTCGAGTAGTCGATATTGAGGCACGGCGCCCTGGGATCTTCAATGAAAATCTTCTCTCGGTTCACAGAGTCTCCGGCCGAAGCCGAGTGCTTGGGGCCGTAGATAGACACGCCACAGCGTGAGACGCTCTTGCGGAACTTGTCGCGCTTGCCTGCTGCGCCCTTGGTAACGGCCGTCATTCCGCGGATGTCCAACCTGTCATATAGATGTCATACGATATGAGCGCATAGTATTGGCATAACAAATGAGAAGCTGCTACATACATGTCGGGCTTGCCGTCGCCGCTGAAGAACTCGGTAGCGCGCGCGAGACTCCACCTCCGGTCCGAGTTGGCGCTCATTGCTGCTGTTTGTAGTCGTGTGCTGGGGTGTACGTTCCGGACTGAGGCGCTGTGCTCTGCTTCCAGGCGCTTTCTTTCCTTTGGCGTTTTGTCGCGACTTTCCAGCGAGAAGGGGGAGAGAGAGCGAGAGGGGCCAGTTCTCTAGGCCACTGACTCCACATACTGAGAGCTAATCTTATCAGGCGACGCAAAGAAAGGGGCGGTCGAAAAATGCCAAGCCCCAATCACTAATCTCGACCGCACGAAGTAATGGACGGCACAAATGGGAGTTCCGCCACGCCATCCTACTGCGACGATGGCCTCAAAGCGATCGTCGCCCTCAACTCAAGCAGTTTCCTTTCTTTTGCTTTTGAAACGCCAGGAAACAACCGCCAACCATTAAGCGTCGCGTGCTGGACCGACGACTGTCAAGACAACTATAGTCGTACTTAAAAAAGATGACACGGTACTACAGAGATTAGGAGTGAAGGTTTACGGTGTGACCAAGCTGTATTTAGCGACGAAACTCCATTGCTATAGTTGGTGCTGTATTTTGGGAATAATGTAACTAATAGTCATCAACTTTACTTGGGTTTCGCATTGTGCGACATCGTGCCGTGCGGAAACAAATGGTGAGGACAATGACAACCGGATGCAAACCACGTCTTCAAGTCGTCCATAAGTGGCTTTAGCGTCTATACCATCACAGTTGAAGCGGTGCTTTTCATCGAATTGTGTGGTGCCTCGGAGGTCTACATCTTAAATGACTGATTCTGCGCGTAATAAGCTACAAGATCAATACTATTAGCGATGCCGCACAGCGTCGCCAGCTTCATCTATACAGCAAGTCTGCGAATTTTCCAACGTGAATTGGATCTGATGCATCGAAGACCGACAGCCACTCGTTTGTTCATGCTTTTCGCGTGTCATTGGGGACGTGACCTTTCAAGATCGGATCGCAATGGAAGATATGCTTTTAATGCTTGACAAGCACAATCTCCACAATATTGTTTTTCAGCTGGGACACAAAGTGCAGGTTAACCACGTACTCTCAGGAATTCAAGTCTTCGAATGGCAAGAACACCGAGTCGTAAACAGCAATTCACGCTCCAATAGTGGAGGCCAACAAGTCTCAATCAGGTAGGAGGCGACCACTCATGCCAATCTAGCCATGCGAATCAAATAGACGGTTATGCTTGTCAAAATCCAAAGATTTCGAGCTCCGCGACTCTCCAGCAGTATCTTTTGAGCAGTGGACGGCTGCAGTTTGCCCGTTCAAGTCGCTCGTGACGGATCATGGGAGTTGATACGCTTTCTCGACTTTATGAGCGCTCCAACCCTTTGTCATTCTCGAATTTACCGCTGCTCGACCACATCCCCGTGCAACATTCCTGAAGACCAAGTTCACTGGATCCACCATGAAGTTATTTGGGCTGCTCGCAGTGGGGGCTCTCCACCCACTCGGGGTTCTAGCCATGGGTGCCTCACTCGGTCTCAAGGAATCGCTGTTGGCTGAAAGCCGAGAGCGCACGGTTTCGTTCGACTCGCTGCCATACGACCTACCGAGCAACATGCTCACGTCGGAGGCAGTGGCAATGCATGCCATGAAGAACGACTACGTTGTTGATTCAAACGGTCACTATGCCTGCACGGAATCGACCTCTACTCAGAACAATGGCTCAGTTGCTGTGGTGCTGGCCTTCTCCAAGTGTCTAAATGACTCAGCACTGGGTATCGTGAATCAATGGGTAGACCAAGTTAAGACGACGTTCCGTAACCAAGCCCAGGCGGATAACTTAAGTGTGACGTTCCAAACAACGATGGTACCAGGTGCCTGTGAAGAACGGAGTGAGAAGACCAAACAAGGCCTCGAGGAACCAAAAATGGTAAACCAAGAGGGCGCAGCACCAGTTACATCATCAAGTCCGCCAGTGCTGCTTGCCGACGAGGTTCTGCCAAGCGACCTCAAGCGGCTTGAGGCCTTTCCATCCTTTGGTAATGTCGTGGACCTTGCTGATGAACAAATCAAGAACTCTTTGAATCCGATCGCTGTTATCTCCTTCGTCACCGGAGAGAAATCATACGGTGAGGTGATGCAGTACGAGTCGGTTTCTCAAGTGTCCAAGACATTCAATTTTCAGATTTGCCGCAGCGGCAGCAACTGTGAAGGTCAATTTGAAAACTGCATTAAGTTGTCAGAGGTGGCGGACGTGTTCATGTACAACCCGTTCACGATAACCCGTTCGTTACAGTGTACTCACCTGGAAAATGGTGTTCCAATCACGTACCTGGATGACTACGGTGGTCGTCAATGTTTCTGCAACTGCCCGGCAGGCTACGAGATTGGGGAAAATGACTACGGCAAACCTGCATGCCATAAGGTTGTGGAAGAAACGTGCCCTTGTGTATGGGCCGACTGTAATGGTTTCAAGCACAAGGTGTCGACTAAAGTGGATGTGTGCTCGTTTAAAGATGTTGCGACGCAATGGGGTTTACCAGTTCCGTTCCCGACTGACGGCTATGTTGCGGACAAACGCGATACTCTTTCTGAGGGGTACAAGGACCCACGCATTACTGTGACGGTGGCACGTGGCCAGGATCCCGAATATAAGGGAGCCGACATTCGTAGTGCGGTGAACTCCGGCGTGTCGTTGCCACTTACCTTCCACGACGTTATTGGGATCTACCCGAAGGCCTCAAGCTTTACCCCGGTGGTCGCCGCAGCGCCTAACTCTACTACGTACAACCAAGTGACTACATGGAAGGACTATCAGCTGAACCGTGTTGCCCACATTGATGACATTACGTTCACGTCCTATGGCAAATATCACCTCGAGGTGAGCGCATACGACTACTTTTCAGGCGCGACTTGTGCTGGTTGCCTTGTTATCGTAGATAGCTATCGCCCTACAGCGACGACTGCGTGTCCCAAGAGCTTCTGTGACGATATTGCTGATCCAGTTCATTGCACGGATTCAGCCGAACTGACCACAGACAACCTGCAGAAAGCTAATGATCTCGCTTTACAGCACTTTGACTTTGCTGACAAGGCCCAAAATGACGCGTGCAGTGTTGGCAACCGATGCGACAAGAAGTCTTTCAGTCGCCGGGATTTCTTCGAGAAGGATTACAAGGATTGTGGCCCCGGCAAGGCTCAGGAGTGTTTCAAGAAGGACAAGGTGATCGACGATTTGTTGAGTGACAAGAAGACGAAGAAGAATCCGCTTGTGAAGGACGCAAACAAGTGCGATAACACTGCTGCTCCTGTACCTCCCGGACAGTGCACAAGATGCTGTCACATGGAGACAGCGCTGAAGGAGTGGTGGACGGACTACCGTTGTGGCTCGGACTACGACGTGCGCTCGTGCGACGGTGATGCTGATCAGAGGTGTGAACTCCAGCAGTGTTTGGTGATGAACGGCGACACCTTAGCAACAGTGACTGCCACGATTACCGAGGCTACAAAAGCAGAGTCAGCGTCGGTGTTGTCTCAAGTGGAAAACCAAGCTTACCAAACGGTGACCCAGATCCATCGTGCACTCGACTGTACACGTTTCGGTGGCAAGGATGGCACATGTGAATTCAAGGCCAAGCTGTCCGAACTCATCGACACGACGGAATCGCTCAACTTTGCAGCTACCTACGGGTCTAGCCAGGCTATAGACTACGTGTTCTGGCGCTACAAGGCTGTGTCAGAGGGTGAGTCGTGGTCGCTGTGGAAGACCGCCAAACACGTCAACGACTATGGAAATGTTGTGTACGAAAACGACGAGGTGGTGACGTTCTCGAACCCAGAGACGAAGATTACTATTGAAGCATGGACGCAGTGTGGTCTTGTTCGCCGCTTCTTCTTCTACATGCATCTGCACGTGAACAGCCCAGTGAGCGTTTGTGAGAAATTCAACGATATGTGGTATCAGACATCGGTGTCGAGGCTTCCGATCGGTACTGGAATGTGTGCGTATCCCGGTAGCGACTTTGCTGAGTTGACGTTTGACTTCCACCCGAATGCTGGTCTACAGTATTCTCGCGAGGAATTGAGAATGAAGGTGTCGAAGGTAGAGTGCACTGGTGCATTGGAAGGCCGGACGCCTATCGAAATTCTAAGTATCACGCAGAATTCCCCGGAAATCGTGACCCGGTTCGGTGTCGAGATGCTCAACAAGGCGAAGACCGAAGCTTCGACGGACTTTCACGTTGAGTGTGTTTTCACCTACACGAAATATGGTGGTGCGACGACCAAAGAAACGTGCAAGCGCGACTTCGCCATTTCGGACTGCAAGGGACCTGCATTCGACGTTCCTAACGCTGTGTGCGAGTATGAAGCGTGTGCCGGGGATAAGTTGGCTGGTCTTTATGAGGCGTGTGGAGGTATCATTGTGAAGGCTGATGAGAAGTGCACTTACGTGGAAACGGGTGATAAGCCGTGCTGTCAGGGATGTGGCTCCACGGAGGTCACGTGCACGGCGTTACTTGACCTGCCTAACGCCCATGCTGATCTCATGCGTTGTGAGCCTAGCACTGGTGCGTACTCGAGTTACAGTAAATACTCTGCGGTTGTGCTTTTGACAGAGACCGCCCAGGAGCACCCAGCGGCTACGGCTTTGTTGGGGGTCACAGCTTTAATTGCTGTGGTGGCGTTGGTTGTTGTTCGTCGTCGAGTGGTAGCTTCGCACTCTGCGCAGACGGCTGACGACGCGTACTACCCGTTGCTTCACTAAACTTGAGTCTGGAAAGCACCCTGCGCTGGAAGGTCACTTTGGTATTTTGTTGCCTTGTCTTCCTCTGTGGGTTTGCTGTCGTGGTTATTAGATCGTCAAGTAGCAACAATTAAGCAAGGAATATATTGAATCCGATGATCTTGACACTTTTGACTTTACTACTACTGTAGTAGTAGTATGTACTGTAGGGTAACATTGTTCGTGATCACTACAGCGAATAAGAGAGAGTTGAGTCCTGAATTTGAAGGCAGTTTTGAATCGCACTTTACTCGCGCCTCCGGGGGCGGCGACTTTTCTCGGTAGACTCAAGGTTCGCACCCAAATTGCAGTTCAAAATGGAAGCGCGGTAAGAGCAAATTGAATTTGAATTTGATGTCCTACAAACACACTACATTTTGATACGATAAGGTGCGGAGCCTCAGTGTTGAAGGCTTTGCGAGCGTAGTGCTGACCGACTGTATGCTACTTGTCAACAGATCGATCAAGGCAATGTGGAACGTCGACATACACGACATAACTGTGGATGCGCTCCCTGCGGACAGGGAGCAATACGCTGTCTGCGTGATGAAATACCTGCTTCGGCGATTTTCCCCGCTTAGAGCAATCGTGCTGGCGCTTCAGTGGAGAGGCAACAACCGCGTCATTCGCAGCAAAGACGCGGGTAAGTTTTTGTTTCTTATCAGACGGTTTGGAAGGCGCCGAGCGTGGGAAATAGCGCTTTCTCTGGGCTACTTTCTTCACCGAGACCTGCCGGTGTTGCCTATGATCGCGTTCGACTTGAACGAGATGTCAGACACCGACTGCCGAAAGCGCTTTCGGTTCGATCACGACGGGATCAAGCGACTCGTGACGCGCCGCGGTGACGCGCCTTTCCCCGCCCTTTCCGGCTGCATTTTGCGTCAAAATGAATGAATCGAATCCGTACTTTGCACTGCAGCAATTTGGGATTTTGCAGTTCAAAATGTCCCAGACGCGCGGCGCTAAGTTCGCACCCACTTTTTATTGTACTTTTTGGCTTCAAACTAAGGATTCAAAGTCTCTCTTATTCGCTCTACTACAGAAGCAATGATGAACGAGATTAAACGTTTGGACCAAACACTACTTTGACCAAATTTCCTACTTTTTGTGGTTCTCACAGTATTTGTTCGACTAGAACCAAGTGACCGCGTTATTTAAATTATGAATATCGTTATTATATGAAAAGCAAAGTTAATCTACGTCATCACGCAATTTGAGTGCAGCATCAATCACAAAGCTCTACGTCCGTTTGGAACAGCAAAATATCCTCAACGCAAGCAAGCACACCCTCACAATTTGCAGAGGGAGCCACACATCGCACATATAGAAACTTTTACAAACATACAGTTAACCTATCACCGACAAAGTGGCACTTGTGATCTGCGCGAAAAAAAGCGAGAATGGCGTGAGCTTTTGCATTGAGACGCACTGATCCAGTAGTTAAAATAATCTCAATTTTAAGGTTGTACCTACGTCTATCGTGGCAGCCAACCACACTAGCAGGTAATTACGCGAGTAAGAATGCTACTGTATTCAGCTCCCACAAGTACATCGCCATTGGTAGATGCAGATGCACGAAATTCAGGGAGCGATTCCGCAAACAACGCCCCTCTTCGAACATTTCAGGCATCGTGAACTCGAGCTCATCGGAAACAACAAAATGTCCTTCACAAGGAAGACAAAAACTTCCGCTATTGACTAAGTGAAGCGCCCGCTTTTGTTCCTTCCACTTGCGAACCGTCTTCCTGTCAAGCTTGTGCATCTTCGTGACAACACGGAAGCTCGACGAATCTAGTTCTTCGATCTCCGCCAGTTCCCCTCCCCCAGGAAACTTGCGCTTCCCCACCACGACTCATAATTGACAATGAGAGAAATCGAAGCTTCCTGGGAGTTCAATGCCGAACGCCAAAGCTGATTCTTGTTTGTGACGTCGCTGGGAATATGATATTTCGGATAAATTGACTCAGAGGTGGGGCACCATTAAAGGGATGGGCTGATATTTATCAGTACGAAGTTCTTCCTTCACGGTAGTTGCAAGTTGCTGGATTCTGCTTGAATCAAGTACCGTTTTCCAGACTCCGGACGAAGGGTCACCAACCCGGTATTACGCTGTGGGATCTCTTTGGAGCAGACATCAAGCATGATGCGAACTAGAGCACGACCAGTGAGGCGATTTTCGGGCTTTGCTTGATCAGTATTGAGCGCCTTGGTCTGGGCTAATATCTCGGTGATTCGCGTGAACCTACCTCGGTCCAGGCAGAACGGCTTCAAAGCGTTCTTGTCTTTAGTGCGGTACCCGTTGTCACCTTGGCGAAACAGTTCAGACAGGTTGCGGATAGTGGGATCACTATAACCCTTGGCGTCTGACGCATTCTCTCCTGGTTGACCTCCCCACCACATTAGCAAACGGTCGCTTTTTACTGATTTGATCCTCTTCAAAAACCAAAGTAACCCTACGTCTCGATGTTCATACTCGAGAAGGCCGATATCACCGCGTACGCAACCATCTTGGCTTTTTTGGCATTCCGTCTGTTCATTCGAAGCTACTATTGGTGCGTGTAGTTGCCAAACCCAAACCTTGAGGCGGTTCTCCATCCAGAAACGCGAGTGAGCCACGTGAACGTCGAAAACTTCAGGGGGGTCATACCACAACTTGGATTTCTCGCAAGAGTATGCCCTCTCGTACGGAGTCAGGTTGGATTAAGATGCCTTGCGATAAATTCCCTCGATGTCGCGTCCCACTATGTCCGGTGTCCTCGTCGATAACCCTTGCGCGAAGTACTGCTTGTGACTGGATGACGATTTTTTACATTTCGTTTTGCTCGATAGCGGAGTGTAACTACGCTGAGGCGAGGAACGCCTCGTCGACATCCCTAAATTCTGGTAGCTTGAGAAATGCAGATGATCTGGTGGACTATTGGTCTTTCTCATACGCCCTGGGTGAGGCAAGATCACGATCGGGCCACTCAACGCGCTGCCTAGTACGCGGGGATCATTATCTAGGACTCGCTCAGCGACGTCGTCCACCCAACGGAACATTCATCGATGTTCAATGCGATGCGCATCCGGCACCAGAACGCTAGTTGAGCTTGCTGGTCTTGAAGTATAATGTTCTCCTGGTCCGACTGCTCGTCGTCGTCTGAGTCGTGGAATGCTGCTTCAACATTTTCTCTTTGGCTTGGATTATCTTGCCGGAGTGCCTCGTGTTCTTGTTACTCCTTGTCGTGGTGACCTATTACGGTTGGAATTCAATTGATGCTTCTAAATTGAGAAATGGGACTCTTTCGGAACTGGTTGTCGAAGGCTTTCGACCGGTGATTTGAGTGATGGTTTAAACTCTTGTGACATGGTCTCGGAAAAGAAACGTCTAGTCAACTGGAACGTGCGGTCATATGGGTTGATGGCTAGAAGCGTTTCTCTTATATTCCAGGTCTAATTCCATCTTTACCGGGATTCAGTAGCGTATGGACTGATAACGAGTGAATCGTCACTAGTTTGAACTGCTTCTCACTGCCTCAAAATGAATCGTGTTGGACGGCTAGTACTCGACGAGTATGCGCCTGTGGAACTTATACCAACTTACCTAGGGGCGGTGGTGATCTGGGTGTAGTTAGACAAGTGGTGTGAACCTTCTTAATCCAAGTATGGCGAGTGTTGAGAATGAATGGAGGAATGGTGTCGGAGTTTGTTACTAGATATTAAGAAGTGCTAAGGAACCGACAGGACAGGACAATCTGCTACTCGCTATTACCGGGCTACGATCGACGCGGTGGTTGCAAGTTGGACCAATCGTATGAAGTCGCGCAAGGTCTTTGTTCGTTCTTTCTTCTAGTCCTCTCACTGATACTCCACATACCGATGGCTATCTATGGTCTACTCGAGTGTGTACTTTGCGGAACTATTGGTGTGGGAGTAGGCATGACTCTCCTTAATGTTGGTTGCTATGCACTCGGTTGAGTTCCTGAAAACTACTACGTGAGCCTTGCGATTTTCATTGTGGACTTGATCACCCATTGTTGACAGCTGGGAGATGCTGGCGGACGCTTGAGAGCGTGACACCAGAAGCAGTGCGAGTAGTGCTTTGCGGAGTGTGCAGCAGAACGCTTCGACTCGCATTCAACAAGAAAGAGCTAGCCTACTTCGTTTACGGGGTGCAGATATTGGTGAGTTCGAAGATTTTAGGGACGCTCGGAGTGGCGATTCCATAAGTGTACAAGTGGAGCAGCATAGCAACATAGCAGGAGCGAAACTATGAGAACTACTCAACCTACGGTAGTAGCTACTCCAAGTTTGAACGTGGCTGAGCAAATGGTGGTGCACTTATTACAGAACATGGGTCAGTTTGCTGGGGACAGTAAACTTCTAGTTGGGGAGAATGTCCCGTGCTGGGATCGAATGGGGTCGTGCCAGGTGTCAGAACATCGACCCGAGGTCCTTTGCCAGTAAATGAATCTTCACAATGGATAATGCAAGCAGACCAAGTGGGGCCAGTACTAGTGCAGAGTACCGTGCTTAAGCTTCGAGATGCCATTCTTCTGGGACAGTGGCCCTCAATTGATGTCACGAGGGCACCGAGGCGGATAACTGCGCTAGAGCATCCAGCCTGGATGATGAGCAGATTCCGGGCAGGATAGGCGCCATTGCGAGTCTACACTCGTGAGCAAGGCTTTTGAGAAGGGTTTTCACGTTCAGGGACGAAAGGCACGTCGTAGAAGCGCAGGTCACTGTGGCGAGGCCGATGAAACCTTTATCGCCCAGGGGGTTTGTATAGCGCAGCCCAAGATGTTCCTCAGGGTGTATACCCAGAGAATCGACTTGAGAGTCAACAGCAAGGTGATTGATCCAGAGGTTCGCAGCCGTGAAGCTTTAAACCCTGAGAATCACTCCACTTGGTTGGCGTGGGTACCTTGTGTAATCCCTGTCGGCTCGTTTGTCTTCGACGGAACGGCACTCCACCGATTGTAAGTGTAGCCTTGAAGAAGTGCCGGAGTGCACGTCTAATCCAGAACGCACCTCCACACCAAAAGGCAAACCCAGAGAATCAGATCACCCGGAACCCAGAATACTACAGATTCGGGGTCCGGGATTTCGGTCAACTCCGGGGCTTGGAACTTAGAAGACACCTTACCCCAATGCCCTCTTAGCTTGATAAAACCAACAAAATACAGAGTATACAGTCACTACAACTAGCCGTCACTTATTCTTTTGGACCCTCGGACGGTGGGTCACTCCTACACTAGGCTCACTCGAGTCCTAAATTCAGGGGCCTAGCTCCCCTGAGACTCACACAAACGCGCACCACCTCCAATACAGGAGGAAACACAATCACTATCAATAACCTTCCCTTCACACAAGCAGTCAATACAAAATCCTGGAGGCGACTACCTAGCACCCCAGAATACCCTTCGAGAATATGAAATGGGCTACCACGAGCACAGCAAGTGACCCAACTAGGATATGGAATAGATGGATCACTCCAGGAAGCTCAAGGCCGTCACTGGTCCCCACCTAACTGGACTTGAGTTTGATGGAGTCCACACAGACGGTCGTCCTTCACCGTTGATGTGCCCTTAGCGTCCCGCGGTCGTAGTCTCGGGTCCTCCGGAATTGCCGTCGGCAGGCTTGGCCGAAGTCACTTGCGCAGTACAGGGAAAATTGAACTCTGATTGTCTTTTATCAGCTACTCCTCTTTCTCTAACTTTTTCTGCATTCTTTGGGCAAATATCTTCTGTTCACTATGCTTGAGGTCGAATATCTTGTCTTGAGTATACCTTGGGTTCAGCGGTCCAAACTTGCGATCGGCTTGCGATTCCATTGTTGTCAGGCTTCGAAAGTGCCAAATGTGGGTCTTTAGCCTTGGCCTAATATGACACGGGATTCCCTCTCGATTCCTTGAAAGTGTCCACTCTGCACATCCATGCTGATCCTTCAAGGTCACACATCACTTGATTGCAAACTGGCTTCGGACTGACTCGAAATCCAGAGAATCACGTGGCACTCAGGGTCATCCCTGAGATTTCTGTGAAACTCTGGGGGTCATTGGGGTCTATGATGATCTCTGGATATTAGCTTGGGAGACACTGGATTTTGGTATTTAGAGTCTGGATTCGCGATCCAAACCCAGAGATTCATCTTGAACTCTGGGTCACCCGCACTCGGGGGGGGGGGTGAACTCTGGGTCACCATGCGGTACTCTGGATATTAGGTCTGCTGCGTCACAGACTCACATATATCACCATAAATCCAAACACTTAGCGGGTTTAGCGGCCTCCTGCGCATGATCTCGATGGTAGTGGGTTGGTTTCTCAGGGTAATATGATCCTTTGTTGTTACATCTGGTCCACAGCAAGATGAGGTGTACTCTGGGATACGTTCGCCAGAGACACTTTCCGCAAGACTTTAGGCACTCATCGTAAGGGAAAATCCGCGGCTGGACTGAGTGTTCTTTTGCACCCCTGGGTGTGCACTCCCAGGAATCACACTTCCAGCCAGTTGGGCCCATCTGCGGTCAAGTACTGGATTCATCCTATAGCATCCTTTTCTTCCCACATTCGCCATTCGTGTCACACGGGTACAGCCGCGCCGCATCCAAGTCATCCACCAATCACAGTCCAATACACACGCCAAGTCACAGAGGTGACGGCACGTCATCGGCAAATTTCTGGAAACCGCCTCGTGTCAACCGCCCCTCCTGGACCGGGTCCATCAAAGAGGAAATCGCTCCGAACTGGTGAACCATGGCCAGGCCACGAAAACACAGAGCGTCAGCCGCCGTTAACATCAACACGGCCGTTGCACTCTGTAGACTCCCTGGGTTTCACACACTTCGACGACACCCTGTCTCCCTAACGGTTGGTCGGGACCTATCTTCAAGGTTCTCTTCTCAAGCGCAAAATCTCCAACGTGCAACGCGAGGTCATATCCCCATTTCACAAATCATCGACATGGGCAAG
The DNA here is from genome assembly GCA_008079305.1 of Phytophthora palmivora. Lineage (NCBI taxonomy): Eukaryota > Oomycota > Peronosporomycetes > Peronosporales > Peronosporaceae > Phytophthora > Phytophthora palmivora. The sequence continues at coordinate 81,363 of VOQZ01001154.1, read as the reverse complement.
TATTCACCCACGGACGGCAAACAAGCGTCGACATCGGCCCAGGGCGAGGCTTCTTCCGGCAACGTGTCCCCCCAAGGGGTCGCCGATGGCACACCGGCAGCCGACTCTCAAGAGGCGCCGCCTGGCGACACTCTGGTGGACAAGTTCGAGGCGAAGGAGGCCAAGCAAGTTCCGCTCTCTGGTGCCGCAAGCACGTCTTCCGGCGCCGACATTTGCGGAGCTGATAGCAAGGCGTCAGCTGACGCTGCAGCTAGCGACACGGATCTTGAATCCAAGGCTCCGGAGGTGGACCAGAAGGACGCCCCTGAATTCAAGACACCACGACATGCGACCTTGGAGGACGTCAGGGGGCTTATCTTCTCGGGTATGCTCCGACAGGAGGAGGTTGATCTGCCTGACTTCTTGGTTCCGGAGTGTCCTCCACACTGGAAACTACCGGATCCCCTTAATCTCAAAACCAATGCGTACCTCGTGGGAGTTCCCGGCATTGTGAACGACATCCGCGCAGGTGCATTTGCCATGGAGGGTTACGGTGGTGCGACCACTCTCATTGGTTTTGAGGAGCTCTCGGATGACGATCTTCGGGAGCTGAAAGAAATTTGTGGCGTGAGAGGTGGGGTCGATGTTCTGAACCCACGGCGTTCACCTCTTTCGTCGTACGATCTGGACAATTCTCTGAATTCCATCGGGATTCGGCGTGAAATGGCTTCACTACTGCGCCATTTCAACAGCACGCGGTTCGCAGAGCGTGTGTTCAAGACCACTGGTTATTTGCGCCAAGTCCTTGGGGCATACAAGAGCATGCGTTCTCTGGCGGTTGCTCAACAAGGACCCGCTGCTATTCAACAGGCAGTCGACGCTCGGCGCAAGAACCAGGAGTTGAAACGCTCCTGGAAATTCACCTGCGATTACTGGTTTCTGGAACTTCAGGAGGCTCTGGGCAGACTGGGGTCTGTTGAGTCTGAGCACAAGGTCACGTTACAAGAACAGAAAACTCGGTACCAGGACGAGATCGATTTTCTGGAGTCTGAGAGAGCACAGCTCAAGGCGCGCCTTGCCGACTCTGAGGCACAGGTACGCATCCTGAAATCGCGTCTCGAATCCGCCACTGTGGATCCCTGGAAATTCTCCGACTTCTTGCAGGAACACACTGATTTCACGGGGAATTGGGAGCGTCTTCACGACCTCTTCAAGCTCTGTGTTAAAGACACGAAACCTCCGGAGTCCTGGGACACAGTCGTGAATGTGGCAGCCATGGACAAGCGCAAAGCTGTGGTGGCTCCATATCCCGAAAAGAGCCAGCGTATGCCCCCATCCTCAGGGTCTGATTCCACCAATCGCCCCGAAGTGTTGGATCTTACGGGTCCTGGCAGCAGTTCTCAGAGTGGCTCAGGTGCCGGTAACGAAACTCAGGGTTCTATTCTAAGGAGTCCCAGAATTCCACAAAGCACTCCAAGTCCAAACAATCCCAGGATTCCAAGACGTCGGGAGAGCAGCTACGACCTTCGGCCTCCAAAGTTCGCAAAGTTCAGCGTCGCCCCAAGGATCATCAGCCTGGCCGGGACTCGGTGCGTCGGGCTGGCGAGAAAACTGTGGTCTCCAAGGAGGCCGCTCACTCGATGCTACCTGGTGGTGTCGTCTGGAAAGAAGTTCGTCCGGACATACGTCAGGCTATCCTCGCGGGTCTCAAGTATGACACCGCCATGGAATGGATTGGCAACGATCGGACAGCTCACGGACACTTCCGACAGCCACAGTTAATCAAAATGCTTGTCAGCATGATGTACTGGCGTCGTCTCGACAAGACACCTTGGAGCAAGTACGTCCCTGAGGCCTATTACGAGATGGCAGATGAACGCCTGAATCGGCGACTCCGACGTGGGGACGTCCCGGCGCCCTGGGGGAACCTCGATGACCACGTGGTGTATCCCGACGAAGATGCGGATTCTACAGTTGATGACGTTGAGAATGATCCAGAGTATCAACCTCCAACCCAGGAACCGGAGGAGGGTTCCTCCAGTAGCAGTTCCGAGGGAGAGGATGAGGAGGTCGCCCCTGAAATTCAGGACGAGGACGAGGACGCTGAGAACGACGACTGTGTCGAAACCAAAGAAACTCTGGAGTCCAGACCTCCCACCAAGCGTCCACGGTCCGTTTCCAGCGAGAAATCTCAGGGTTCCAACCCGAAACCCAAGAAGCAACGTCGCAAAGCGACCAAGAAAAACACTTCTGCCCCTCAAGTTTCCAGTGGATCCCTGGGGAATAAGGTGGCTACCCGTCCCAAGCATCCATCCGCACTGGCGCGAAAGTCGTACGCAGAGTTGACTGTGGACGACTTACAAACAGCCGAGGATCCTGAGAATGGCGAGACTTCCTGGCGTATCTACGGATTTCTGGTGCAGTATCCAAGTTCGACCAAGAGTGCCTCTTGCCAGACTCCTGGGTTCCCAGAGTACGAGATTCACAAGTATTCGTATGAAGTCGTCCATGATCGCTGGAACCGTAGAGCATATCAGAAAATTTTGGACTCCGAACCCTGGGTAACTATGCTCCAAGGTCGCATCCGGGTCTTCTACTTCCATGAACGCGACATGTTGTACGCAAAAGCGCTCAAACTAGTGGAGGACATCGTGGATGTCATGCACAAGCATGCACAGGCGATTTGGGAGCGCGGACACTGGGTACCTATCCCGACTGAAGAGAAGGCAGACATTGTCCTCGAGTCCCAGCGTAAGTCACGCCGTAACGCGCTTCGCAGGGCATTCAAGACACTCTTGGACCGCTCCCACGACACCCCAGGCTTTTTGCCGTCATTGTGGAACGAGCTGGGTCTCTGGCAATTTCCAGACAAGTGCTGCTACTGGATTTGGGATGATCCCAGGGCCGAGGAGCTCGGGGGACCCACGTGCGAGAACCTCGATCTTCAGCTTGCGACTCTGGATATGCGGGAACCTGCTCGAGTCCAATGGAGCACCGTGATCGATGATGAAGAGTGGCTCCAATATGTGCCAAGCAACGTCAAACGTCACGTCAAGACCGTGGCCATCCGCAAGCTCAACCCGTTATCTCTCACACACTCGTGAGGGGCCAAGACATCTCTTAACTCTGGGACTAACTTAGCTTTTACATGTCGTAGTATAATTCCCAGTGATACCCAGGGTTTCACCTCGTCTTCCTCAAAATGTCAACACCTTCTGACTTGTTCTTTGGGTTGCTCACTTGAAGTTTATCACAGCCTCCGTGAAGTTCATCATCGCCACTTTGCTCCTTAATACTCCATATGATGCCCAGGCCTCAACAGTGTTCTAATCCATAATCAAATCAAACCAAGTAAAATCACAATCACACTTCTGTCTCCAATCTCCACACATTCCTTCGATCTTCCTCAGAGTCTCTTGGCATTACCCAGGGTTTTATCCCTTGGAACTCACTTGCAACCCTGGATTACGATCACCTCAGGATGCTATATTCCTGGGTGATCATCGCCGGCCTGCATGGCCTGGAAACGGGCTCGTGCTCTCGCGCCTTGATTAAATTCATACAATAAGACACCGCAGTTTAGCCTTGACACAGGGAGCCATTCGGTCTCGTCATAGCCCTTCGACTTCACGAGATACTCACGTATCCGTCTTGATGTCCTAGTTCGTTTAGTCCATCGCAGATCCAAAATTCGTTCGACTTCGTATTCATCGTTCACAACATCTGGTTCCCAGCTATCTTCGGGCAACAACGCTGCGTCGAAGTCGTCGTCTTCGTTCACCTCAATTTCCACAGTGGGCCGTTTCGGGAATAGTGCTCTGGGCTTCAGGCGACTCACGTGTATCCAGGGATTCACACGATATCCAGTGTTCTCAACTCTGAGTTTCACGCGGAAATTGTCATGGATTTCCTGGATTCTGAAGGGGCCATGCCACATATGAGCTAGCTTGCGACTCAACCCTGGTTGCACTTTGGGTATGTAGAACCAGACAGCATCGCCCGCCGCGAATCCTGTCCTCAGTCGTTCTGACAATTTTTCCACTTCCTGGTTTGCTCGGCAGAGCGCACCCGCTTAGCCTTCTTCTGAAGATCCTCAGCGCAAGCTTGAGCATAACTGTAATCCCGCTGCAATTTCCTACGCCACTCGTACGCGGTGCGCTCCTGAACACTAGAGGGCCTAGGCCCTAGCATCGCTGAAACAGTGCCATGTGCATCCCAGCCGTGTACCAGAAAAAACGGAGTATCCAGGCGAGTAGCATCGAACGACGTGTTCAGGGCGAACATCAGGCGTTCTGCATGGTCGTCCCAGTCGCTCTGGCCTGCCTCAGCAATGTAAGCTCGGATGCTGCGGACAACAGTCTGCACTGACCGCTCTTGTAGTCCGTTCGCCTGGGGGCGATACGCCAGAGTGGCCCGCTGCTTACTACCCAGAAGTTCACGAAAACGTGTGAACACTTCGCTCATGAACCTCGGGTCTTGGTCGTGCCTCAGCATCGAGCTTGCTCCGAACCTCCTGAAAACTTGTTCCTCGTACACCTCAGCGACATCTTGGGCTGTGGTAGAGCTCATAGGTTTGCACATGACAAACCCTGAGAACGCATCCTGAAATAGTAACAGGAATGTGTTTCCGCGATCCGACTTGGGCAGGTGTGTCACAAAATCCATGGACACGACTTCGAATTGGCGTCTGGGTTCACCGTTCCCAGGGGAAGGCCCTGGATTCTAGGGGTGCCCCTTGCCGCTGGCGCAATCCACACATTCTTTGACAAAAACTTCCACGTCGGCATACATACCGTGCCAATAGAACTCGGAGCGCAGCTTCTCGTACGTCCTCGTGATCCCCTGATGTCCACCCTGAAAGTCTTCGTGGGCGTAACGCAGGATATTAGGCTGAAGAGCTCTTGGTACTACCAGTCTGAGTTCGTCTACCATGTCTCGGGGACGATCTCTGGTTGACCGACTCAAACGATATAAGATCTCTCTGGAGTCCGGTACAAAGTCATCAGCGACTTTCGCAAGTTTTCTGGCTTGCGCGTGCGACAGCTTTCCAGTATTGCCCCTCAGAAAATCTTTGAGCTGCAACAGACGGTCATCCGTATCCTGGTGCACCTTGATGCGCCGCCATCGCTCGGCCTGATATTCCAGGGGCCCCATAGGTTCGCCTTGAATTTCAGATTCCTGAGTTTGTGCACGAGTTATGACGGCGAATACTTTGGCCGCCGCAGGCAATGGGGGCACACTCAGGTCCTGGTGCACTTAGAGTTTCAGCACCCTGAGGGTCATCCTTCTGATTTCCCACGTCCGGCAACAGTTTCGGCTTTACCAGCTTCTCGTGGATCTTTGACACCAACTGCAGATGTGTTCGTTCATCGGCATCCTCCACTTTCCAGGACTCCCCAAGCGCAAGGGTTTTGGACGTCAAGTAGTCTGCTGCCTGGTTGAACTCTCGCTTGACATGTACTAGACGCACAGACTTGAACTTAGTCTTCAGAACCTAGTATTCGGCCAGCTTCCTCTGGAGATTGGGCTGGTTGCAGTTGATGAGGCCCTGGGCTTGCTGAATAGCAATCCGAGAATCTCCTACTACAACGATATCCTGAACCCCTCGTTCGATTGCCAAAGTGAGGCCTTTCAAGAGTCCATGATACTCAGCGTCATTTACCGTCACGTTTCCCAGGATGAAACCCTGTGCGTCTAAGATCTCCCACCCAGGGAGACGCCATAGGATGCAACCACAGCTCCCTTGTCGCATGGACGTCTTAGCCGCACCATCGAAACTCAGAATGTAGCCTTCGTAATCCGCTTCCAGCATCTCTATACTGATAGGTTCTGGAGGTTTGACGCGCCGCTTGGCCGGGATCAGGTTCTCAGCGACTTCGTCCAAGTGTTCTCTGGGGGTGATACCCGCACCTAGGATCGCGGCGAGACCGTCCTCGTCGCGTTGAACTCTGCGTATTTCCAGGTCCCAGTGAGATAACTTCAGCCCCCACTTCACGCTTCGACCATCTGCCGACTGAGAAGTCAGCAGCCATTTCAATACAGAATATCGCGTGTAAACGACAACCTTGGGACTGCCCTCAACCAGAGTGCGGAACACCTCCAAGACTCTCAGGATAGCGATTACTTCCTTCTCGGCAATGTGGTACCTCAGCTCAGCATCATTCAGAATTCGACCTGTGAAACGAACCGGGTGCACAATTCCGTCATACTCCTGGCCCAACACAGCGGACGCAGCCCAGGGGTTTGCGTGTGGAATAATCACGAACGGCCTTGAGCGGTCAGGATGTCCGAGCAGTGGAGTCGAGACAATCTTGTGCTTCAGGATTTCAAATGCCTCCTGGGCTCTAGATAGATCTCTCCTAGATTTCATCTGCTCCTCAGTCAACTCGTACAGGACGGCTGCAATCACGGGTAGATCTTCAATGAACTTGTTGTAATAATTCAGACTACCCATGAAACTCTGAACGCCCTTCAATGTTGTCGGAAACGGTAAATCTTTGACCCCTTTTGCGATCTTCGGAATTGCCCTGATACCCTCAGCACTAATCTCGTGCGAGAGATACGGGATGGACAACTTTCCGAATTCACTCTTAGGAAAACTCACGGAGATGTTCCAGTATCGTAGGCGAAATAGCAACGCATTCAGGTCCTGGCATAGTTGCTCCCAAGTAGGGGCACCATGGGCGATATCGTCGATATACGAACTTCGACCCATGACAGGTCCCATCTGAGAGGGAGCCGGGATATTACGCTGAAACACCGTCATCTCGTCTGTCAACACTGAGAGGCGAGGTACGCTATCACCTGAACCTCTGGGTTCCCCAGAGTTCAGCCCTAGAAAATGCAAGACATCCTGATCCACCTCAGCCTCTTCTTCAGGGGGCAACCGCAAGAATCCCCACAGGCAGTTATTGAGCACCGCCTGGTAGATCAACGGTGCATTTTTGAGACCGAATGGCATCCTGACCCACTGGTAGTGTCCGTAGGGACAGACGAACGCAGAGATTAACTTGGCTCTCTCGGTCATCTTGATAGCCCAGAAACCACTAGCCATGTCCAATTCATAAACCACATCGCCGATTCAAAGCCAATCAAGAGATCATCAATGAATGGCAAGGGGTAATGTGAGAGCTTGATGAAGCTATTCACCACACGGTAGTCGATGCACATCCGGATATCCACACCATTCTTCTTAAGGACGATCACGATCGGGGATGCCCAGGGAGATGTAGAGGTTTCAATCAGTCCATTCTCCAGAAGCTTCTTCAGAAGTTCATACACCTTAGTCCACAGATGCGGTGCAATAGACCTTGGGCGCTGAGCAACTGGTTTAGCGTCACCCACATCCAGGTCACACACCACTCCACGAGCGGGTGGGGGAGCTGCATTGCCATCTCCCAGGAAAATCTTCCGATGGTACTCCAGAATTCGTCGCACTTGATCTTCCATCTCAGGAGTCGTCTTCCCAGGGACTCCGACATCGGCCTCCTCGATCTTGCACTCAGGAGTCAAGTCCTTTATCTCAGGAAGCATAACCAACTGATCACGCAACTGAGAGAGTAGCTCGCTTCCTTCCCGCATATAGACCGCAGGCTCATAATCGAGGTCCTCGGTCGATAATCTCATGCAGCGCTCATATTCCACCTTCAACTGCTCCAATGGGGTCCCAGGCATCCCAGAGATCGGGATATCCCAGTATTCCTCAACGGCGTCCAGCGAGTCGTCATCATCTACAACAGAATCCAGAGAATCGCCTTCTTCACCTCGCCAACCCTGAAACGCACTGCCAATTTCCACCCCTAAACTCAGGTTTTCGGCGGCATGTGAAACAGTGCTGGCCACCTCATCCCTAAGACCGATATTACCTAAGTCATTCGTGTCGACAGCCATATCTCGAGATTCCCGAAAGCTTTCTGGAGACACTTCCTCTGTCTGAGTTGAAGCATCTTCTGCGAAACGCACACGACGGATCTTTGATTTCCTTAGAATCGAGGCAAGCAACGCTATATCAGGCCCTTTTGCAGGTCGCGACAAAATCTTCGTAGGCAACGGATACTTTGGAGTATCAACACAGGGTGGTTCCAGCGCGGCTAAGCGTTCCGCACGAATTCTGCCCTCACATGACTGGACATTTTCCAGAATGAGGGTCTGCCAATCACGATATGCGAACGACCCAGGACGCACAAAGCGTCCGGCACGCGGGAAAAAGCCATACTCTACAATCCGGGCGACTGGTGTTCTGTTGTCAATCCAAACGTCCTTGTCCGAAATGTTGACCACCTTCACAGCAATCGGCCAGGATTTTGCAGCGTATATCAAACGGGTCACCCAGCGATCACCTCGTCCTGCCCACACAACCTCACGTTGTGGGTTCGTCAGTCCATACGAAATCTTCACCACCTTGGATTCCCCAGGGGCCAAGTACCAACTACTCGTGGTTTCCACAGGCATGTCAACACCCAGACGCTCCTCTGGGTTCCATCCACACATCACGATCGTTTCTTCATCGGGAAGCGTCACAAGACCTTCACGAATACCAATCCTCACTCCAGCTGCAAACATGAAACTCATACCCAGAAGAACTTCGATTCCTTCGCCAATATTAGCAACCCAAACATCCAAGAGATACACCACTCTCGAACCGAGAGTGATCTTCACCTGAGCGCTGGCGCCGATGTACGTAGGAACACCTCCCATACCGGATACCTTGGTTTGTTTATGCGACTTGAGGCGGAGTCCGAGCTTACGCGCTAAGTCGAAACTCACAATGTTCACAGTCGCACCGGTATCCAGGAGAACTTTCGTCCGACAGTCATTCACAGCACCATGCACCATCGCCACATCACGTTTCTTTGGGTCAGGATCATTGTCTTCCCACCATCCATAGCGTTCCCCATGGTTTAGTTAATTTCTTCAGAGTTCACTACCCCAGGGTTCACTCGTTCGGGATGTTGATTTTCAGGGGAAGTCATGAAGCCCTGAGTCAAAGTAGTCATGCATTGTTGGTTATCTTGGGTTCTTGCTCTCAGCTCCGGTCCTACATACACTAGAACACATAACTCTGGGGCCTTCACTGGCCCGATGCGTACTGGGTCCCCACCCAGCGGGCTTATTGGTTTGACGGCCGCCCAGAGTTTGCTTCGCCATCCAGGAGCTTGTCCAGAATTTGGCTCGGCATGTCCTTCAGTGCACCTTGGCGGGCGAGTTTCTTCACGGCTTCCAAAGTCTTCCAGTCCTCACATGGTTTTCCGAGATGCATCTTGCCACAGTTCTCGCACGGTTGCGCTCGACACATGTGGGTTGGGTGGTCTGTTTCCAGGCAACGGTCACGCTTCCTGTCTTTCCAGCAGTCTTCCTCAGGATGTCCCCACTTGCGGCACTTCTCACAAAACTTGTCCCAATGAGGGTTTTCGCGACGGGGAGACCGGAATCCAGGATTCGCATTTGATCCAGGGTAGGCGTTTGGTGGGCGCCATCCCAAGTTATCCATCACGCGGTATACCTCATTCGTCAAAGTCTGAGTCCACTCGACATCCTTCGTGCTCGCCAGATTCCCAGCGCTAGACGTGGTAGCTTCCTCTCCAGAGATCTCACGGATTGACCCTAAATTCGCACTCGAAGTTCGTACAGAAACACTGGGTTCGTCTGTGACTTCCTGGAAACGCGCATGGATCTCAGGGTCTTCATCCGTCTCGGAGTCAGAACCATCGCCCCTAGTCACGTACGCACGTCCGGCGCGTTTCGTCTTGAAACGCCTTGAGGGATGTTGTCGGCACGAAAGTCACGAACTCTGGGTGGCGGAGCATCTCGGTCACTGCGACTCCAAACTTCTTCGTCCTGTTCCAAAGCATACTCCAGGTCAGCAATATTTCTGAATCTTTGACCTTGCAGCGACGTCTTAAGACGCGTGTCCCTGAGTTTCGTGATGAACCTCCGAATATGCTTCTCCAGACGCTTCGAGGACTTGCGAAAGGCAATGTCAGCTTTGCCAGCGGCGGAATTCAGACGATAGAAGAAATCCAGGGCGCTTTCTGAGTTCTTCATCTCCATCGTGAAATATCTTTCAGAATACGATGAGCGTGCCTTGCAGTACTTCTTCCTGAATGCGGATGCCAACTCCTTCCAGTCGCGCTGGATGTGCTTAGGTAACTGGTTGAACCAGTCACGTGCAGCCCCGGGCAGCTTCAGCTTGAGTTCCTGAGTTCGCATTTTCGTGGACCAACCTCCCTGAGCTGTCATGTTCGCGAAACACTCCCACCAGTGCACACGTTCTCTAAGTGACGCCTTAGTATCGAACTCACCCAGAGTATTCGAGTTAATATACGACCGGAATGTCAGAAGCGTAGTGCCAGCTTGAGTCGCGGAAGCCGCCGTCAGGTTAACCCCAGGGTTCTCGTCCGAACTGTCATTAGAGCCCTCAGAGGACGAGTCATCGTCACTGGAGTCGGAACTCGGGTCCGAGTCTGAGGGAGGATTGGCATCCCTGCGCTTCTTCTTCTCTTGCTGATGCTTCTTGGACACAGAGCGCTTGGAGTCTGCCTTAGAGTCTTGTGAGGTCTTAGAGGCCGTTGTCCTCCTGGAGTCCGACGATTTTCCCACAGGCACAGGTTCAGACTTGACATCCTGTATCACCTTGGTCTCAGGAGCGCCATGCCCTCGCTTGACATGCTTCTCCCTGCCGGAAGTGTCGGCGGAAGACTGCACGAGGGTCGCTCTTCGCTGAGAGGCGACGACTTCGGAAGTGTTCTTCAGATCAGTCGTCCCCTGTCTCTGGCCTGCGACAGTTGCGTTTCCACTGATTATGCCATCGGGCTGGGATCGGGTTGCGATTTCAGGGTTCTGAGTTACTGACGCCCTCACGTCCGTTGCCGAATCAGGACTCACAGTCGCACGCCGCCCTTGAACTTGAGCCAATGTTGCACGAAGGTCGCGTACCTGGCCGGCATGGAACTGCTGAATATTCTGGGAAGCTTCTCGCTCTCGCTCTTTTTCCGCCTCAAGCTCTTGGACCTTCTGCTCCATGGTCGACATTTGTTCTTTCCAGCTCGCGTGGACTTCGGAAGCCCAACGCGCACGTTCCGCATCTGCTTCGGCTTCGCGCTGTTGCCAACGCTCAGCGTAAGTGGCATCTAGGCGTTCACGCTCTAGACGTACCGCTTCCGTGACACTCTGGGTCGCACCATGAGTTTCGGTGGGACTCTGGGCCTGATGAACTTCCACATCTTGCGCTCGTCGTTCCGCTTCTCTCCGGGCGATTTCTGCATGAATCAAGCGATCCGTGAGTTCCTGGATCTGGCGACGCGCGTCCAAGTCACGTTGTTTCCTGAGTCGCTCACGCTCTAGGGCATCCAGACGTTCTCTAGCGAGAAACTCGCGTTGTTCCTGCTCCATACGGGCCTGCCACTCCTGCTGTTGTCGCAAGACATTCAGCTCAATTTGGGCGGGCCCAGACCTCGAAGATGCTGACGAAGCAGGTCCGAGTTGCCTAGATGCACTCGAGCGGCTCGACGCAGCTGATTTCCTGGATTTCGTCGAATGTCGAGAGCGTGTTTCACTCTTGGAGCTCTGACGTTGGCTCCGCTCATCGCTGCTGACGTTCCTCGCACCACCAAACCCTGAACTCGGGGAAGAGATTCTGAGTTTTGGCTCGGCGGTAGCTGCTGAAATCCTGGGGAGACCGGTTTTCCTGGATGCAGTCTCTGGGTCCGAATGCACTGACGACTCCATCTCGACGTCCTCTTGCTCGACTGCCACATGACTATGAGGAATGACCGTCCGGGTGACTTGGAATCCAAGATCTCTGGCGGCCGCGAAGCCACTTGCACTCTGAGCCACGAGCGCCAGAGCTCCTACTTGTTGTCCAAGCGACCTCATCGACGAAGACGAAGAGCTACCGAAGACGTCTGGGCGCCTGAGGCAGTACTCTCATCTGAAGCACGTGAAGTACCGATGACACTTGGTATCGAGTCCGGAACAGCATCCTTGGCCTCCACCTCCAGAGACTCACGTTCGTTGGACATGGAATTCAGGGGAGTGGAATTCCGAAGCAATGTATCAGCCGAGGACTTGTACGCTGGAAAAGAAGACAACGACGGCGTGGATAGAGCGGATGACGTCGACGGGGTTTGTGGGCGAGGCGGTCCGTGCTGGGAACGCTTAGACTGTGGCTCACTATCACTTGACCCTCGCGGGCTTCGTGATATCCTGAGACCAGTGACTCTGAGCCTCAGAACAAACTGACGACCCAGTAGATCCGCATCGTATACGGTCATCAATAGATCACCGTCTCCATCTTCCTTGTGATATTCCAATCTTGGCACTTGCTCTTGAACGCTTGGTGCGGCGTGATCTTCAGAGTTTACCTGGAAAGACACACCAGCTATCACCATTCTCCACTCAACCAATTCCACCGCAATGAAATTCTGGACTTCCTCCACGACCGAACGCACCAGACTTTCTGGAATCCTAGAAGCACGCGTCGTAGACCAGCTAGGGATTAGGTTGACGAACTCGAACCCCGCTTCGAAGAACAGAGTCTGCAGAATGGCGACACACTCGCGCGCGGTCATGACACTCTGGGGAATCGTAGTCGCCGTGAGATCCTGGGCAGTCCCGACACCCCACCGGGCAGCGTGGCACTCAGAGATCCAGGCCTCCTCTTGATTCGCCAGAGACAAACGCCACTTGAAGTAGTCTCCAGTCGCATACGCGGCAGCGAAGTACGAGTTGGCATCCGGCTTCGGAGTCGGCCACTCATAAACAACACTTGGAGGTGTCACTTTTCCAGGGCCCACCTCTTCCCAGCGTCGAACCTCGCGTCTGACATACAACACCATGTCTTCAATGTCCGACGCCGTTGTCTTCGATCCTGGAACAGGCGTAGCAGTATCCCGAACGCCGCCTTCAGGCTTCACTTGCGAACTTGGTGCTGAGACCCTGGGTTCAAGTGATGCGAACCCAGAGTTCACTTTGGAACTCAGGGTTTTCGCCTCCTCCTTCATTCGCACGGGCTCCGGCTTCACTTCCACAACAGACTCGTCCGAAGATGAGACCAAGTCAATCACCTCCGGGGACTCAACCGTATTGGCGCCTCCCACCGACGCCTGAGCACCACCCCCGCGGGTGTGCTCCTCTGGGACTTCAGGGGTCTGCGACCCAGAATTCGCCTCCGATGAACCTTGGGACCCAGGGGAAACTTGATCCTCTGGGGTTAGCGATCCAGCGGCCGATTGATCTTGAGCAGCAGACGCTTCGACGTCCCGACCTTGCGCTACCTCGCTTTCGCGAGCAGCCTTCTTCGCCCTCCGAGCGTCGCGGACAACTGTTTCCAGGTTCTTGTGCTCCTCAGGCCCCAAACCTTGAACACGACGCGACTGACGTGACGCCTCACCGCGTCCTCCGTCACCACGTCCACTTTTCTTCACCCCTCGTCCTCCAGGCATCTTGGTAGCTTGAAGTTGACGGGCACTCAGCTCTCCTTCAACACTTGACTTCGGTGAAATCCTCGACAACCGAATCCGGGCACGCGCACCAGCTGTGGCGAGGCCGATGAAACCTTTATCGCCCAGGGGGTTTGTATAGCGCAGCCCAAGATGTTCCTCAGGGTGTATACCCAGAGAATCGACTTGAGAGTCAACAGCAAGGTGATTGATCCAGAGGTTCGCAGCCGTGAAGCTTTAAACCCTGAGAATCACTCCCCTTGGTTGGCGTGGGTACCTTGTGTAATCCCTGTCGGCTCGTTTGTCTTCGACGGAACGGCACTCCACCGATTGTAAGTGTAGCCTTGAAGAAGTGCCGGAGTGCATGTCTAATCCAGAACGCACCTCCACACCAAAAGGCAAACCCAGAGAATCAGATCACCCGGAACCCAGAATACTACAGATTCGGGGTCCGGGATTTCGGTCAACTCCGGGGCTTGGAACTTAGAAGACACCTTACCCCAATGCCCTCTTAGCTTGATAAAACCAACAAAATACAGAGTATACAGTCACTACAACTAGCCGTCACTTATTCTTTTGGACCCTCGGACGGTGGGTCACTCCTACACTAGGCTCACTCGAGTCCTAAATTCAGGGGCCTAGCTCCCCTGAGACTCACACAAACGCGCACCACCTCCAATACAGGAGGAAACACAATCACTATCAATAACCTTCCCTTCACACAAGCAGTCAATACAAAATCCTGGAGGCGACTACCTAGCACCCCAGAATACCCTTCGAGAATATGAAATGGGCTACCACGAGCACAGCAAGTGACCCAACTAGGATATGGAATAGATGGATCACTCCAGGAAGCTCAAGGCCGTCACTGGTCCCCACCTAACTGGACTTGAGTTTGATGGAGTCCACACAGACGGTCGTCCTTCACCGTTGATGTGCCCTTAGCGTCCCGCGGTCGTAGTCTCGGGTCCTCCGGAATTGCCGTCGGCAGGCTTGGCCGAAGTCACTTGCGCAGTACAGGGAAAATTGAACTCTGATTGTCTTTTATCAGCTACTCCTCTTTCTCTAACTTTTTCTGCATTCTTTGGGCAAATATCTTCTGTTCACTATGCTTGAGGTCGAATATCTTGTCTTGAGTATACCTTGGGTTCAGCGGTCCAAACTTGCGATCGGCTTGCGATTCCATTGTTGTCAGGCTTCGAAAGTGCCAAATGTGGGTCTTTAGCCTTGGCCTAATATGACACGGGATTCCCTCTCGATTCCTTGAAAGTGTCCACTCTGCACATCCATGCTGATCCTTCAAGGTCACACATCACTTGATTGCAAACTGGCTTCGGACTGACTCGAAATCCAGAGAATCACGTGGCACTCAGGGTCATCCCTGAGATTTCTGTGAAACTCTGGGGGTCATTGGGGTCTATGATGATCTCTGGATATTAGCTTGGGAGACACTGGATTTTGGTATTTAGAGTCTGGATTCGCGATCCAAACCCAGAGATTCATCTTGAACTCTGGGTCACCCGCACTCGGGGGGGGGGGGGTGAACTCAGGGTCACCATGCGGTACTCTGGATATTAGGTCTGCTGCGTCACAGACTCACATATATCACCATAAATCCAAACACTTAGCGGGTTTAGCGGCCTCCTGCGCATGATCTCGATGGTAGTGGGTTGGTTTCTCAGGGTAATATGATCCTTTGTTGTTACATCTGGTCCACAGCAAGATGAGGTGTACTCTGGGATACGTTCGCCAGAGACACTTTCCGCAAGACTTTAGGCACTCACCGTAAGGGAAAGTCCGCGGCTGGACTGAGTGTTCTTTTGCACCCCTGGGTGTGCACTCCCAGGAATCACACTTCCAGCCAGTTGGGCCCATCTGCGGTCAAGTACTGGATTCATCCTATAGCATCCTTTTCTTCCCACATTCGCCATTCGTGTCACACGGGTACAGCCGCGCCGCATCCAAGTCATCCACCAATCACAGTCCAATACACACGCCAAGTCACAGAGGTGACGGCACGTCATCGGCAAATTTCTGGAAACCGCCTCGTGTCATCACCCAAGTGGAAGAGGTGTCACGTACGCAAGCGTTCCAAGTCTTCTGGCGAACACACTTTCTTTAGTTACTCGTACATTTACTTGGCCTAACTCAAGTGGATAACAAGTTCATTCTTTGCTTTATCCTGTGTGATTAACCTCCTACATCCCCTCTCGAGACCAGTACTCTTGGATAACAACCCGCGAAATACTCGACCCTAATAAGGGGAAGTACGGGACATTTGGTATAGAAGCAGGGTATAGCCCCCACTCAGGTTCTAGAATTCTCTTGGGTGGGGTCCTATTAAAGGGAGGGGGAACAATCATTGGTTTTACAATAGTTGGAATATTGTGAGAATATCCTTTACGACATATATATCTTCATAAAGTAGCATCTTCTGAAAATATCCAAAAGTTTCTATCCAAGATGGCGGTAGTTGTGTGTTTAACAATAGATTATAACTAGCAATGCAGTGGATATGTTGATTACGTCCCTAGCTCCCACTTATACCATTCACCAAGTTTCTAGCAGCATAAGATGTAACGCTCGATGCTACTCATCAACTCATCGACACAGATAAGACCGTTAAGGTGCTTCGTATTATGTAGATAATATGCTTATTCTTTAGCGGTCTACAGAATAGTTTCGATCTACAAATACATGTCTAGAACTGATCAATAAAAGTGTATCCACAACAAGGAGGGAATGTGAAACCATTGCTTCAACACATTCTATCGAGGCTTGATAAATATTACAACAATCGCGAGGAAGGTGAACTGGAAAAGGAAGCACCTCCATGCTCCAAACAAGACTTAGAATATATTGTACGACTGTTGTATACATCTACTTATGGGGAAGCTGCTACGTTGATACCACTCTGGCCGTTATGATGTGGTACCTGCATGGGCGTACCTCGAATGCGGAGCAACTTGAAAAGCAACAACTCTCTATACTACCTGACATGATTTGGTGGTTATGTATTCTGGTTTTAATATAACTTCATGGTATACATTGTTTAAATAGGTGGAGTTCTCTTTCTCCTTGTTAAGATAGTTAAAACAGCTTTGCTACAAGGTATTTCGTCATTCAAGACCCGACAAAGTTTTTAACAAGCCCCAGTATTTGCCTTAGCTACAGCTCTCCTAACCACACAAGCGCTTGTTTCCTCAGTCCACCAACGCTAAACATGGAGCCGTCTGTGTAGAGGATGTTGCCGAGCTAAGTCTCGTTGAGCTGCTCAATACAAAGGAAAGGAATACAAGCAATGCGAAGACGTCAGTCTAGTCTCGACTTTCTGGTGCACAAGCGTATGTCAATCGATTGTTGCGTACCGTCAAAGATATTGCACAAGCAAATTTGGTAAAACTGACACCTGATTTTACCCCATTCCTTCCGCCATGATGGGACCATGCATGCAAACGATGGCAGCTTGTCAGAGAATTTGATAATCGAGAGAGGCGGATGGTAGCTAGGCCACGTAAATAAGGCTTTTGCGTACATGCTCGGTGCAACGCAGGCTGGCCAGAAGTCGCGCGTGTCCTGAGTGGCCGGAAGCCAAATGCCAAATGATGGAGCAAGACACCCATCGCTACGTGCTCTCGAGGAACCAAACCTCTCCCACGCGCTGATACTACAGGCTCTCCTCTTTGCCGACACGCCTGGGTTCGCGGATTCAGCCCTCAATCTTGTTGAAAAACTCGCTGAAGCCTTGGCAACTACCCTGGTGATACACTACCCCGGTATGCCGCTGCTATCAGACCGCGGCACATTCATCGTCAGGATGCGGGAGGGCTTGACAGCCCTAGTCATCGGGGATGCGGAATTGCTGGTATGGAGTGTTTCGACCCGGCGTACATTCACACTGTCGGCGACACATATGAAACCGAGCGATTGCAGTGTACAATACACAGCTCTAGTTGATGTCTTGGAGAGGCAGTCCGAGCATATCAACATCATGATCCTGTGAAACAAGCGCATAAAGGAACGACTGTTAGCTGTCGAGGCGCCGAGTTCGACATCACCGCTATCCGACTCACAAGGCGATTCCGTAAACCGGGCTGGAGGAATGTCGGTGGCCGCACAAACAGCAACCCAACTATCCAGTGTTCGACGCATAAAGAACAACAGGCTGCAGCTGCCATCGGGTACAAGTTGTTCACCGCTGAGCCGCATGTGTACGCCTCACTTTCTGTGAAGAAAACGACGCTTTACAAGTTTAGACACATCACGGCATCTCGGGGTACGTGAGGCTGTTCTTACCGTCAGGGCTCAAGCCGATGCTTCATACCCTGCATTCAAGAGCGCGGTGCAGGAACTTAGCGAGGAGGCGAAAACATATGCACTGGCGTTCTAGAAAGAAAACGGGTCCTCCGCATTTGCCGACGGTAGAAATTTAAAAGCGCTTCTGAACCTTCATAAGGCTGATAATCTTGATAGCGCATCGACCTCTTCCACGGACGGGTTGATAGCAGTAGCATCGTTGATCCAACACTTTCTTCTGTTTTCCCATCGTTCACTCACCTACAGCCAAAGCAGAACACTACATATAAGAACCAACACAACCCACAGACATAGTTCCGCAAAGACGATATCTGGCATCGAACCGGCTAGCAGTAAGAGCTGCTCCATCATCCAGAAGGATCACCACGGGAATGAGTACGCGTCGCCGCCACCACACCAATCACCTATTATTAGTACGCGCTAGGTTCTTCACGTGCGCAATATCACGATGTCAGTGGCCCTGATTGAACAAAAGTCAAAGTGGCTAACGACACGAAACAGTGGCAAATAAAAATAAACTGCACGTGTATCAACTACGGTACTTCTGTATTGTGTACGTAACAGTGGTGTAAAGCATTTGGTTTGTAGCTCATCATCAAATTTCTTTCTGGAGTACTTACTTGATGATATGTTGAACCTTCTCCCCGACTTTCTACGGTCGGTTGCAAATCCGTGGTTGCAGAGATCTCGTGCTGTACGGTACCGGGTTACCGCAGAATGCGTACCGCCTCATGAAGTGGCACACTTAAGTAGTTTCTACTTAAAATCACTTCTATGTTAAGGGTGTACGAAACATCATCGACACAGCGGCTAGGTGACTATGGGCCAATCCATCACACAAAACCAGATTTTCTATTGAACAAATATAGTTACTTACTAAGTTGTATTGTAGATCAAATTTAACTAGTTAAATACTAATACGTTCAGTCTAAAATTGGTAGTAGGTGCTGCCAGGCCACGCATACGCGGGTAGATTGGACTACCTGAATTATCCTTGGACTCAACGAGTGAGCCATGCTCAGTTTGTGTCGGTCCGATATATGGTGGGCATCTTTGGAGGATATACCTCCGAAGCTTGGCGCCTGCTACGCCGGCTGAGCAGGTCGAACGCATTGTGTCGTTCGATACATACGGGCGTGGCCCCATCACTCCGGTGCAGGGGCTGCAGGCCCCCGTGGTTGAGGTGAAACTAGCCCAACCTAAGCCGTTGAGGCTTAAGGTTAACCCCTATGAGGGGAAGGAGGGAGAGAGCCTCCACTTCTGTGTCCGAGAAGTAGAGCTCGCGATGGACGCGGCTCTAATCTCGACCGAGCGACTTCGGGTCGCTTTCGCCCTATCCAACCTGGGTGGTCAGGCAAAACCTTGGTCGTACTCGCGCGAGACGGCGTCGCCAGGTTGTTTCACAATCTGGGCTCAGCTGTATGAACAGCTTAAAACCACCTTCCTCCCGGCGAACTACGAGTATCACCAGCGTTCACTCTTCCTTGCCTGTAAATAGCTGCATGAGTATATCCAAGAGCTGCGGGTACTCGCTGCATTCCTGGTAGGGAACCCTCTACCTGAATAGGTGGCATTGTTTATGGATGGCCTGAAGGTGGGTTCATCCCGCGCGCAATCGTTCCGCGTACACACGAACACAATGGAGAAAGCGATACAGATCGCTCTCCAAGAGGAGTACAGCCACCGACAGGCTCGTACTCCTACGTCGGTGTGGCAATACCACAATGCGTCGTCAGGCGCAGTGCAAGTAGCTCCAGCAGCTGGAGCTAGCACCGGGCCGGTACCCGTGGAACTGGGTACGGCCGTACAGAGCTCCATCCGTTGCTACGGATGTGGGAAGCTCGGGCACATGCAACGTGCCTGCCCTGCGGGAGGGCAAAGAAAGTTCCCTTCCAAACCTAGGGGCTCGAGGGGCCCGTGGCAGAAGCCACGACCCAAGAGCCAGGCGAACTGGGGTACCAGTAGGGGCGGGGCGCACGACTGGGGAAAATCTAAGTCCCCATGGTAGGAGTGCGGACGGCGCACGCCATGGAGGCTTAGCCCTTGATAGCCTGGATGCTCTCGAGACGAAGAAGAGCAGCGGCGGACTGCTTGTGGTACACACAAGGGTACGGGGATATGGAGATCCCTTCAGAATCCTGATTAATTCTGGGGCGTCGACGAACTTTGCTCGACGCCAGACGGTCGCGCGGAATGGCGACAAGTATGCCGATGCTTTGCGAGAAAGCAAAGGCAGGGGCCAGGTCGCGGTGAGACTGGCCGACGGTACGGTGGTTAACGTACCTGGGGTCCGTATGGACCTGGCTGTAAACTTTGAAGACTTTGACAGCACGGAGTCGTTCCTTGTCCTAGACATGGACAAGTACGACTTGATCCTGGGCATGCCGTGGCTCGAAAAGCACGAGCCCTGGATCGATTGGCGCGGCAAAGCCATTGGGGCTAGCCGGCCCGCAGTCTCCGACAGAGCTTTGGTGAGTAATGTTCCCACCTCTGTCCGGGACTGGGGCGCCAGAGATGGTCGCCAAGGCGCTTATGCGCCCGAAGAAGTACTGGGAGTCACCGACTCCAGTGAAGATGTTGCGATGAGCCTCGCAACCGGTCGTGAGACCAAGGCTCATTGCCAAGCGTGTGGGATTACTACGACGGCAAGTCCCAACGCTAAGAGTCGTCGCGCCGTATGGGCTTCGACTGTGGCAGTGCCGGACGGCACTGACCAGGCGGGTAACTTAGGTCCGAAAGCAGCTGAGGCTGCTGGGGAGGGCGCTGAGAGCGCCTCCGGTGTGGGTAACATAGTTCCACACGAGGTCGAAGAGACCGAGAAGATCGAGAGCGCAGTATGCGTCTCTAGCGTGGGTAACAGAGTTCCACGCGGGGTCAAGAAGACCAGTACGGGTGTGGAGGTGTCGTTGAGCACCTCCCGTGTGGATAACCAAGTACCACACTCGGAGTCTGAGTCTCCACCGGCACGGCCGGTCGAAGAGCAATGCCATGTCTTCGACGGCGTGTCCGGTCGACAAGCGAGGGCAGGTGCCGTCCATCTGGAGGCACTGCCAGAGGTGTCAGCACTGCTGAACCTCGAGGAATTGTCCATGAAGGACTTCCTGGCCGAGTTGAAGGCCGGAGAGATTGCGAAGATGGTGCTCCTGAAGCCGGAGACCTCTCCTGAAGATTTGAACTCTTCCTCCGTAATGGACGAGGACGTCCTGGAGGGGTTCACGAAGCAGCGTGCAACGCGCTTGGGTTCTGAGATTCTCAAGAACCCGGAGGATCCAGTGTATCCTCTTGTGAAAGAGTACTCGGGTGTGGTGTCGAAGCACCCACCATCCCAACTCCCGCCGGATCGGGGAGTTCGGCACGAGATTGACCTCGTTCCTGGCACAAAGAATTGTGTCATGAAGCGGTGGCCTCTACCTTGCGAGCAGTGCGAGGTCATAGATGCCTTCTTCGCCGAGAAGGCGAAGTCGGGCATGGTGCGAGTGTCGAAGTCCCCGCACTCGACGCCAAGCTTCTGCGTCCGTAAACCGAACGGGAAGTGGCGTCTGGTTCACGCTTACAACAAGCTGAACAATGCGACGGTACCGGCACAGACGCCGATCCCTCGCAAGGATGTGTTGCTAAACAACATGTCGGGCTGTACGCTGTACAGTGCCCTGGATCTGGTAGACGGATACTACCAGATCCTGATGCGGGAGAGTGACATTCCTCTCACCGCAGTGAGCACCCCGAGCGGGATGCTCTGGGAGTGGCTAGTGATGCCACAGGGGCTATCGAATGCCCCAGCGACGTTTAACCGCTTGGTCACACAATTGTTTAGACCATTGCGTACGTTCGTACTTCGACGATATATTCGTCCATAGCCGTGCCGAAGGTGGCCAGACGGCTATGGAGGTGCATTTGAAGCACCTCCGTCGAGTGTTTGAGGTCATGAGAGCTAACAAGCTCTATGCCAACATCGACAAGTGCGTCTTTGCAGCTGAGGAGATAAAAGTCCTCGGCTGCTTTGTCAGCAGGGTCGGCGTACGCGCCGATCCAGGGAAGGTCAAGGCCATAGCGGCTTGGCCGACCCCGAGGTCGCAGAAGGACCTCCGGAAGTGGTTGGGCTTACCCAACTATCTTCACAAGTACAGCGCAGGGTACGCTGAACTAGCTCGACCCTTGTCGGATCTCTTAAAGAAAGATGCCGACTGGGTCTGGGAGCAACAGCACCAGGATGCTTTTGACAGCATCAAGGCGAGCTTACAGCAAGCGCCAGTCCTGGCCTTGCCGGACGAAAACAAGTCATTTAGCGTCGTCTGTGACGCTTCTGACTATGCAATAGGCTGTGCGCTGTTGCAGAAGGACGATGAAGGACACGAACGTGTCATCTCCTTCCAGTCCAGGCAGCTGAAGGCTGCCGAACGGAACTACCCCGTTCATGACAAGGAGCTACTTGCAATGAAGTACGCTCTTGTCAAGTTTAGAGTTCACCTCTTGGGCACGAGGCCCTTTGTGATCTATACTGATCACGCGTCCTTGCGGACTGCCACCAACTCGCCACATCTATCGCAGCGGATGGCGAGGTGGCTGTCATTCTTCGCGGAATACAACTTCCGCGTTGAATACAAGCCGGGCAAGCTCAACGTGCTTGCCGATGCATTGTCGCGTCGACCTAACTATGAGCTAGCTCATGTCAGTCAGGTCACGACAGATCTATACGATCGGATACGCTTGGCGTATCAAGGGGACGAGAACTACACACCACTGGTGCAGTTCTTGTCCGATGGCAAGGCCGCCAAAGTCGACAGGCTTACGCCTCGACAGCGGGCACAGCTCCATCGTTATGAGCTGGCCGATCGGTTACTCCACTACAGAGTAGACCCTAGAGATCCTCCTCGGGTTGTCGTTCCAAACGACGAGGATCTGAAGTATGACATACTTCTGGAGGCGCATGATGCGCCGATAAGTGGCCATCTTGGCCGGGAGAAGACCTACCAAATGGTCTCTCAGACATTTTGGTGGCCCCGCATGTATAAGTGGGTGGCACACTATGTCAAGACATGTGAAACATGTCAGAGGGTGAAGCCTTCGGGCCACGCCTCAGCTCCACTGCAGAGCCTACCTGTACCAGCGGATTGCTGGAAGTCGATGAGTCTCGACTTCGTCTTCGGCCTGCCGGCCGATGACAAGGGCAACACCGGCATATTGGTGTTTGTCTGCCGTTTGAGCAAGATGGTGCATCTTGCTCCGGTGCGTGACAAGGTCACCGGGAAACAAGCTGCACAGCTGTTCCTAGATAGCGTGTTTCGCTATCATGGTCTACCAGAGACCATAGTCTCGGACAGAGACCCGCGTTTCACGGTGCGTTCTGGGACACCCTGTTCCAATTGTTGGGAACTAAGTTGACGATGTCAACTGCGGACCATCCGCAGACAGATGGTCAGACGGAGCGCGTCAACCGCGTGCTCGAAGATACTCTGCGCAGTATCTGTGCGGAAGCACCTCGATCCTGGTCGGATCAGCTTCCTATGGTTGAGTTTGCACTCAACAATGCGGTACACGCATCAACGGGGTTTACCCCGTTCTACTTGAATGGGTTACGACACCCCCAGGTGCCGCTAACCTTGCGGGGAGGCACTGTGGCTTCAATCGTAAGTGGGGGAGAGGCTCGGAAAGGCTTTTCCTCCCAGGTCTCAGAAATTGAGCCCGAGTCTTTAAAAAGACAATTGTCGTCGTTTATAGACGACAGGCTGACGTTGATCAGCCGGGTTAGAGATGCAATGGCATCAGCCCAAGATAAACAAAAGGAGTACTCAGACTAAAACAGAGGAAACTTAAGTGTTTTTAAGGTGGGTGTATTGGTGTTGTTAGACACTAAAAATCTACCTATAAACTTGGTTAGCTCCGTAGAGAGCAACAAACTGAAGCATCGCTTCATCGGACCCTTTGCGGTCCTGGCCAGACATGGCGCGGCGTATACCATCGACCTCCCAAAGTCAATGGCGACGCACCCGACGTTCTACGTGGAGCGTCTCAAGCGGTATCACGATCCGCTGGGTTCTCCTTCTCAGACGGAGGGAGGCCAAGGTGAGAACTCACCTCCTCGAAACGAGGCTGAGTCCTCTGGACAACCGGAGCTGCCGGTGTCGAAGCCTGCGAATGAAACGCAGGCTGGCACCCACGCGAGTCATACGAAGGGTATGACGGTACCGAATGGGAAGAACTTGGGTAAGAGCTATACCCATAAGCCGAGTGGTACGAATACCCCTGCGGCTCATAAGAGGGCATACGACCATGCACCTCATGGCTTAGAACGTCTAAGCCTCGACGGAGCTCCTTCAAAGCAGCAGCCGGAGCTCGGCGGTCAACGCGCCCATGGAGGTCATGAGTCTCACGACCAAGAGCGTCCAAGTCTTGGCGAAGGACCTCAAGGGTCCCCGGCTTGCCAGCGTGAGAGGCAGCCTGACCACCAGGTCCAAGCCCAAGGGCTATCTCGATCGCATAGACGCGATCTCGAAGCTGACGGACCTCATCGCTTAACAGGGACCCCACAGAGTCCCGACCCGAAGTTGAGGGTCCAGAAGGATACGGCTGAGAAGGAGCCTCGTACTCAAACGCGTGCGAGAGCTCCTCCTGCCCTCCTTGACCGGAACGGCGAGCTCCACTATCATGTGGAGCGGGTCGTCCAGGAGCGGCGGCGCTCTGGGAAGCGCCAGCTGCTTGTGAAATGGCGGGGTTACCCCTCGTCACAGAACTCGTGGGAGCCGGAAGACCGGCTCCGGGTTGACCGCCCGAAGGCTGTTGAGATTTGGGATCAACAGCCGGGGCGTAAGTAGTCCGCGGCTTCTTAGCCGCTTTACGGTGTACGGTCCCCGGGTTGACGGAACCGTACCCGCGCTCATCTTGAGCGCTGGACTTAGACTGCTGTCTAAGTCCCTCCATAACGGAGTGGAGTTGCCGCTTAGCGACTAAGTGGGCAAACTCAATTCGAAGATCTCGCTGGTCCAAGACATAGGACAGCAGGCGATCTTCCCGGAGTTCTTTCAACTCCTGAACTGTAAAGTTCTTTAGAGAAACCCATCTCCAGAACAGGTCTTCTGCCTGGGTCTGGGTTGTGGTGTTCTCGGGCTGTACCCAAGGGTAGCCCCACACGGGGAAGTGCCCACCACGGTCTTCGGATTTCTTTCGAAGACTAGTGAATTCCTTGAGAGGAATTCGGTGTGGTGCAAGCAGCACACACCTAGCGGCCTCAATGTCATTGACAAAGAGTGGTTCATCTTGAACCAAGGCACGCTCATAACCGCCACGCGAAGTGCGCCCACGGTTTAGACCACGAGGGGCTTTGAGGTGCTCCAAGAACATGGGAGACCCAGACCCCGCATCCGGTGGGTAGTATCCGCGAGGATACACCGGCGTGGGAGGCACTGGAGTGCCTTGCAGTTGAGCAGCTTGATAGCGCTCCTGCTGCTCATCGAGATCGTTAGAGATCTCTTGGGGCTCGGAGACAGCCCCCTCCTCTTCCTCCTCGTCTGAGGAGTCGAACAGGGATTTGAATCCCTTAGCGATGGAAGGCTCTGACGTAGGAGAGCCAGGGGCTGCGCGCTTCTTAGCAGCAGCAGCACCCTCACCAGTCCGATTAGAAGAAGCTGCTTTGGCAGCTTGGGCTCGAGACTTACCTTCGGTCAAGGTAAGGTTCTTGGCAGGCGAGCTCGTCGAAGCTGCCTTTGCCTCCGATGATTCAATATCATCAACAGGAGTGTCCTGTGAAGGAGCATCCTGTGCAGGAGCACCCTGTGAAGGTGCATCCTGCGAAGAAGGTGGATCCTTAGCGGATCCAGGAGAGTCCCCGTCAGACTCTGATCCCGTGATCATAGGAATGTTAAATTCCGGGGACTCTGACCCAGGACTGTGGTCCCGATAGGCGAACCGAGGGTTCGGCCTATCGTCGGGTGACAGGGAGCGCGAGCGACTGCGTCGCGAACTCCCTTCTTGGCTGGCAGCAGCAGCGGTGCGCTTGCTGCCTGCCTCGGAAGCCGCCTTGCGGACTTCCTTGCGCGGAGTGGCATTGTCTTTCGACTTGGCCATAGCAGTCTTCGACCTCGCGGTCTTAGACTTAGAAGGCGCCGAAGCGCCGCGGGTGCTTGCCTTCTTAGGCATCTTTAGGAGGTTGACGTGGAAACCTCGGGGGTGTCTTGCTGCTCGTGCAAAAGGCTGAATGAAAGCCTTGAAGCCACAACGGTGGCTCGTCGATGGGTATCGACAAGGACAGGAAAGAGAGCGGAGCTCTCTTCCTAGCTCCTCATTGGTTGGGGGTGTTTCCAACCTAAGTGGGGGAGGATGTAACGGGGTTACATGAAAGGGGTACCCCAGAAAGGGTACCGCCTTTAGAAGTAGATATACTTCTGTGAGTATTTGTTTTAATACTCTGATGGAGTGGTGTGGACCACACTGTGGTGTGAGCCACACTACTGCCACGTAGGTTCGGTGGCTGAGGGCCAACCAATAGCATTAAACCTACCTTTTATATGCACAATTAGATTAAAGTATAGTTAATTAGTAATTTGTATTACAGGCCAAATGGACCTAATTAACTATAAATAAATCATCTAAAATCTACTCTAAACTGGCTATTAAGTCCCCTAAAACCAGGGACTAGTGAACTGCCGTTCACTTAGAGTTTGTATACTCTTAATAGCACGCTTCCTCTAAGCAAGGAGATCGTGTGACTCCGTTACATTTAGGGCCTGTTTGGCACCACTCCGAAATCGTGATTAACAGCTCTAGATCGTGATTCCCGCCACTTCGGAATTTTGAACAAAATTGTCGTTCCAAACGACCCCTTATATCGCAAGCTTAGAAATGCAAAAATGGAAACACAATCTTTCAGCCCAATTGCGTGTCCAAACAGTCGCCCAATATATCACAATCAGGCTCCTAAATCGTGTTTGCAAAGATTCTGCTCTGAGTAGAATTTCTAGATCGTGAAAAGGATCCAAGACCGGAGCTCCCCCTCATTTCCTGTTGGTGCGTCCAGGTGATTACCAGTCAATGGCGGCACCTCGAGCTTCGTGGGATGAGGCCAAGGACATGTTCCTCATTGAGTCAATGACTGATCAAGCCCGAGCGGGGAAACGCTCGGACTCCGGCTTCAAGAAAGAGGCGTGGGTGGCTGTGACGGCAGCGATCAATCAGAAATTTGGCTTGGAGTTGGTCAAGCAGCAGATAAAGTCACGGCTGCAAACGGTAAGAGGATTCCTGCCTGTAGTGCTCAATACAGATCTAACGTGTGGCTGATGTTACAGCTTAAAGGAAAGTATACTGCTGTGTCAGAAATGCTCTCCGCGTAGGGGTTCGGTTGGGACCCTGTACGCAATGTTGTACTTGTCCACGATGATGTATGGGAAGACTATGTGAAGGTAAAGGACCCTCAGCAATGCAATTGTTTTCATGCATAATAATTTACCTCTTTAATTCGTCCAGGGAAATCCCAAATGCGTCGACTATCGCCAAACACCATTGACTTACTATAACGCGCTTGTAGAGCTTTTCGAGGGAACATACGCAACGGGTGAACACGCTATCACGTCGGACGAACCCTGTCCAACAGACTTCTTAACGGGATCCAACGCTCCTACTCCTGCTTCCGGCTCCCTATCGGAGCCAATAGTTGAAGCTTCAAGCGAAGCTCATGCTCCAGCCACTACAACCTCATCATCGTCTCCACCATTGTCTTCAGCTGGAGCTCCTCCTCAACAAGGAAACCAGCAAAAAAATAAAAAGCGTACTCGGGAGAGCGGTGGTGCCGTGATTGCCGATGCGATGAAGATTGCAGGTGAGATGCACAACCGCAACGTGCGCTTGAAAGTGCTCTCACCGTCCCAAAAGGCGGTGAGAATTCTTCAGAAAGTGTACGGACATCAATTTACGGCTACCAGAATGGCCAAGGCGGTTGATGGTGTACTCGGTCGCACTATTTGTGAAGGGGCCAGCGAGCATATAACATCTAGAACCGCGTGGAAATGCCTTTAATTGCAAGGAGGGGTTAGATAGTAAACCACTGTGTAGTATAAGTAGTTTGTATACCTGTGCACGGTCTCACCGCTGTGCTGAAAACGCTCTCGGAGCTCCCTATTGGACGCACTATGTGATACACAGTAGAGAAACATGGCCACCTTTTCATTTGTCTCCACACCCGCCCAAGGAGAGGGCGGTGCAGCTCGATCAACACTCCTGCACAGACTGCGAAAGACGCCCTTTGGCATCCTCAGATTCTCGAAGATCCGTACGGGGTTTCCCTCTTCGAGCTCTGCTGTCCACGCTTCCCCTGTAAGCACTGACGTCCTGCACGGCTCTTTACAAAGGTGGCGCCCGCTATAGTACCCTACAGCCAGCGCCAGAGCGCGCAAAACAGACTCTTTTTCTTCATCGCTGCAGTCTTCGTAGTCTACCATGATCCCTCCCCGAACTGGCGAATTGCAATCTACTCCAGGATTTGCAATATCCGAAAGATCGCGATCGAGATGTGTGTGCCGAACGCGCCCGAACACGATTTCGGTCTTCTCGCCCAAAAGTCGCATCTATAACTAAATTGTGATTGTATTATCGCGTGGTGCCAAACGGGCCCTTAATATTTCCTAGGTTTCACAATAATGGTGACGACATGAACTAAATTTATCGCCATTTTCTAGTCAAAGTAGCCAAAACTTTGTTTTACTCACTACCGGTGGAGATGTTGTCAGAAAACTTGTACCTAATTGATTTATTTATTAATCTTTGGCTTTCGTTAAATGGCACGTTTGACTAGCTTACAGTTCCAGACAAAATTCCAGTAGCTGTGTTTCTGGAGCACAATGGGGAACTGCAAGCAAGATACACGTGACAACATATCACAGATCTTGGAGCACAGTTGGGATCTGTAAGCAAGATACACGTGACAGCATATCACAGATGTTGGAACACAGAGGGGACTGTAAGCAAGATACACGTGAAAGAATAGTGGTTGGAACACAGTCTGGAACTGTAAGCATGGTACTTGTGGGAGCATAACACGGTTGCTGGAACCGGGTCTAGGACAGATAGCATGACACAGTAATAACATTTTTACTGTCAACACCCCACGGGTCCATTGGGTTTCTAAAATGGCTGAAGACTATGTTCGTTCCATCTACGTATCATCTTCTAGTCAATTACGCGAATCGAAATGTAATTCAGTAGCTATCATTTAAAAAATACTTCGAAGTAGGTACACGTAGGTAAAACACGTAGGTAAAAACACGCAGGTAAAACTGAGCGAGATAGAAATGCCACCTCTATGCAGCGAATTCCTCATGCAGTTTGGATGACGCCACACATTACTAAGGCTAGACATATTCTATCTCTGGATCGATGATCAACAGAATTAAAATTCCTGGACTCTTAATGTGGCCGGCGTCCGAAAATTAGAAGTGAAACGATCCAAATAAAACGTACGTGCTCATCAACCATGGTTGTGTCGCGGTTAACTCCATGAAGAACCTGGTCGAATATTACATTGTAAACACGCCCTTATATGGGTCCTGGGTTTGCAATCGCGTGCTTCGCACTCGGACGGCATACCACAGCCATGCTTGATGACATCAGCTCGGATCAGTCAGATAGCCAAAACATCGGGTTATACTTGAAATGGCTAAACTTGAAATGCCTTCCGAAGATTTGCACTACTTTACTAGAGCTTTGTATTGACCGCATGTAAGTACGGTCCAATAAGTTATGATATTCGGAGCGACTATCTATCAACCCTACATGACTACCTTGATGGCGTGAATCTCACGCCTCAGTCTGAGGCTTAACGGACTTTACGTCATTTAAAAATTTGCTTTCGTTCCACCAACCGACAACAACGACATGCGTCTGCAGCACCTGGTGTTGATCATAGTGATCGCTATTGTCTATATCAGCAATGATATCGCAATTGCTGCCAACACTGAATTGAGATTGGAGCCAATCAACGATACGACACTGCAGGAGAGTGATGAAACGGCATCTGAAGAAAGACTAATACGAAGACGACGTAGAAGACGTAGACAACGTGAAGCAGCCGGAGGGGATGATGCGGATGAACCTGCTGAATTGCCACCTGGTGCTTACTTCGGTCAGAATTTCGGTCGCCCCCACGGAGATGGCTTCTCGGACGAAACCATGGTTAAGTCTGGGCAAAAAGTACTGTCCATCAACCTCCGTGTTGGAGAGCGCGTTGATGCCGTCATACTCACCGTAGTGAGTCCGTCAGGGGAAGAGGCTACGTTATTTCACGGAGGCGATGTTGGCGATCTGAAAACTCCTCTAGCATTGGCTGAAGGTGAATACATCACATCTATGGAGGCACACTCAGGTAAACATAAAGGGTACACTCGCATCAAGTACATCAAATTCACTACCAATAAAGGAAATTTCATCGAAGGTGGGACACGGACGGACGATATTGGAACTGACACTGCTAAGGAGGGCTACCAGTTGAGTGGCTTCGTTGGCAGTAGCGGTGACGAGCTTGATATGGTCGGTGCCATCTGGACAAACATCCAGCCGGTGGCGTAGACTTGATACGCAACATCAGAACGCGATTTTGGAGCGTTTGTGGTGGGACCTGTCAATCAAGACGGTTACGTTGCATCAGATACCCGAACTGCCAGATTATCAGCAGCAGTTTTCAAAGTTATAGCTGAAGACACCAGTATCAACCAAAATTTTATCTTGAACCCGCTCTGTTAGTAATCGATCCCAAGTACTCAATTACTTGTAACTCGGTCTGATAATTCCAAGTACTTCCGAAAACGAATCGCAATTGTTTTTATCAACAGTGAGATGTACATCGGTATTTTACTATTCGGTCAACCGTCATGTTACGGAAGTTCCTTGCGAATAACATGGCGTTTGCTTACAGTTATCGACGATTGAAGGTTCTTCCGCACAACCGGCTCTTCCACCATAAAAATACTGACGGAAACGCAAGCCATCGAGAGATCTGAACAAGCCATTGTGCCTGAATATTTCTTTGCTTGTACAATCGATTGTGGGGTTCTCCACTCTCAACGAGGATTTTCCATAATCCAGTATAAAGCATGGATAAGCACAACAACATCGCGGCTACAATAGCAAAATTTTATCCAATGATAAGCAGTTGAAAATTCGACGTGTCCTAATCTACTCGTGGTGACAGTCGAATAGTGTTGGTTAGCATCGAACAACATTCCTTTAACCCCAAACCATTTTTCGGAAATAACCAAGAATTTTCACATGTACGTAGTACGATACAACGTGTTATAGTCACCGAACACTTAATTTCACTATGATCCCGTTAAAGTACGTCGTCCGTTTCTGAAAATGCGACACGAGACCTCTCAGCAAATCCTCTAGCACGTTGTATGTACAGCGTGTCTGCGGAGGGGCAGACTAAACCACTGTAAGAATGGCCTTGAAGCACTGAAAAAACGGCCTACACCACTGAGGGTTAGGTAGGTCTAATCCACTGAAGATAATGGTTGAAAACACTGAAAAGAAGGCTTCAACCACTGAAAAATGGCTTCATCCACTACAAGCGATAAGTAGTAAATCTGGTGTTGA
Source organism: Phytophthora palmivora (assembly GCA_008079305.1). NCBI lineage: Eukaryota > Oomycota > Peronosporomycetes > Peronosporales > Peronosporaceae > Phytophthora > Phytophthora palmivora. Next base: position 50,053 of record VOQZ01001154.1, on the reverse strand, counting down.
TTAAGTATGTATGTATGAGAAAATGCGGTAATAGTTAGTCTTGGTGTCATATCTATACTCTAACGTAGGTAGCTAACCTCGACGACGTTTGATATGTTCACACGACTGTCGATTTGATGGAGCAGCGTCTGAAGGTCGCTTCGGCGCAGAAAATGAATAGTGCTGTTGCTCTGAGATACGGATTGGTTGGTCAAATCCATCATAACCAGTTTGCTGACTTATCGTCAAGGGACTTTCAAGTGGTGTCCCAACAGAAAGATGTGCATGCTCAGTTGACGGGATATCCTCTGCAATAGTGGGTACGACAGGGTATCGAACTAAGTCCGGGACATACAAAAATTCTGAAGTAGGACCACCTCTGTAGATAGTTGGTGCTTCAGCAGTATGGTCTTCACCGGCACGGAAATTTTGTAGAATAGTATCAGCTTCAAACTCGCTTCTAGTTGTTGGTTGGTTTTCGTTTGACAATGAATAATTTTCATTGCGCTGAAGGTGCACGATTCCTACAGAATTGGCTCCACACCATTAATCACACAGGAACTTGCTTCACTACCGGTATTTAGTTGGGTAAGACGAAACGTTTTTTGCTTTGATCTCGTATCACGGGATTCAAACCTACGTGGCTGTTGTTTGTAACCAGGGCAAGCTGCTCCCACGAGCTTCGTGGCTTCGATAATATGAGGACAAATGTTATATTTTCCATGGAAACGGCATTGACAAGCTCTTGTAGTTGCGTCGACAACCCAGCCATCCATAGGCATTCCCTCCCACTGCATCCGTAAGGTATCGAAAGACTTTATAGGTTGTGCAACATCTTCAGCGTTAAACTTTGATGTCTTTTTCGCCTTCTTGGGGATTGTTAAACCCAACGTTGAAGATGATACCTGCTCGTGACTACTACCGATTAGGACATTGTCAGGACCAATACCGTGATGTAAACCAGGGATAACATGCTTCACGATAACTAACTGATGTTGAAGGTCACCTACACGAAGTAGAGCTCTAGATTGAAGCTGTCCTTGCTTTTTGATCTTGTTGCAATGAGTTTTTAGTCGTTTTGAAGCTTCTGTGATACTTTAAAATTTTAGTTTATTCGCCTGGAAAGCTAGTCGTGAACGATCTAGTAGTTTAACCATTTCAAATGGTGTAGCATGTGATGAGTTTCCGAGTTTCAATGTGCGGTGGTACTGCTTGACTGGATTGTTTGTGGTTGCGTAACCTGGCGGTGTATGAAAAGACTGCCAATTTGAAAATCGTGGATTGTCGAGCCACTGTCGAATCAGTTTCTTCGACACTATTCGAAATCGTTGACATGTCTGACCGATGGTTGTCCATTCGTTGATGATATTTACTTTCTTAATTTCAAATTCAACTTGGGTTCTGCAAAAGTGAAGGTCGTTGAGCCCACGAAAAATCAAATCTCGCTTGAATTTTGACAACTTTTTAGATTTCTTCCATGCGTGTTGACACACGTGGAACCAGCACATCAGAATCTTCGTACCAGGAATCACTGTCGTACACGCGCTGTATTGTGCCTTATCCGCATCCGTCATTATGTACTGAGGAGCGAAGCTAACAGCAAAGACACGTAGCATAACTCTTTTCAGATAATTGAGACACCACGCGACATCTTCAGCTCGTCGTTGAGATGCACAATAGTACACAATCGGAAAGAAGCGTCCACAACTATCTGAAACATCAAGGATAAACACATTGTAGCGCTGGCGCACCATGCTATGTGTGCTATCGACATGGATTATAGTGGCACAACGAGGATCTTGCTGTATAGTGACATATTGTTCCAACAATGTGTAGGAGGTGAGTCCCATCCTGAATGGACTTGAATCCGATGCATTCCCAATATTCGGTATCAGTTTGTTGTTATGCCACATTGAGTCGCAAAACACAAGTAAGTTACCGCCAGATTGATTTAGCACAAATGTCAATTACGGGTTCCATTGAGTCATCTCGATTTTTACCACGCGAACGCTTCATGTATCCTTGTACCTGACTCTCCAATGGTGGTGGTCCAGCTATTTCATTACAAATGCGTCCGAATACCACGTGGGGGGTGATTCCAAAGTTTTGACGTATCGATTCATGTACAACCGCCTTCATCTCAGTCGTCAATCCTTTTGAGGTTTGAGGGGAAGACGTATCAAACCTACTTTCCATGCAATGCACTCCTTCTTGGGCGACAGTAATGAAATCAGTATCTTGACATTTATTGATCTTGTATCGGCAGCCACATTTGACTTCACTCAGTGCGCATCTTGCCCAGGTACACTTCGTTAGAATTGTTCGCATCTTATGAATGGTGTGGGAAAGCTCGTACTGATCCATTGACACATGATCCATCGTGCATTTAGATAGATCACTTTTGGCTGTGGTGCAACTGGGTAGAGTCCGCATAAATTCATCGTAGCTCATCTCCGTGTTGTTTTGCGAATTCAAAACGTGACGCCATTTCGGACGCTGCCGAAGGTTTCGCGTTGATATTTCATCTTCGCTACCGCTCTACAAAAAATGAATGAGCACTTGGTGATGGAGTATGCTGTAGCAAGTAAGCCTTACCTCCGGGTGTGAATCAGACTGGGCGCTCGTGTCTGAGACGTCTGAAGCACTTGGAGCGGAGGACAGTGTATCCGCCATGACTTATTGAGATCTGTTTTGCACGTTAGAAGGCACTGTGAGTAAGTGTGGAGCTGTCGGAGGAGCGATGCTTGAACGGAGATGAAAGTTATATGGGGCAGCCCGAGAATAGCACTCAAGGATTCCGGCAACGGCTCAGATACAAGGGAAAACGTCGTTTATAGTTAAATTTTCTTTTTCGGTGGTTGAAGACTTCCTATCAGTGTTTTCAGCCATTATTTTCAGTGCAATAGACCTACCTAACCCTTCAGTGGTGTAGGCCATTTTTGCAGTGTTGAGAGCTGGCACTCCGTGTCTGCGCTGTACATGTTGTAAGTGATACCATGATATCGACTTTAGCAGGGGAATGCGATGTCCTTTTTATCAAGAGAGTGGCCAGAGGAAATAGAGACTGTGATTGAAGGAGGACACATCACCACACGACAAGACAAAACGAATGCATGTTCGCATAAGTCCTTCCTCGTTACTTGTAGAACGCCTCCCGACTTATCATCGCCATCTTCGGCGGAAGCATCTCCACTACCACAGCTATCCGTTTGATTTTCTCTGGGTTCTTGCACGTCATCCTCACCCTGTTTCTCTTCGATGTTCTCGTGGCGTTTGCGCTTCTTACCACATCCAGGTCCAGCAGCCCGACTTTGGATGTCGCGCCCACAACGTGGGTGTGGACGTTTGCTTCCGTTTTTCCACTTGTTGTGCCAAATCTGAAAGCACGTCATGGAGTTCCCCGCGTAGTGTTTCCAGACCTTATTGCACAGATACAGCCTACAGCAATCCTATTAGAGTGAATTGCCACCGCCCAACGAAAAACTACCTACCGTCCTTTATCCGATTTCCTGCATCCAGCGCAGTAGTACTTGGTAACACGACGCTCACCAACCTTGCGCTTTAGAATTGAGCAAACCTTGCATTACCTCTGCCGAAGCTTAGGAACGTCATTCATAAACTACCAGTCCGGGTATTATACCGGCTCATGATCTTTTTGCAAAGGCGCCCGAAATTCAGCATCGCCATCTTCATCTGCGGATGCTGCAGGCTACAGAAACAATATTAGTCTTTGGCATTATACAGCATGTTCCTCATATAACATGTATCTGCACGCACAGACATACAACGTGTAGGGAATACAACATGTATCTCGCACACAGGCATACAGCATGAACGGCATACAATATGTAGACTTGCCAGTTCGAGAAAGTCTTCTTTCTCCAGTTGCAATAGCTGGGTATGAAATGCCAGCATAATTTCGGTATGCGAAGCAGGCTTGAGATCCATCATCTTGTGACATTCTCGGAACACTATGTAGGCGTTCACAATTGCCACGTCTACAAGCCCCATGAAGGTAGCGTTGTAGTGCTTCTTGTACCACGTCTGCAGTTGCAGAGGATAATGCTGAAGTCGGAGTTGGTCATGGATATCCACTCCGCCCATCGAACGGTGGTAATCACGCACCAAGGACTGGCAAGGAATAGCATGTCGTCTGCCTCCATTTCCCCGAGTTCTTCTCGCTACAAGAATTCACACAGCGTAGTTAGTTTATATCATAAAAGTAGCATTTGAGGAAGTACTTTCGGCACGTCTCCATTTTTCTACTTGACCCAGTTCCCAAAACCTGAACGGGCTTCCTATCTCACCAAACTAACTCGTACATTGCAGCGCTGTCCCTAGCAACGGCTATCCGCACTGTTCAATGCTGCACGCGTTTAGGACGATTACGGTTCTTTTCCACGATTTCTTCCGCATATCCAACTTTGTCCCCCATGATTTCCCAATAGAATACATAGTGCGACGTAGTAGCTGCAGTGCGAGCTGAACCGATGTGTAGAATCTATCTGTCACCACTACGTGGTAAACGCCGTCCTGGGCTCCAGGTTGAACGGCTTCAAGGTTGCGGATCACAGCGGATGGTCCGGAATTCGGATCGGCAGAGCGCTGACTCTATGGCACATTACCAAGTTCCTCCATATGTTGGGCTTTTCCGCAGTATACCTCAAATCTAGATGTTGTAGAATACAACCACACAAAGTGCAATCCAGCGCTAGATATAACATGTTTAATGAAACCAAAAAAACGACGTAGGTCCACACGGACCCACGTCATTTACATACCTCATACAGTAGGCTGTGTCAGCACAGCACGTCAGGAATAGCTTGGTGGCCCACTTGTGGGGCTTGGCCTTTAGATACTGGCGGGTCGTGTTGTTCCGGTTGCATGATGGTATAATGCCTTCATCAAAGGATATAACCGGCGGTGTTGCATATCCTCGCGGGAACGTTTCCTGCAGTGTAGTTACCACAGAGCGTATCTTCCATGCTCTGTCTGATGCTGCTTGGGCATCCGCATTGCTCGTAAAGTGTAGGTTAGCCATGATATGCTCGAATCGGTGCCGAGGCATGTAGTCGTTGAATGGTACGCGGGGAACAGCTCCAATTCCGTAGACCAATGGTCCCGAAAACGACGGTGTTGCGGGTTCAGCATCCACGCCATCAGCAGCCCTAGCATGAGAAGGATCTCGTGAGGCTCGATATCGTCCTTCTTCGCTTCACACATCATAAACCAATCCCTTGGCTTATTTCCTGGTGTCCTTTGATTTGCATGCATTCGGTCGATACGAGGAGGTTCTGCAGGAAGTATCGTTTCGATACTTTTTAGCTACGTCTACCCATAATTTCTTGGGCTTAAAAAATAGGAACAAATCCAGCGGTGATTCTGCCAGCTTCAACACTTCAGCAATCGGACCGTATAGCCCTGTGTATAAGTTGGAGCACCTCTCATCTGGAGGAAATTGAGCGGGATCTACTTGACACCACAGACAACATGATCCATTGAGTGTATGTTGTATATGATAACATTATATCAGCACGTACTAAACTCCCAGCTGCTTGCGCGCATATCCTTCATGCTGTCGCTATTCTGGACAAACGCAATCATCTCGTCCTTGCGCAGCACTCTCCAGTCTCGAGCAGAACCGGCTCCATTCAATTCAGCTGATGCGGTCCAAGGGTCGCTCGGCAGCGCACCATTCGCCGTGTCCTCATCTTCATTCTCAGCACCTTCAGATCCAATTGAACTGCTTTCATCTTTAGCAGTGTTATCTCCGCCTTCGTTATCCATCTCTCTTCATGTTTACGTTACCGATCGCCTGGAGTCTCTGACACGCTGTAACTCCTCGTCGTCATCATAAAAGCCGATTTCCGTTTCGGTGTCTTCATAGTCGGAATTGAGGACCTCGTATTCGGCCGACTGCGTTGGAGTTGATTAATTGATTCCGCCAGTCAAATTGTTTGGCTGTTCGTAGACGCACCTGTAATAACGACATACAAAACTAGGTAGGATGTGGAACCATTAACACGTTGTATCCCAAAGATGTTGTAACGTGATTTAACAATTGATGACCCTTCAGGGCAATGTTAAGGACAGGAGTCATTGTAAAAAACGGCTTTCCGACGGACGTTTCGGTTTGTTGTGCTTGATTCTAAAGACAGTGAAAGATTTTCCGGCCTGTCTATGTATAGAAACGAATAGATTTGAGCTCGCAATGGAGCTACAAAGTTGGCGAAGATATTTTTTGTATTATCAATTTACCAATTCATGAGCCAAGGGTCGCCTATACAACTTTCCATACAAATTCACTCGACCACACTCTCATTGCTGGATACTGATTCCAACACCGATAATGGCGCGTTTTCGGGTTGCTGTTCTGTGTTTTTAGTTGACGGGCGCCTCTTCTTGCGCGGTGGAGACACTAGCATGTCCTCAACTCGAATGATCTTCTCTGTTGAATCAACCGTTTTGCGGGATCCCTTTTTTCTTGCTGGAGACGGTGGTAAGACCAGAATGGACTCTCGGCATTCACCGCGCACTCGCAACCAATTTGCCAACCCGATTTCGCTGCGTATAACCCCGTTCGCCTTGCTCTTGTTTAGGCAAGAGACCATGTTGGGAAGACAGGGTGGAAAAATACCGCACGTTCTGAATCCAGTACATATCGCCAACTTGTTTTCATCACGTTCACTTTGTAGGCCTTAGTTGCTATGGCTATTGCCTCTTTCTTTGAGATGGTTGGATCAGATGAGCAGAGCAAAACACGCCGCATGAACTTAATAATGTCACTCTCGAAGGCTTTGAACACAGCCACATCCAACGGCTGGATTAGATGAGTAGCATTCGGTGGAAGACACAACAAAATAACCCCCAACTCTTTGGCTCGCCGTTCGGCATCATATCCAAGATACGAAGAGCAGCCGTCGCATACTAAAACAATAGGACGCTCGATATCTTCATCAAGACTGCTTCACGGATTGCAGATCCGTCCAAAGTAGTGCGTCGTAGACGCATTCCAGGCAAGATGAGCAGAGGTGGAGCTGCTGCTCCTGCTGCATTAATGGCAGCTAAAACCGATAGGTGAAATGTTGTTTCTGGCGCGATAGGCCACACGTTCGACGACCCACGTAGTGCTAACACGGTGAGCGACGCATGTTTGCTAACAGAACTCGTTTCATCCATGTTCCACACACGTCGACCGTCAAGTTTCTGCTCGATAATGAGCTTCGTTAAATCGCAGAACAGACGCTGAAGAGCATGCTTTTCCACACCGCGTCTTGCTCGCGACAACGGCTCCGATCATCGCATTCCCAGCATAGGATTGCGTCCAACAAAGCGGTTATACCATCCACTAGTGAGGTCGGATGCAGATCGGCGATTACCGTGAACCTCATGGTGAAGTTGGTTGGCAATCTCTAAGGCTTCCCAGGGGTGCACAGGTACCATCCGGCGCTGCATCGCAACCACCCACGTCACAATGTCGGCTTCACATTCAATGGGGAGAACTGGGACTGGTACAGGGCGTCTGCGCTCAATTTCGATAGTATGATTCTCCTTTTGTGCTTTTACGTGGCGTTTGAGCGTCAATATCGTCACTGTTGACTTGTTGCCACATTTTTCATTGATTCCCCGTCGCGAACGCGTTGGATAGCCTCACTCAGCTCTACATCCACGAAGCCTGCCGGCATGGCCCCTCGTTTTGCGTGCGAGAAGCAATATCTTACCATCATCAAGCGAATATTACGTGGTTCATGAATTGGTAAGAAGCCTCTTTCAGGGAATCCACCAATCACAGCAGTTCAGAAATGAAATCAGCATATCTGATTGGATAAAATCTAGCGAGTGGCTCATGAATTGGTCAGCCCATCAAGTGATAAATCACGTTTTCTGGACATCGATCATGTTGTATCTATCTTCATTCTCAAATGTTGTATCGTCCCGCGCTTGACTTGCTGCTGCATCGTTGCTGGCTCACGCTCATCAGCATCTTCCAACGCCGCTGCTAGCGACGAAATACAGCGTTGTTCATCAGCTGCTCGGCGCACCGCTTTGGTCTCCTTCGCAAGTTGCGCCGCAACCGGCTTTCGAAGGGTCCTCGACTTCGTCTTGGGCCCCAGTTGCCGCTGTGCCTTGGACTTGCCCTTCGCCTTCGTCTCCTTCGGAAGCATTTCCACCACTTCCTCCAGCTCTTCCTCGTTCCCCATTTCCCCCTCGTAGTCTTCGTCGTCTTCTTCGTCGTCAGTTTCCATTTCCAAGACGAATTCTTCGTGGATTGACTTTGTCTTCCATCGTGGTGGCGCCTGCTTACCAGACCCCGCCACTGTCTTTGCCGTTTCCGTGCGTCGCTGCTGCGAGATCAACCGTTTCTGCACCTTCAGATACGCCACGTCCTTGTCTATCGGCGGAAGTGGAAACGGTCGAGGCGTGCGTGCCGGTGGCGATGGGTATTCGTCATCAAAGTCTGCATCGGCGCTGCGGTAACCAGCCAGAAAATCCGCATGTTCCTTCTGCGCCCTCTCTCGCTCCTCCGCACCGCTTCCTTGTAGCTGCGGCACAAAGCGCTGATGTTCGCTGCGTGTTTCTCGCGGGGGAGGCTGCTTTGCTCCCATTGTAGAGTGTTGCGTCTTAGGGGCCGTTTCTTCAAATGAGCACCAGCCACTGATTTCCTTCGACAGTTGTATGCACTCAAACCACCTACCCCTGTGCATCGGGAAGATTGCCCTTCTATGATCATGATTTGCTTATACTTGACTTCACTATAGTTTCGCCGTTTTTCGAGTCATTCCCTATATAAACATGTTGTCAGATACAACGTTTGGCGTTGGGTGTTAAATTGCTTATTAATCAAATTGATCTTAATCAATCAGCTGACGAAAACCAGTAGAGTGCTAGATTTGAACAGAGGCTAGCAGTACCAAGTAGCTGCGACGTCTAGACGCAAGTGATGCGGATACACAACATAGAAATCAAAGTGCACGTTATCGTATTAAAACGTTGAGGAGCGTTTAGTGTCCTACGACAGTAAGTAGTATCTCTTGCCCTGCATGTCCTTTTCCCCGTCAAATTGCCCCAAATCTCAAACCTTGGACGACCTACAACTATCGCCAGCGAGACATTATCTTCAGACTATCCTCGTATCTGCCCACCATACCTCTCGTGATCTAATGCTAGTAGCTTGAGCGCGGAATCCATGAAGAATAATGTTAGCAGTTATTTTGTTGCGATAAGAACCAGCCAAGATGCCTGTATATTACAACTTTGAGATGTTTAACGGGTTGATTTGACTTACATACCCAGCAAAAGCTGTTCCGTTTGAGCAGCACAAACCTTTAGCCGTCATATCAGCACTACAGTCGATGAATGTTCTGGACCAAGTAAATCCAAAAAGACGAAGGCTCCCTCAAACGTGTAGGCTACTGTGCTCTGTGTGTGTTAGTGGAGCTCAAGCCGGGGTAGGTTATTTCTCTGGTCGACTGCCAATCGGGTCTGTATATAGGAACAAGTCTATATGTGGGAGCAAGTACTATATTACCGAATTTATTCGGATCGACATGCAGTAGTGTGATCGGTTTTGAAAATTGTTAACACTAAATAGTCTAACTTTGACTTTATATTGACAAAGACTAATTCTGAAGTATCACAAAATCATTTCGTGAGAAGACTCGAACCCTCACCACATCGCATAGAATAGTGCAGTGCAAACGACTGTGCAAATTGGTGTTGTAACAATTTCAATATTGGAAAGAACTTAAAAAAGCAACGTACAAATCCTGGCCATGTTTACTCTACAGGCTCACCGCCAAAATGCACCCTGTGTTTCTTGATGATCTCTTGCCGGTGTGGGTACAATTGCTTCTCGGACTATATCCCGTTAAGTCCAAGCGATAGTCCACAACTAATGATGGCCTTGCGAGCATACGACATCCCGTTTTTATCTTTCTGTTGATTCACCGCTCGCACCGCCTCCGCTGTCAGCTCAAGAAAAAAATTCCCGGGGTTTTGAAGTTTACCAGACCACGAACCGTCCTTCGGACAGTATTTTACCAACACTCACTCTTAATCAGCACCATCTTTTTTCTCGCTCCATCTCATCTTCTACACATCTTTGATTTTCGTGATAACGAGCGAATCTGCTGGCTGACACAGATCTGTCGCGTTCGGCGGGAAGAACTTTAAATCGGAATTAATAGAGTCATGTGCTTCACGACATTCATCCGCCTCTAGATAGCCGGAGCAGTTGTCCAGGAAAACAGTCTTCTTGCATCCACGGAATTCTTCCTGTATTGCCTTTTTCTCTGAGATATTGTCGAAAAAGCCTTTGTGTCATCCAACCTTTCTTACTGGTACGATAACGCATTCCAGGTGCATTATCTTTTACACCGCGAATTGGATGCTTTCACTGAGCATTCATAAAAATCAGCATCGGGGAGAAAATTTCCGCGCTTGCTCCGCCGGAAAGTCGTACAACTATCGACATATCTTTCGCCGCCACTCACCACATCGGCGTACTTAATCTCACCTGAGAATCCCAATGTTTCACCATTACCGAAATTTTACAGTCGGTGAATTCGTCCTCCGCTCAAGGGTTGATGAGAAGACCAAAACAAACTGCTTGTTACATGGGTGGGGATGTTTATTGTAACAAAGTGCAACGTGCATTCTCTTACGGTGAAAGCATTTAGTTACCGATACTGAAAGCCTAGTTCATGCCTCCAGACTAAAATTTTACGCAGACAGCAATCTTGAAGTGACCGAAGAGCTTCGAGAGCATGTAGCCGCACAGGGCATTGTGCTGAAGATTGTCGCTATACAAGAGCATCGATGGAACGACGATATGCCGGACTACGAACTGCGTATAAGCTGGGCGGGACTCGAACCAATCAAAGATTCCTGGGAACCGTTAAGGGCAATGCGGAGGGACGTGAAAGTTTTTGTTGATACCTACGTCCGCAATGCCAAAGCCAAAGCGTTGATGGAGTTTTACAACAATAAAGTGTCCAAGTGATGCTATTTATTCACATACCAACATGATTGGGCCAAAGAGAACATAATGGTCAACAAAGGCTGCAAAAGGTGCAAGGGCGACTGGCACAGTGTGCAATACGCCGCTGCACCAAGGGCTAGAGTTTCATCTTGAAACTAGAGCTTTCATGAAAACTTGCGAAACACAGAGAGCTTCACAGTGTGGTCAAGGCTTGGGAGGGAATTGTAGTGCGAGGTTGGCTTTAACAAGCCTTGCCCACACACATTGGATTCTTGCGCAGTGCACACGAATTCAGCTGGCACAGATAAGAGTCCAGGTCTTGCGGACTGGTAAACCTTACAGATGGAACAAGTACGAAGTTAGTTTTATACACTTAGTAGAGTACACTAGATAGACAGCTTAGAAGAGAACAACGATGCAGAGGCCTGCGAACAGCACTCGTAACCTCACTTTTAAATTTACTCGGCAAACAACAGTTAGGAAGTGCCAGCTTCCCTATCAAGGCGTTCTTAGTTTTCTTACCCGGAATGCGTTGCACACCACAAGTAATTTATAATAATCCTGATCCAACAGCGTGAGCCGATCTGCAAACGACCCGAAAATATCTAGCCTCTAGCCTGTTCAACGGGTTGACTGCCCGCGCAACGAAGGTATGCCCGTCACGCCCATGATGCTGATGCTGGGATATTGAGCCCTTGTAAGCTTCCTGTTACTGGCAGTAGCTTTTCAAAGCTCGGTGTCAACAAGACTTTCGTGCCAAAACTCGACAGGAGCAGCTCCGACCGATTGAACTCGATGAATTGCTCGCGGCTTTGACAAAGAATTGTACGATAAAGCCCGCAGTCTTGGCATTACCACCGTTTTCAACGCCGACCAGAGAGGTAACGCGTGCATCTGTCGATTAATAAAGATAAATTGCTAACGAAATTTTAGTGACGTGTTAGCTGTAACTTTTTAATATTGACCCAGAAGAACGATAGCTAAGAAAAGGGAATAAAATACATTGTGGGTTAAGTGTGACGTAAGGAAATAGAGAGAACTACGGTCATGAATTTGAGAAATTTTGACGGAAACCAGTACACGCCGTACGTGATTTCCAGAACCCGCTTATCGTAGAGGCCCGAAAAGCGAAAAGAGAATCTTCGTCTGCGTCATGGATTTGGAATCCAATCTTGAGAAACACTTTCGAGAGTGACATGATGCTATTTCCGATTTTCGAGCGACAGGTGGACATTACGTTACGATGTGATTGGCTATACTATGGGATATGAGAGAGAGGGAGCCTGGGACGCGGCTGCACCCGTGCGACTTCTGCGGAAGATTTTAGACGAACCTTCGCCTGACTGTAAAGGGGCCCAATGGACCAGAAGTGTACTTCAGAGTGTACACAACTCTGAAGGTCAAATGCACTCTGTCTGGTCATCGGACTTTCCCCGACGATGAGTGCCTAATTCCTGGCGGAAAGTCTCTCAGAAGAACGTATCTCTGAGAGACCTCATCCCGTTACCGTCCAGCGCGACGATGATGGTTCAAGGATCTACACTACTTACCCGCAGAGACCAAGTATCGCGCGCCGGACGCCGCGCACCCGCGCAACCCTCAAGAACTTCGCGTACGTTGAAGCATTGGTGCTCCGTACTATGATATTCCGCTCAAGACTCTGGTATTCCCCACTCTGAATGACCAGACTCAGAAATCAACGAAGATTCAAGACCATACTGAAACCAAGTGAACCCAAGTTCAAGTCACGCAATCAAGTGATGCCTGACCTGCACATCCCCCGTAATGACGTCTCTACCTATCAACCCATCGAGATCTGCTGCACTGACTTCATACTGAAACCAAGTCAAGATACCTGATAGCATACAAGAACCAAGTGTACCTGAGATACGAAGACTGACTGCATGAAGAACGCCAAAGAAGACAAGAAGAAGAGGTATACCAGAGAGATATGAGAGTTACGAGAAAGATAAAACGATAAATAGAGTTCAATTTGCTTGCTACTGCACAAGTCCGCTTGAGAGGTATCAAAGCCACTGCGTCGAGGACGTACGCCGTGTGATCTCCACCAAATTCAGTCCCCTTAGGTGGAGATCAGGTAACGTAGAGACCTGAGAGGACCCGCCTATTCCATATCCTAGTTGGGTCGTTTGTTTTGTCTCTAGCGGTAGCTCATTTCATATTGCTCGTTTGGACAGGCTCTGGAAACTAGACAGTCGTTTCCAGGGTGCAAGGTAGACTGTTATATAAAGCTGATTGTATTGGTTTATATTTTCCCTCTATATTAGAGGGTGGTGCGCGAACGTAACAGGGATACCAGACAGACCAGGTATCTGGTAACGAGTCCCTAGTTGACCTGGAGTATTAGCCCACCGTCCAAGGGCCCAGAAAGAATAAGAACGGCTGTATATATTTGCATATTCCTGAACTCTGTATATTTGTTGTTTATCTCTGAGGGTCAAGTATCTCGGTTCTGGATTTGTGATATTCAGACACCGATATCAGACTCACTCTGGTATATTAACCTCTTTCCGACCACCAACTTTCTGGTAACCTACTTGGTTTCCAGAAACTCCGACTCCCGAACGCTCCTGGAAGGACTTCCTGAACCCCGACACTAGAATCCAAGGGAACACAACTTCTCTTCACTTTGAACTTCAGACTCCGGCGAGGGTCATATTCCCAAGACAACGAACCCACAGGGATACCACAAGGTACCACACGCCCACCTACGTTGTACGGCTCTGAAATCCTTTCAGTAGTCATATAACCGGGTTCACTGTACGCCACCTGCTCCGCGATCAAAGTTTCACCGACTTCGCGACAAAAGCCCAGGTCGAGACAGGTTTGCAAGTTAATGGCAATGTAAAAGTTAAAACAGTTATAAGCTTTACGAGCGACTTTCTCTCTCAGTTTAGAATCTGAAATGCTTGTGCCTTCTGCTCAACGATTTCTCCGGACATTGGACGGGTGAATTCGTCAAGTATGCTAAATAGATCCATGTGACTTTGGCGAAAGTGTTTCTAACGCTACCTCCGTATCTCAGTCCGCCGATGCCACAAGGAACGAGCCCACTAAAAGGCGGCTGCCCAATTCATGGATACAGAATGCGAAGGATCAACTAGTCGCTTGCACCGTCCTGGTGTTCAAGCTAAAAAACCTGTTGTGTGAGTTGGCTGCAGTGCCACGTAGTGACGTGGCTGCGTCGACAAAATGTCTGGATTTCGCCACTGGGACCTGGCGCAGTGGGACGAATATGTCTCAGATGCTCAAGAACAGGTTCAAGCGTTGACAAAATTCAAACCATGATCCAGTCGAACTTGGCCGACTCAAACGTGCAGCGGTCTAACCTAGATTAGTGGCTTTCATTACTTATCCGTCGAATGGCTCAGTCTGATCAATAGAGTATGTTTGCTTTCACTCGATAGCAATGCAGATACCCTTAACCGGTACACGTCACATCTATTCTTTACACTGCAGGCCAGATGTATAGTATAACAACGGTTTCACGGTACTACATATTCAATATCGCCCTCCATATAGCTCAGTGTTGGTTCCGCCTAGATTTTCTCATGTTGAAATTCTTGTGTCAGACACGAAGTGTGGAGACAATTGAACGAGTCATGGAACGTGGGGATTTCATCCTCAGGGAAGTTGTAGAGCAATACTATGACGGGGTAACACGAGCACCTTGCAAAGAAAGCATTCCATTGGGAATATTCGAACTCCAAGCGAATGGTCATTAACGTTTCCCTGAGGCTTTTAGGTTAGAGAAATTTTAGACTGACTGCATTTATTAGATAATTTGCCCTGTAATGCCAATCCCTATTCGACTATACAGGGTTCTATATAGAATCAGGTCTAACGTGATTAATCGCTCTGTCGGTGGTGTTCTCTCCACCACTAACGTAGAAGTATTCCTGAATACTTCTACTGTGGCTTTTAGTGTACTTCAGAAGTGAAGGCGGTGCCTACTCTGGGGCACCCCTGTTTGGTTCGATTGCTACAGTTGATAACTTTGAATTTAATATCACATTGTTAAAGTGAGTGGATATTTTGCCCGATTGAGTTAACCTCCCTTACAAATCAATTAATCTTGTCCGATGAGCTCTATCCGTACAATGTATGCAATGTATACAGTTGCCTAGTAGCCACAAAAGTTCGGATGGGGAGCGTGCGAGACGGCGCTAGGCTACAGTAAGGGGGAAATGGATCGCTGCATAGATGCAGCGCAGAAGCGACCACTGCTTCGGTCTGCTGCGTATGAGGTGAGCGACAGTGAAGTGTGGTGTGCAGAACTCAAAAATCCGTCAGATGTGGGTTAAACTATCAAAGCCACAAAAACCGCCGAGTTATATCGGCATTTGTCGACTGCAATGGGTTGTCCCCAAGCGGTTCGACCCTTTCGGTACTGTTAGTGTCTCGCTCCCACTGAGTATTGACCAACCAGGCCATCCAATAATATGTTTTCTCAACCCATACACTAAAGGATGGGCGACGGCGCGCTATCGCTTTAACTGGTCACCAAGGAAACGATTTCTCGGCTAAAAGAGTAACGGTACCCGGCTGTACGGTATACCGACCCGCCGAGCTCGACGGTGTTTGATTTTGGAATGGTACCCCACATGGGGAAGAGCCCACTACTGTCTCCCGGAATCTTCCGGAGACTAGTGAATCCCTTGAGAAGAAACCGGTGTGGTGTTAGCACCACACCGGTTTCTTCTCGTGGTGCTAACACCACACACCTAATGATCTCAATGTCGTCGGCTTACGGCGGTTTATTTTGAACCAAAGCACGTTCATAGGCGCCACGGGAAGTGCATTCGTGTTTGAGGCCACAATGATGTTGAGCCTCTCTAGGAACATTGGAGGACCACTCACTTCGTTCAGCGGATAGTATCCGCGAGGTCGCACCGGAGTAAATGGCTCAGAGGGTGCGACTACTGGCGTATCGTTGAACAGCCTGATAAAGGTCTTGCTGCTCATCGAGATCGGTAGAGATATCTTAGGATTCCGATACAACCCTCCCCGTCTTCCTCAGCTTTGGACTCTGAGTCTCCAAACAAGTTACGATAACCTTCGGGTACGCAGAACTCACAAAGTGGCAATCTAGGGGCTGCGCACTTCTTAGCAGCAGCAGCACCCTCTTCGCTCAGGTTTTGAGGATATTTCCTCGATTCTCGTTGAACTCCAACCCAGTGACCATGGAAATGTTGAATTTTGGGAGTTAGCTCCAGGCCTGTGATCCCGATAGGCCAACCAGGGGTTTGTCCAGGCGACTGGCGATAGAGGTCCAGCGCTACTATGTCGTGAGCTCTCCCTGAGCCGCAGCTGCAGCTGAGTGCTCGTTGGCTGTCTTGGTAGCCGCCTTGCGGGCTTCCATGCGAGGAGTGGTCTAGTCGTTCGACTTGGCTTTTGAAGTCTTTGACCTCGCAATCTTCGACCTCGAGGTCATAGGCTTGGAAGGCGCCGAAGCGACGTGGGTGCTTGCCTTCCGTGACATGTTGGAGAGGTTGACGTGGAAACCTCGAGTGCTTGCGTAAAAGGCTTATGAAGCTGCAAAGCCACAACGGTGGCTTTTTCGTCGATGGATGTCGACAAGAGAAAAAAGAGAGCGGCGCTCGCTTCCTAACTCCCCATTGGTTGAGGGTGTTTTCAACTTAAGTGGGGGATATAACGGGGTTACATGAGGGATACCCAGAGAAAGGGTACCGTCTCTAGAAGTAGATATACTTCTGAGTGTATTCGTTTTATGAATACTCTGTCAGGGTTGGTATGGACCACACCACTGCCACGTAGGTCGGATGGCTGAGGGCCAAACATTAGTATTTGACCTACTTTTATATGCATAATTAGAAACAAACTAAAGTTAATTAGTAATTTGTATTACAGGCCAAAAGACCTAATTAACTATAAATACATCAGTCTAAAATCTACTCTAAACTTACTATTAAGTCCCCTAAGACCATGGACTAGTGAATCGCCGTTCACTTAGAGTTTGTAAACTCTTAATAACACGCTTCCTCAAGCAAGGTGCTCGTGTGACCCCGTCACACATATACAGCCCAGACTCTAGCGTTCAAGGGGTTAATAGCTAGAATATAGTAGCAAAAACCAAGCAAAGGTCGACAACACTACTAATTGAAAAAGTGAATGACAAATTGATTTAGCCAACGCTTAATTGAAGTCAAATTCAACGAGCCACTACGTTTGCTGTCTACTCGATACACTAAAAACTATCTTAGTGTATGCTAGGCCTAACTGTTAAGAGAGCAAAACTAGCGTTATGGTGCTCGTAATCTGCATCTCTAGGTATGTTTACCCTAGGTCAGAGTGATAGTCATCGCTGGTGCGTGTTGATTTGAATAATCAGGGTTGATTGTGTGCTTATTCGTGCGTTTTTAGCTTAATCAGCTGCGATATAATTGTCGCTGGTGAGCACTGTACGTCCCGAAAGAATTGGTAATAAGTACTACTAATAATAGAAGAAAGTGGCGGCCTCGATCCCTATTATACAAGAACTTTGATAGCGACATATTTGGAATTCTAGGTTGTACGTTTTCTTTGTTGCTAAGTAGATTAGCTTTACGAGAAATTCTACAACTAGTCAACTCATTCATCACCTTCTTAAGACATAAGTGAATTACTGTAGCAGCAGGGGCACTAGAACCATGGTTGTAATTCTATTCTAGCCTACTTACCAGCGTTTGTCATCTCTCAACTGTACTGCTCAAAGCGGCGTTCGATGGAAATAATGTCATCAAGTTTTCTGCCAACAGCTACCATTTCATTAATAATATTTGATATCGAATGTCCTTGATCACGCCAACTCTTCATAGCCTTGTATAGGACATCATCCCTTTCGAGTAGACGTCCGTACCAATCGAAGAGTAACTTCTTCTTCTCAGCAACTTCAGCTGCCTGGGCAGCCTTTTTGGCAGCTGGTCGGGTGAAGATAGTTTTTAATTTTCCAGTAAAAAACTTCTTTCTTCCTCCTTGGCCGGGTTCTTGGTGTCAGTGTTTAATGCCTTGACGCCCCGAAGAAACGTTTTGCTGTTCCCACCGTGTACCACCTCGAGTGAACGCACCACTCCTGACGACAGGTAATTGTTGAAAATGTTGCTTTTGCCAGAATCCATGGCAGTGGCAGGTACGTAGCTACAGATTAGAATCGTAGAAGTCACCACCATGGACAGAAATTTAGAGAAACGCATTGCTCTTGAGAATATCGCTGCTAGCCGGTATTTCTGCAACTCCGGTAGTGTTTGGTGATTTCGCATATGGATTGTTGTAACCAAAGCGTAAAAGTGTTTGCAATTCGTTTGCTATGCGTGATTATTCGCAAATGCGGTTCATCGTAATCACATATGCTGAAAAATTCACCCAGATTGAGGAACATTCAATCAGTTCCATTCGAGCAACCCCACGGAGATTAGCATAAATTTATAGATTCAAGGGTACAGGAGAGAACTGTGAGAAGGGCTACCGCACGGAAGTCATCGTGGTAAGTCATGCGTTCGTGGACGAATGATACGCTAATGCTGGTTGCTGGGGATGCCGCTGGTTACTCGGGGTGCCAAAATAGTAGGATCGCGCACTGCCATCGTAACGCATTAATCTCACGCGTCGCTGCTAGGAAGCGCAAGCGACTGGTGACTTTGCGATCCGAAACGAACACAATGGGGACCCCTTGGGAATGGTCTTTAGTAGGAACGCTCGTCAAGATATCGCCCGTGCCGTTGTTAGTCTCTCAGTCACTTTTCCATTCGAGTCGAGATCAAGAAGCAAGGAATCCGGTTGAAATCCATTCGCTGTGTTGGTGATGAAGTTACTTGGCCTGCTCACTGTAGGGGCTCTCCAACCACTCGGAATGCTGGCCATGACTGCGTCACTGGGACTTAAAGACACACTGTTGGCTGATAGTCGAGAGCGCACCATTTCGTTCGATTCGCTGCCTGTCGACCTCCCGAGCAATATGCTCATGGGGGCTGATGCAGTGGTCGACGACTATAGTCGTATTCCATGCACGGACTCTTACTCAGCTGAAAACAATGAGTCAGTTGCTGTGGTGCTAGCCTTCTCCAAGTGTCTCAATGACTCAGCACTGGGTATCGTGAATCAATGGGTAGAGCAAGTGAAGACGACGATTAAAACCATCGCCCAAGAGGACGACCTCAATCTGACATTCCAATCTACGATGGTACCCGGTGCCTGTGAGGAACGGAGTGAGAAGACCAAACGTGGTCTCCAGGACCCCGCAATGGCAAACCAAGAGGGTGGGGCACCAGTTGAAACATCAAATCCACCAGTGCTGCTTGCCAACGAAGTTCTGCCAAGTGACCTCAAGCGGCTTGAGGCCTTTCCATCCCTTGGTAATGTAGTGGACCTTGCTGATGAACAATTCCGTCTCTCTTTGAATCCGATCGCTGTTATCTCCTTCGTGACTGGAGAGAAATCATACGGTGAGGTGATGCAGTTCGAGGCCAGTGCTCACGTGTCCAAGACATTCAACTTCCAGATCTGTAATGGTGGCACCAATTGTAATGGTGTGTTCGAAGACTGTATTCGTCTTGAGGAAACTGTGGATCTGTTCATGTACAACCCCTACAGCGACGACTGCGTGTCCCAAGGGCTTCTGTGACGATATTGCTGATCCAGTTCATTGCACGGATTCAGCCGAACTGACCACAGACAACCTGCAGAAAGCTAATGATCTCGCTGTACAGTACTTCGACTTTGCTGACAAGGCCCAAAATGACGCGTGCAGTGTTGGCAACCGATGCGACAAGAAGTCTTTCAGTCGCCGGGATTTCTTCGAGAAGGATTACAAGGATCGTGGTTACAGCAAGGCTCAGGAGTGTTTCAAGAAGGACAAGGTGATCGACGATTTGTTGAGTGACAGAAAGACGAAGAAGAATCCGCTTGTGAAAGACGCAAACAAGTGCGATAACACTGCTGCTCCTGTATCTCCCGGACAGTGCACAAGATGCTGCCAGATGGAGACAGCGCTGAAGGAGTGGTGGACGGACTACCGTTGTGGCTCAGACTACGACGTGCGCTCGTGCGACGGTGATGCCGACCAAAAATGCAAGTTTCAGCAGTGTCTGGTGATGAACGGTGATACGCTTGCGACTGTGAGTGCCTCGATCACGGAAGATGCGAAGACCGAGTCGGAGTCGGTGTTATCTCAAGTGGAAAACCAAGCTTACCAAACGGTGACCCAGATCCATCGTGCACTCGACTGTACACGTTTCGGTGGCAAGGATGGCACGTGTGATTTCAAGGCCAAGCTGTCCGAACTCATCGACACGACGGAATCGCTCAACTTTGCAACTACCTACGGGTCTAGCCAGGCTACAGACTACGTGTTCTGGCGCTACAAGGCTGTGTCAGAGGGTGAGTCGTGGTCGCTGTGGAAGACCGCCAAACACGTCAACGACTATGGAAATGTTGTGTACGAAAACGACGAAGTGGTGACGTTCTCGAACCCAGAGACGAAGATTACTATTGAAGCGTGGACGCAGTGTGGTCTTGTTCGCCGCTTCTTCTTCTACGTGCATCTGCACGTGAACAGCCCAGTGAGCGTATGTGAGAAATTCAACGATATGTGGTATCAGACATCTGTGTCGAGGCTTCCGATCGGTACTGGAATGTGTGCGTATCCCGGTAGCGACTTTGCTGAGTTGACGTTTGACTTCCATCCGAACGCTGGTCTACAGTACTCTCGCGAGCAGTTGAGAATGAAGGTGTCGAAGGTGGAGTGCACTGGTGCATTGGAAGGCCGGACGCCTATCGAAATTCTAACTGTGTTGGAGGACTCCCCGGAAATCGTGACCCGGTTCGGTGTTGAGATGCTCAACAAGGCGACGACCGAAGCTGCGACGGACTTTCACGTTGAGTGTGTTTTCACCTACACGAAATATGGTGGTGCGACGACCAAAGAAACGTGCAAGCGCGACTTCGCCATTTCGGACTGCAAGGGACCTGCATTCGACGTTCCTAATGCGGTGTGCGAGTATGAAGCGTGTGCCGGGGATAAGTTGGCTGGTCTTTATGAGGCGTGTGGAGGTATCATTGTGAAGGTTGATGAGAAGTGCACTTACGTGGAAACGGGTGAGAAGCCGTGCTGTCAGGGATGTGGCTCCACGGAGGTCACGTGCACGGCGCTGCTTGACCTGCCTAACGCCAACGCAGATCTCATGCGTTGTGAGCCTAGCTCAGGCGCGTACTCAAGCTACGGTCAGTACTTTGCAGCTGTGCTACTGACTGAGACCGCCCAGGAGCACCCTGCGGCCACAGCGTTGCTGGTTGGCACAGCTTTAATTGCAGTGGTGGCGTTGGTTGTTGTTCGTCGCCGAGTGGTAGCGTCGCACTCTGCGCAGACGGCTGACGACGCGTACTACCCGTTGCTTCACTAGACTTACTCGCAATATCGAGTATCGTCTTTTCAGGACTCGTTCTAATTCCTTTTTGTTCTTTCTGATAGTTGAGTTCTTCGCGTTTTCACTATTACAAGAATAAAAGGAGTACTCGTGTTCAGCAAACGATAATGCATGCATTTTTAGCCAGATTCACAGGGTATTATCATACTCGCCGGAAGTACAAGAAACATTGCTTTTACAAGACGAGAAAGGAAATTAATTACCCATTATACCAACCGAAATATAAAGAAATACCCTGGCGAACTATTCAAAGCCGAAATTTATAAAGTAACATGAGATTAGTTTTCGGTAGGGGTATATGCTAACGGTACATGCTGTGAATTCTGTGATCGCATGGTGTTTGAGGTGCCAGCCGCTTTAGCAGCGATCACCCTGACCGCATTTTTGATATACCAAATGGTAAATGCCACCCCATATTAAGCAGACTTTACCACACGTTCATGGACATTCGGCAAGTCTACTGTATCAACTAATTTACTAAAGGTAACGAACTGATGAAGGTCATCGACAAGCTAGTAGTGTTGATTCTGACTACCCATTCCGTTCTTGCCACGACCATGAATACCATCACTATTTACTCCGATAGTCAATGCAACGGGACACCAGTGCGTGTATACATGACCGAGAGCTCGAACTGTACAAATTCAGAATGCACCAAAGGTGAATACAATGGTGGCGTGCAATACCGGACAACCACGTGCGTGGAATCAGATCGCCATGAATATGTCGCGGATGTCTTCAACGGAGTGTCTTACGTAACCCTCGACCACTTCGGTGTGGACGGATGCCAAAATTTTACGTTTTCGAGCACTTACCTAGCTGCGGGGACCTGTCAAAGTGGTACCACGAACGCGACTGTGATTACGAAGCTCTACTCCAACGGATCGGCATCAATTCAGGCTTTCGATGGTCTCTCCTGCGGGGACATGGTTAGTCAGTTCGTGCTTGATGAATGGATGATCTCGAACCACACTTGTATCCAGGACCGATTCAAGTTTGATTCGAGTACAAGCGAAGCAGCAACAGGGTTATCAACTAGTTCTTCAAGCTCTAGTGGAGGCAGCTCCGAGTTGGGCGGAAGTTCTTCTGTCATTGTAGATTCAAGTGTCATTGGTACAGGTGGAATCATTGGTATTGCCATTGGAAGCTTTGCTTTGGCAGTGATCTGTGTCGTGGTAGTCTTGATCATTCGGCGGCATCGCAGGGGAAGCCAGCGAGATGACGAACTCGCAACTCCGACAGACTTCACTCCAACTAAAGGTAGCCACGAGTCACTCAACACATCGACAAACCACGAACACTCGGTGACAGATCCTAGCAGCTCTGATGATCGACTCAGTGAGTTGACAGGGACAATCACTGGTATGTGGACAGACGATGTCATTGTAGCTGCTCGGCTTCCTCGTGAAAAAGTGTTTATCAAAGAACGCATCAGTCGAGGTGGATACGGAGAAGTGTATACAGGCTTATTCAATGACGAGATTGTCGCAGTGAAGATGCTGCTGCCGGAGACGAGAAAAAGTATCTGCCACGTCAACGAATTTCTGTCTGAAGTGAAGTTGATGGCGATGATGGAGCACCCGCGTATCACAAAATTCATTGGAGTTGCGTGGGATTCGCTGGCAGACCTTTGTGTTGTGTCGGAATACATGGTAGGTGGGGACTTACGCACACTGCTGAACAAGTTTCACGACGAACAGCGCTCCACAGGATTCGACAAGGATAAAGTGAAAATGGCGTTGCATATCGCGCACGCGCTCACGTATATGCATTCGCTGGAGCCCTCCGTGATTCATCGCGATCTGAAGTCCAAAAACATTCTCCTAAGCGAAGAGTTAGACGCCAAATTGACAGACTTTGGCATTTCCCGTGAACGAGTCGATCAGACAATGACTGCTGGTGTCGGCACGTCGCTCTGGATGGCACCCGAAGTTATGCTTGGAGAGCATTACGGTGACAAGGCGGATATGTTCTCCTTCGGTGTTGTGCTTTCTGAGCTCGACTCTCACTCGCTGCCATATTCACACACCAAGGATTCCAGCAACGCTGAGTGCATAATGCCTGATGCAGTCCTTCTTCAGCAGGTGATGCTGGGTCGATTAACAATTTAGTTCACACAGACCTGCTCGCAGTCGATGAAAAAACTAGGCTTGTCTTGTCTTGCTGTGGATCCGAACGACCGTCCTACATCCGCTCAAGCGCTTGGGAAGCTACATCAAATCCTGACACACGAAATGTAGCTCCAAAATGTTAAGCATATCACCCCTGCAGTATATTGAAGACAATCTCATGTTCAACTCGTCTGCATGTTTGCACCACTGCTCCACGTGCTTAATCAGTGATGCAAGAGATCCACTTGGAAGCACCGAGCATCTGGAGGCAGTACATTATTTTGCGCGGTTGTTGGTATGACATGTAAGGATCCATGCCAGCGTTGATTGGCTTGGCTCCCTCCTTTGTTACCTGCAATCACGTATAAACAGCATAGATAAGGTTACGGCTTCATGAAAATACGCTAGCGTCAAGCTGACCTCTTTCTCCTCTTCCTTGACACGATAGCGTGCAAATTTTCGGAATCGTTCTTCTGTCAGTGTTTCCTCATCGCTCAGCAAGTCAATACGAGGACTGCTAGTAGAATTCGCTTTCGTGGAGTGAGTCGTGGGGCGCTTTCCGAATGAAGCACCGACGTGATAATACAAGCTGCCTTGTACTTTTAATATGCTGTGGATATTCCTTCCCACGCGGAATATTTCTTTCTCCTCTGCTGGGCACGGAAGAAGTAAACAGCACTTAAGCATCGAAAGTGGTGAGAATCCAAGTGATGCTGCTCGATAAGAAGCTGTAGATGTCTGTATGTGCATCAGTTCATCAAAATCCCGCTCACTAAATCTTTACACAGAAATATTAATTCGCGATTAGTATCTCTAGAGTTTCAATGTTGCAAACGATAGAAGCACGTACGAGCCACTTGAAGCTGTGTGAAACTCAATCTTCTCCCCGAATCTCCCTTTGAATAAGTGAGCGTGCATCACAGTGCGCCAGACCATGTCTAGCTCCCGAACAGGAAAGAAGTAAGCCTTAAAATATACATTGTCAAAGCAGTCAGACAACCAGAGTTCAAATCAACGACCGCAATAGTCGTACAAAAAATCCTTGATATGAAGAATCTTCGGCGTTTCCTTCCTCGTTCCGCTTCCGTTTTAGATCAACTGGTGCGTCTCTAGTGGTTGCTGACGGGGGTTTTCCACTACCTTTCCCAGCAGACGGACTATTACCATTTAATAGACTCGCCAGAGTAATGCGGTTGCTTCTGTTTCGAGGAGATTGCAAATTTTCGTTAACCGCTTCCCCACCAATAGCTTCCCCACGTTTAGTTTCTTTCAGTGCCAAAATCGACCGAAGCTTCAAGCTTGCCATTATCTGTAGTAGCACACGTCATGTAAATCCAAAGCACCACCTCGATCTTCATACAAAAGCAGACATCACACCTCATCCAGGTCCTGTGCCGGTTGGTTCAGCAAAACTACTTCACTGTGTGCCACCTTGCTCATCGCCGTGTTCAGCAGCTCTGTCATCACACTGAATTAAGCTCTTCACCTACATCCTCAGCCCATTGAAGCCGTACCAATCATACTCTTGATCACCACTTGGCCATCAAATGCGACCCAGAAGTCATCCGTTTGTGGCTTTTCTTTGGATTTCGTGATCTTCACCCTTTTCGTCAGTGGTGGCACTCCTCTCACTCGAAATCCGTCATAGTACACCTCCTCTTCATCTTCATCTTCATCCTCCTCCTCTGCCACTTCGTCCTCATCTTCACTGTCGAAATCTTCTTCCAACTGGTAGTCAGCATTTGAGCGACGGGCAAAGTACGGTCCTGTAGCATTTGGCTCCTCTAAAACAGTGTTTTCCGTGGCCAGCACCATCGTTGTGGCTTGTGGAGCGTTTGTAGAGGACACTGCAGAGTCTGGAGGGGAGTTTTGGCCAGTGGCAGCCGTTGTATTTGGCTCTGGAGCTTCGTCTTCGTCGTCCATGAGCTCTTGCCACTCGTTCTCCAGTAACCACGTCGAAGCTACGGCCACACTCTGGTCACAGATCTCCAGCTAATACAAACTGTTAGTTACTACTCTCAAGATACAAGTAGTTCGGACGTACCACTCGCAACAGTGCTGCTGTTGGTACAGCTGGAAAGACACTACGCAATGTCTCCATGCGATCCTAATAGAAATGACCAAACTACTTGAAGTTGATATCACACTGGAGATGGTTATGTAGTACACATCAACAATTTAGCGATGTTTTGTTGTAAAAGGCCCTTTAAATAAAAATGCAGCTTAATTTAAAAAGGTTTTCACAAAAGGTATACATGTATAATTAGTTGAGAAGGAAGCTTGTACTATATGAGACGGCGCCAAACAAAATGATGCTAGTTAACATTTTGGAGTTTTCGAGAAAAACGGCTTTAAAGATGCACCATCCGAAATCGTACTTAACCGAAAGTTTTCAGGAGGGAGAAATTTCGTAATCTCTAAATTTGCCGACCTGGATCAATGGAGGAGCTGGCAGCTTTGAGAAGCCCACTCGACGAGCCTTCCATGTCTGAAACAACCCCTCACGATAGGAATAACGGCAGTGGCGGCAGTAGCGAAAGTGAGTGGCAGCCAGATTCAAGTGATGATTTACGGAGTGGAGAAGAGGACATGACTCTGAGTGACAACGTGGAGTCCGGCGAAGAAGCAACCATGGAAACAAGCATCAATTTGAATAGCGATGATCTACAAGAAAAGATTGCCAGCTTAATAGAAGCCGATCCTTGTACCAGCAAGTGTCTTAAAGGCAAGGAAGCAGCTATTGGAGGCTTTTTGTGCTCGTTATCCCAGATGAGTTCAAGTGAGCGCAAACAGAGTATATTAACCGCTCTGGCAGTACTCAAAGAAGCCGACACAGTTTTGCGGCATCGTGGCAGCGGTCTGAGGGAACAATTTAACTACTATTTGCCCCTAGTTGGTCGAGTTTGTCGCTCCGCCTGGTGTGCATGTTACGGAGTGTCAACTCCAACAGTGACCAGATACAGAAGCCGCATTAACGATGGTATTTTCTCGGTAAAAGCACATGGCAATCACCTGAACGTCAACGCCAGTGCCGTAGACATTCGATGGCTCGTTTCATGGTTTAAAGGTTTTGCGAAAAGTGTTGGTGATGTTGTTCCTGTTCGAGTTCGAAAGCAAAAGACTGTCGATGGAGTCGTCAAACTACACTACTCAGAGGCAGACTACACGTTGCTGCCCGCTTATTTCACGTGGAACCAACTTTACACTGAGATGCACAACTACATCGAGGAGATCCGGCTTCGTGTTCGAGAGCCGCAGCCAAGCACTTTCAGACAGCTGCTCACCAAACTATGTCCGACGATACGAATAAGGTCTCCACGCAATAACGTGTGTGACAAATGCAGCATCTTATACGCGCGCATGAAGAGTGGGGTCACCGCAGATTTAACAGAAGAACTCGGACGTCACACGGAGGCTGCACGGCGCATGAGGTACGGTGTTGGATACTATGATCAATCTGTTTTACCACTTTGGATATTAGCATCATTTTGTTTTATTGTTATTTTAGGGTGGAGTACAAAAACGATCTCGCGGATGTTAGCGATGAACACGCTGTCATTATCATGGACTACAGTCAGAATCTCGCCCTACCAAGTGTTGCGAGCACTCCATCGCAATGGTACTTCTTATCACTTCGCAGCGTGAATGTGTTTGGAATATATTTCGCCAACAAGGGAATCCAGTACAACTATGTTTACGATGAAACTGTGGCTGGGAAGGGAACAGACGAAGTAAACTCAATGTTGCACCATTTTATCGACCACATTGTTATCACCAATGGATATCGGAAGCTCACAGTGTATGCCGACAACTGTGGTGGGCAAAACAAGAATAACTTCGTTGTGAAAATGTTGTTGGCTCTCACACACATGGAGGATTTGGACACCGTGAATTTGAAGTTTTTTGTTAAAGGTCATACTAAAAACGCGGTTGATCGGGGATTCGGACACATGAGAAAGCACCTCGCCCGACTTGACGTCTGGACCATGGATCAACTCCTGGAAGCTGTAAATGAGGCGTCATCAACTTCCGCCCTGGTACACATCCCCAACAAAAACACAATATTCAAAACGTATCGCCATATTGTCAAAGATGCGTATAAGGATCTCAAAGACGTCCAGAAGTACCAGATCTTTTCCATGCAAGCTAGTTTACCGGGTGTAGTTTCGTGCAGAAAGGGCCCTGATACTACAACGGTCAACCAAGATCTGCGACGCAAGTACGACGGCATCTTAACCGATAGCACACGAGTCCACGTGCTTTTCACTAGCGACCTGAAACCACTACCCAATCCGCCTTTAAATACCGAAAAGCTTATGCAGATCTACACCAAAGTCCGACCGTACGTTCCTGAAGAATTTGCAGACGATCCCATGTATACCGCCCCAAGTAAGCAGCAAGAACAAAGCGCTAACGCGTTAAAAAGAGCACGGGCTGAACACCGCAAGGAGACTGTCAAGAAAAAGAAGCAAGAACAAGCAGCAGCCAAAACCTCGAACTGCGTAGACAATTCATCTGAGGAGAAAATGGGGCCTGTGGAAATAGGCAATGACATCGCTATTCACGCTGACGAGTTCACCAGTATTGCCACGGAGCCGGCCACGTCGAAAGATATCCAGCGTCCACGGAAACGATCCAGGAAGGACGTCTCGCCAGTCAAAACGTTTCTAACCGAAGAATAATCGCTATGTTAGCAGTAAATCAAAATGATGCTTGTATCCAAAATCTCTACAAATACGTGTATTTACAAATTTTTGAAATCTGTCAGACGGAAGGCCATTTTATAGATGGAAGGACGCCGAATTAAGGCTTGAAAATAGTCGTAATCGACGCGGCGCAAAATTTCACGTTAGATAGACCAATAAAAAAAATTCGAGTTTGTCTCCGCGAATCGGAGATAATTTTTGCGGGGCGACATTGCTCGCGAACGGCTGAATGAAAAAATTCGTTTAAGGGCTCATTCGATAGAGGAGATGTCCCTCGTTTTAGTGGTGTGCGCAAATCCAACTTCAACAAATGGTTAACTAGCATCTTTTTGTTTCACGCAGTCTCATATTAGTCCATCAACAATCCCTATCATGAGTCGAATTACGCTAAAATGTAAGGAAATACCACATCCATATGAAAGCCAAGTCAACCCGTTGATGCAGTAAATCCATCTGTCCAGTTGGCCCCAGTCCGCGTACTACCCAGTCGCCATGAAGTCCAAGCAGCCTAAATGGAAGAAATTCCATTGCCCACCGTTGTCCGTCTCGCGTAAGGAGCAGATCACACACGAGGCGAATCGCGCGTGTGACGAACTGCTTCGGTTCTCAGCAGGTGAAGCCTTTAGCAGTCGAGACTCGAGCATCGACAGTGACGAAGACCAGTTCCAGGACGGTCTGAAATGGGAATATACAGAGCAGATGGAGAGCATTCGAGTGGAGAAGGTCAAGGTCAAGTCCGAGAGCAAGAAGGGCGTGTTCTACTTCCGAGGGATCACGCAAGTCGAAGCGACAGTCGAGGAGATCATGGAACTCTACGACGTGGACATGGCGAACCCGAACATGCAACTGGAGAAGAAACTCTCTCCCGACATTCTACACTCGGTAGTACTCTATGAGATTCTACCCTATCGACCAGAAGAGAGCACGGTATTCATTGGCATTCGCTGGTCAGCTGTACGATCGCCCTACGTCATGGTGCGCAATCGAGACTACTGCTACTTGGAGATTCAACGGCGGTTTACGCTCCCTGATGGACGAAGGGGATTCGCTCGGTGTTTGCACTCGGTGAAGATCAAGAGTTGTCCCGATATGGAAAAGTCCCATGGATTCGTGAGAGGCAGCATGTATCGCTCGGGAATTGTCTTTATTGAGAGCAAACGGGACCGCAAGACACTGGATATTGTACAAGCAGTGTATACGGATTTGAAGGGCAATGTGCCGCAATGGGTGGCAGCAAAAGGACTACGACAACGACTCATGAGCTTGGAACATTTGAAGAAATATGTCAATATGAAGCGCGTGGCCAACCAGACTTTTGCACGCAGAAGTCAATTGATGGCGCCGGGTAAGGTCAAGACGTGCTTTGTCTGTGTGGATGATATTGGCACTTTCAAGAGGAGATACAACTGCCAGAAATGTGGCGAGGTACGACGAAATGCTGTGAGGGAGAAGGAGTCCAGTTCGAGCATTGTAACTGCTAGAATTGCTCACATGGAGCTGTGTTACGTGCTCCTGGCTCTCTTCCTCAGCATTGTGCTCTACAAAGGGTTGGGCATTTATTAACGCTGTGTTGGTTTTGCTCTGTCATGTCTCTCTTATTTGTAGGTCATATGTAGCCGTTGTAAGCTGACTATCAACGCAGACATTCCCGTCGTGGGCAAGATGAAGCTGACAATCTGCAGTCTCTGCTCGCTGGCCATCAACCGCAGCGCATTACCGGACAACAACAATAACAGCGACGACAGTGGTGGGCTCGGTCATCGACCCTTTTCAGCGACGCAGCAGCCAACATATCAGCACCACGATTGCGACAACGAAGCGCCTGTGCGCAAGCGGGCTTTAAGTCTGAACTCCTTCCACACAGCCAACTTCGACCAGACGTCGCTGCAAAGTTCAGTCTTGGCTCGCGAATTCTAATGCAGACAATGAATGAGGTAGTTCAGCGACGAAGTCAACAATGTATGGCCAGCAGATGTCGACCGATATCAAGCTTTAAAGGAGGTTGGATGATTCCTGCGGCAGGGCTCACAAACCATCGTGAGTCCAGAAATCGTGCTTTCGGTGTTCAGTGCCTTCGTCTGTTTATCGAGATGTAAATAGTTTCAGATGGTGTTTGCAACGATGTACGGTGCATGGGGCATTGGTCTTGAGAACTGTAAATGTGATGAAATGTACACCAGGGTGTGGCTTTTGTAAAATCTTACATTAGCTAGAGACGTTTTAACTAGCATCCGACAATGCTACCACAGACCAATCTTGCAATCAAGGAATCCACGGATCACATGTAAAACCACGAAATGAAGTGTTTCCAAGTTTGTTGTTATTCAAGTTTGCTTTGGAAGAACGCGATTTTGCCGATGCAGGAGCATACGATGCAAGATACTAGGACTAGATTGCACGATCGTAGGACTTCGGGTATCTACTCGTTTTTCAGCTTCACATCGCTTACTCGAGTTTCGCGCTCTCTTTGATTTCGAAAGACCTTCATCATCTTTTAACACGAGGTGTTGCAGATCTAGAGGTAGATGCACTCGCAATACGGCCTCAAAGTTGTGAACCTACATCATGTTAGTTTAGTAAAAATTTTGCATCAATCAACTATGCAAGACAGTATCCCACCCCAAGCTCATCACGAAGGTACTTAAAACTTTTCTGGGCTGCTAATCGTCCGGGTGCAGATTTTGAAATCAACATCGTAGCCAGGAGTCGAAGCAGCGTAGTGGACGATTGAGATGAATGCAAAAGACTAGAACACTCTGGTTTGTTCCAGTTGTGGACGCATTTTTCCACGTAAACGCAAGTCTACATGTATTTGTCAGTGGAGGATGTGAACAAGATCAGTAATTTTCTGAAATTCTGAAGCCGATCACTCACCAAGTTATAAAGACGCAAGTCTTGGTACTTGCCGTACGTTTCATTCAGCTGGAGAAATACCAGAGCGAGTTTTCGACCACTGCAGTACAAAATTATCGCATCTAAGACTTCGGTCGCCGTCTCACATAGGAATCGTTTCTCGGCGCTAAAGACAGTTTCAAGCACAACCGGGATAATTGATCCTGTACCGTACAAATAGCACAGTTAAACATCTTGCTCTTGCTCTTGGTTCCAAGGGTTTTAGCTCGTACCAAAAAATGGGGCAAGACGATGTTGTAGCAAGAATGCTAAATCTTTCATCAGCAGTAAAGATTCGCGAGCTTGAGCAGCACCAGGGTGTGCAGATGCATTGCTTTTCTTCAAAGAGCGTAGTTTCCCTGGACTGTTACCCAGGAGAGGGCCATCCAACTCGCGTAATTGGGTTTCTCTACATATTGGTGAGGTCAGCCCGTGTTACAAAGAGCGACAAAATTGCACTTACATGTGTGCACGAAGAATATCGGGGTACTGCGCTGCGAATCGCTTTAATGACTGAATAGTGGCAAATTCTTCCCCCCACGGCATTTTGGCGCTCTTGATGCTACCTGTTTGGGTCTGGAAGAACCGTCGTTTGCGGTTCAACAGGAGATCGACGTTTCTCCATTCTGCCATTTCTTCCGCAGAAGCACTATCTGCTGTTGTACAACGATTCTGGTGAGAGGAAAATGATAGTTGTCTATCTCGTAGCCTCAGCTGTGAAGTTCCAGCGGTGACTTGAATCTCGTCGACCGTATCACTTGCGCGAGGTCCCGATAACTCAGGCTTTGATACAAGTATACTTGGGATCTCGGGTAGTTGCTCAATCGCTAGACCATTATCTTCCAGAACTTGGTCAACTGCAGGTCGTTCTGATGGAAGTTTCTCATGAGATGAACGCGACGATTTTCTGGTACTGTGTAAGGAACTACATGTAGAGTTTTGGACATCAAGGTCATTGATCGGCAAATCAAACGTTGGGGCGTTAGGTGCTTGGATCAACCGTTCTTCACTATTCGGCCTACTGAGCCTCAGTGTCAACTCAGTCATGCCCGACAACTGGTCCAGCATATTGTTACAGCCGTTTAATTCTTCGTTCGTGCTCAATCTAATATCATTGGTTACTTCAGCGCCTTCCTCTTGATCTGGTTGATAAGCTAGTGAAGAGAGTGACGCTGAAGCCGAAATCCTTCCATTGTCCTGTTCTTCGTCGACATCCAAGAGAGAGCATCCACTGGTTGTTAAATGATTTATAGATTGATGCTCGTCTGTTTCTTGTCGTAGTTCCGATTTACAGTTTTGTAATTCGCAACTGGAAGTAGTGTTTGATGTTTCCAGCAGTTGAATGAATTTGCGAGGGACACAGACATCCTCCCCGCCATCTTCGTAGGCGATATCATAGACATTGTTCGAGTGACTAAAAATGATAACACCCTGGAGCAAGATCTGTTGTCCTTTATAACGCACTTCAACACGATCTCCTTCCGACAATGACGCGGAAGTGTCGAAAGCGGGCTCGGGAATGTCGAGCGTATTTTCGACCCACTTCACAGGGCAGAAAATCGTGGCTCGGTTAGGACTTACTGTGGGGTGATCTATCTTGCCAGAAAAATTGCGTGGATGAATGACGGTGGGTTTGATGGAGCAGACATTATTGTGAGGTTTAGCAGCAACCGCAATTTTAGGGCCAGATACAGATGAAGACCCATCTTGTATCAACTCTTCTTCAGCTTTGCCTTGTCTTGTCACAATGCTGTCATCTTCGACACCAGGAAGTTCCTGTTGAAGGATTACGCTACCTATTACCGGCTCCAAAGGGGGTGATTCAACTTTTTTCAGATCTGCCGATGTATCATTTTCATTAGCCTCTGCATCTGAAGTTTTATTATCGATCACAGCAGAACCACAGTAACCACTCGTCAAGTCATCAGAGTATACAGCATCTGAGCAATTTTCGGGTTGTATACCAGGTATCTTCTCGTCTTCAGTCGTCAGATTGATCGTGGATTCGCGATCCATTACCTTCATAGCGCTTTGTGTTTCCACGGTTGGTTGGTCGTACCGAAATGTTGTGCAACTTTCGGAATTGTCTTCAATGATCGAATTCTGAATCTTTTCATCTGCCGGGGTTGTAATTTCAACTTTATGCTGAGCCACTACCAATTTTCCATCGTCAATAATATGATTAACGGCCTTACTGGAAAATTCATGCAACAATTCCAATGTTGCAACAGGGTACACATCTGTCGGATGCTGCAAATCTACCAGTGAATCACCCGTCATCTCAGTCTCGCAATCCTTTTCAACCTTGTCATACGTTAATTCTTGTGCGAATTCATTCTGACACATCTGGGTCAGCTTGAGGACCGACTGCCTTGCTGAAGATATCGCGTGCTCAACCGTACTGCAACAGGTAGTACGCAGTGTTTCTAGGTTCTCTGCTGGTCGTGATCGAATCAATCCTTCGGATGTGATCACATTGTTGTCTTCATATGAATCTGCCAAATCAAGTATTTTGAGGATGGCCGACTGCTGTGCTGCAAACATCACATGCTCAACGGTACTAAAACAGGTATTACACAATGTTTCCGGGTTCTCTGCCGATGTCAAATGCGGCAATACTTCCTCATTGTTTTCGGTGTCTGTATCCGTCAACTGGTGTTGATTATCCTTCATTCCGCTAGGATGACACTGGTTCTCCAATTCAGATGGACACACCTTAACCGTGCTTGTGTTCGAGCAGTCCAAGTTTACGGATGGGGGCGATGTAACCATTTCCTCCACAGCTTCGCTTTTTGCTTCAATTATTGCTGTTATTGACCCATACTGACCCATCTTTTGCAGTCTCGATGAAATGATCTCAACAACCTCGACGTTCCCATTATCTAGTGCGGTCGCCAGTGCTGCACGGAGTGTCTCGGGACAGAATTTCACGTGATTCACAAGAAACCTCACCATAGTTTCGTTTTTCGATGATACTCCACGTGCTAGTGCAGTTGCATCCCACAGGAGTAAATCAGCATCACTGTCGTTTCCCTCCCCTACAACAATTGCTACAAACCCGGACGGTGTTACTGCTGTAACGCATTCTTGTGTCGCCTGTACTACCTCATATCGTAATGAAGCAATAAGTTCCACCATGTTACAGAGCGATCCTCGAGGGTCGCAGTCGAGTAACATTTCCACAACCTCGAAATGCCAATTCGACAGTGCTAGACGAAGAAGACGAGGGTGGTGTGCACTGCAAGCTGAGGTCACCGAGCAATACAACACGTAATGTGGGAGTAAAATGTCGGTGATATCGGCGAATCCATTGATACAGGAGACTTCTAACGCTTGTACCACAGCATTCCAGCACGTATCGCTGCCTTTGGAAAACCTCCCACCATCCAGGAGTTTCTTGACAATCAAAAAATGTTGGTTCATGGTTGCTTCTATCAAACATTCTGCTTCAACAGCGTCAACGTTTGGCATTACTTCTTCATCCGCTGCAATATCTTGAAGTAACTGGGTAATCATAGGCTCATGACCGATAATCGATGCTGCAAGTAAAAGTTGTGGTCTCAACGCTCGAGGCGACACCTCAAAACTCTGGCAAATTTTGTCCAGCCATTCTACGGGCACTTTATTCCCTGTTTCATCTACTTTTGAAGCGAGGAGTAAAAAGCTGCGCCCACGATCTTCCACTGTGAATTTGTCCAAGTGTTTGAACAGCTCATCAACCACCACTAATTGGGGATTTTGAGCTTCCAGTGCATCGACCAGACGGACATTGCGATCTCGGATATCCTTGAATTTGTCATCACGATAGAGTAGTCGAATAAAGTTGGGGAAAGTGTAGACACTCGCTATATCCTCGACAAGAACCACGATATCTTCGTACGTTGGTGAGCAAACTTGCGTGATCCACTCACTATGCCCCAGCGACTCAATGTCTGATGCTTCGAGAAAATACGTGACGCGTTCTTCAACATTCACAAAGCTTTTGACTAGTTCCTGTGCTCGGGGAGGCAATGCGTACACATCCATTCTGCCTGGACCCCACAGCAATAATCCTGCAATCCGAAAGAGCGAGTGCTTAAAATAATGTTCTGAGAGCAGCGAAACGTACACAATATACCCATGTAACAACACTAATTGGAAGACATCTCGCATCAGATGTATGCTTTACTCTATGATCTGGAAAATACACGTCAAGCATCAGATCTCCTCGATTTCGGTGTTTCAGTTCCAGGAATGACTTCGAGACTGGGAAAGATCACACAAAGTTCAACGTGCTAGGGATGAGCTGTCAGGACCGTATCATTGCCGCGCCGTGGATCGAGTGGTGGCGTGCAGCCTGCACTATTGCTCCCATCGGTGCATGGCATCATGCCTCGTCTTGGTGGTCATGACGCGGAAAGCGTCGGAGTAGCCATCTTGGGTCGGGGACCCTTTCTAGCATTGATAATTGGGAGATGTGATACCTGAAGTCCAGTCAATGCCTATTTAAGTTACCTCTGTAAGCTGCATTCCGGTGCGAAGTTATAATATCAGCTATGACAGACTCAAACCCAGAGACAGACGAAACGACGCGACCGTTTCCGATTGGCCAATGGCACATCCACCTGGATCTTGTCATCGAATTGACTAAATCAGGAGTTAGCTGAAGTATCATAGAGCCGAAACTTGGGATAGAAGCGAAAGACGATCGTGGCACACCGCTATTTGTTTTGCTGCGATCAGAGATGGCGGCAAATAGCGTTAATCCAGAACAGTAGCAGCAATTCTCACCGAGTGGTTGCATAATACGTGTTGTGCCCTCAACACTACCATATCTACTACTATCCAACTTGTTTCATCATTTGTCCGATGAAATGTACAAATTTGACGGAGCACTGTCTAGTTCTCAGCACCTGCAAACACCATAAAGCAACACAACAACTATTCATTGAGCTCTATCATATCTCCAGTCCTTGACCCTTCTTTCGTCATTTCGATCTCCGTATTTTGACAAATCACCCACATACAAACCCTCAGATATCCGCTTGGTGGGAGCGTACGTCAGCAAATGTAACGGACCAAGTTGCAGTTTGGTCATTCTCATTCTTCATCCCGCCCCGTCCGGATCAAGTCAAGTTGATGCTGCAAGTTTCCCAGTTCCGAGCGCTGCGTCGTGCGTCCGTCCGCTCGAATGCGCTCCAGTTCACTCGCTCATTCGCAGCGAGTGGCGACGCCGTGTCCAAGGAAGAGATGCTCCGAGCCTTAGAGAAATTCCAGAAGGAGTCGGCCAGCAAGACCGTGCCGTGGTTCCTCCAGAACATGCCGCCTTCGTACTTCCGCTCTATCGACGAGGAGGATCGTGTGCAGCATCTCAACGCCATCACGGCCCTCATGGGCGCCCAGCAGCCGGAAGTGATGCTACGATCGGAAGACCACCGAGTCTTTTCGCACTTCCGTTCAGGGGCCAACTACCCTGGACGGCTCGCCAACGTGCTGGACCAACTCCCACAGACAGTGGACAATGCGACGCTCGCTCGTGTCAAAATCTTCACGTCGCTGGACGACTCACTCGGGCTTGATATCTTCCGCTTCGGTCAACAGGAACCTTTCCTGAACCAGACGGAGGGCGAGAAGACGGCTCGTTCGAGTATCCAGCACTTCTGCGGGGAGATCCAGTCTGGCAAATATGCCGGCAACCCGTGCTATCCCAACCCCGGCTCCCACTTCGAGCCTCAAGCGGTGGACACGTTCCTCAACCAATGCAACACCATGTATGTGCAGTACAGCAATCCGCGTCGACTGGCCTGGCAGATGGAGCTTTTTGCTAGAGTGCGTGGCACGGAAGGTGTTGCGGTGGATGTTGAGCACAATTGGGAGGACCGTAGCGAGGAGAACAAACTTGGTGGCGGCATTCCACAGACGATGCTGACGATCGCTGCTTCCAATGTCATTCCCAAGGGTTTTATGCAGAAGGCAGCTACGTACCTCGGTTTGTGCAGCCTCAACGTCGTGCGCGCACACTTGGACGTGGTTAAAGACCCACACAATCGTGGAGCCCACGTCGCCATGATCCGCATCCTCGTGCAACCTAGCGAGGAAGCGCTGAAGGAAAATTTCCAGTTCGAATGGCTAAAGATCTCGGGGAACCTCAAGTATCTCAAGTGGGTGGATGACCGTCCTGTACATTTGACGCTGCAGCATCCGGACCTGGGACTCTCGCGTGCTGAGATTATCTACGCATACGGCAATATGCTGCACGGTGTTCTGGCAAAGAAGGACCCATTCGCGTACTCATTGACCCGTATAATGGAAACACTGGAGCATGACCAGCACCTACCTTTAGCTTCACGCATTGCCGACTTCTTCCTGGACAAGTTCGACCCGCACAAGGAAAGACTGATGACGGATGCTGAGCAGGACGCAATTATCGAAGAACTGAAGAAGGAGATCCGTCGCAACGTGGAGCATGAAGACTCCATCCTGCTACTGAACAGCATGGCGGATGCTGTTCGTGGTACTCTGCGTACGAACAAGTTCATTCGCGACCGCTACGCTTTGTCGTTGCGCATGGACCCGAAGGTCATGGGCTACGGCACTGTGGGCAAGGATACCCCTTACGGTGTCTTCTTCATCTACGGTCGTCGTTTCAAGGGATTCCACGTGCGCTTCCGTGATATTGCTCGCGGTGGTCTGCGCATGGTTTACCCTAGCTCCACGGATGCCCATGCACTCGAGAGTGCTCGCCAATATAATGAGGCGTACAATCTGGCCTTCGCTCAACAGCTAAAGAACAAGGATATCCCTGAAGGTGGTTCCAAGGCTGTGGTGCTATGCGATCCCATTGTGGGACCTATTGGTGATGTTGCCCCACGTGATTTCATCATACGTAAGAGTGTGAAAGCTTTCTCGGATGCGCTTCTCGACCTGAACACGACGGATGAAGCAGTAAAGGAGAAAATTGTGGATTACTATGGTAAGGATGAACTGATCTACCTGGGCCCGGATGAGAACATCATCCCCGCAGATATTGTCTGGATGACCAAGCGAGCTGCGTATCGTGGCTACCCGATCCCTCGTGCCTTCATCAGCTCCAAGCCTGATGCTGGTTTCAACCACAAGGTGTACGGTGTCACGAGTGAAGGTGTGGCCGTCTTCGCTGACGTTGCTCTGCGCTCGCAGAACATAGACCCCAAGAACCAGCCGTTCACGGTCAAGATCACTGGTGGAACCGATGGTGATGTGGCTGGCAATGTCATCAAGATCCTACACCGCGAGTACGGTGACAACCTGCGTATTGTCGGTATTTGCGACGGTACGGGTGTGATCGAGGACCCTGAGGGTCTCGACATGCAGGAACTGTTGCGTCTTGTACACGAATCATTGCCACTGTCGAGCTTTGACGGGTCCAAGGTTTCATCCTCCGGTGTGAAACACGATATCAACACGCAAGAGGGAATCCGCGCGCGCAATTCGATGCACAACCGTGTGAAGAGTGATCTCTTTATCCCAGCCGGTGGCCGTCCGAACACGATCAACGAGAATAATTGGCGTGACTATCTCGATGCCGATGGAAAACCATCATCAGGTCTGATTGTGGAGGGCGCCAACCTTTTCATCACGCCCGAAGCGCGACAACTTCTGTTCGACAATGCCGGTGTCGTCATAGTGAAGGACAGTTCAGCCAACAAGTGCGGTGTGGTCTGCTCGTCGTACGAAATCGTGGCAAGTATGTTACTAGAGACGGACGAGTTTATGGCTGTCAAGGACGAGTTGGTGGTGGAGGTAGTCGACAAACTTCGTGCTCTCGCCCGCGTGGAAGCTCAGTTGCTGTTCCGAGAGTACAAGAAGGACCCTACGTCAGCGTTGCCACCTGCTAGTGAGCGCATCAGTCGTGCGATCACCCGCGTGCACGATGCCGTGCTGGCTCACTTCGACGAAGTGTGCGAGGAGGACCAGCAGATTCTGTTCACGCTCATTGAGGAGCACCTGCCACCCAAACTCCGCGAGTTGGCCCTGGACCGTGTGCAGCAGAACGTGCCGCTTGCCTACATCCGCTCCATTGTAGCCTCGAGTCTCGCCAGCAAAATCGTGTACCGCGAGGGCCTGCAGTTTACTGAGGCACTGCCAGACTCCAATTTGGGCAACATGGCGCTGCAGTACCTCAAGCAGGAGAAAAAGGTGCAGCGCCTCGTGCACGACGTGCGCTCATCGCAATTGCCGAACAAGGATGATATTGCTGACCTGCTTGCTCGCGGTGGTGTGCGCGCTGGAATGGATACCCCGTAAATTGTATGTTACTGCTTCCTCTACTAAAAAGAGACAAGAGTAATAGATTATCAATCAATACTCCCCAGCGATGATAGATCGATCGAAGCTAAAGTGTTTTGATCAGCGACCATTTTTACCCAAACAACTTGAGGGATGTATCATCGATTATTCAGTCTACTGTATCTCTAGTTGTGGTTTACGGCTAAATCTCGTTTACGATGATTATGTGCCACAACAAGTAGCTTCAACATGAGCAGACTTTCAAGGATGAAAACTTCACATAGGCTACCTTACTCCATACGGCAATTTGCTAACAAACCATTAAGCCTCAAAAGCTCCACCTCTTCTTTCATCAACATGTTGACTGCCCCAAGAACTATCCACGCCTACGCCTCCTTTGCGGAAGGAGAAGAGATCAAGCCATGGACATACCAGTCACGTCCACTTGGACCTGGAGATGTGGAAATCAAGATATCGCACTGCGGCATCTGCGGTTCCGATATTCACACACTTAGCGGTGGCTGGGGAGGGGTCATGTATCCGTGCGTTGTTGGTCACGAAATCGCTGGCGAAGTAACTCTAGCTGGATCAGAGGTTACGGATCTGAAAGTTGGTGACAGGGTTGGTGTGGGAGCTGAGGTGTGGGCGTGCCTGAACAAGGACCCGAATGAACCATGTTCGGCTTGTGCCAATGGGGACGACGGGTACTGCCCTCAGCGAGTTGGGACGTACAACTACAAGTACAAAAACGACGGTGCCATTTCGTACGGTGGCTTCGCGGACTACGTTCGTGTGGCCCATGAGTACGCTTTCAAGATTCCTGACAACATCCCGTCAGATGTAGTGGCGCCGTTGATGTGTGCTGGAACGACAGTATTCACACCACTCAAGGAAGCCGGGATCAAGCCGAATGATCGTGTTGGTGTGGTGGGGATCGGTGGATTGGGTCACATTGCCATTCAGTTTGCAAAGGCGTTGGGTGCTGCCTCAGTAGTGGCGTTTTCCCGTTCCAACAGCAAGGAGGCGGAGGCTCGACGTCTCGGAGCTGATGAGTTTGTGAACTACTCGGATGAAAAGCAGGCGGAGGCAGCTGTGGGCTCCGTGAACATTTTGCTGATCACCGCTGACGCCAAAAACATGCCGTACAGCACTTTCCTGAGCTTCCTAGCTGTGCGTGGTACGTGCATCATGGTGGGCTTGCCGGACGATGATATCAAGTTCAACGCGTTCCATGTGGTGGCCAAGGGCGCCAAGTTCGTGGGAAGCAACATTGGTAGCATTCAGAACATCAAGGATATGCTGGAGGTGGCGTCCAAGAAAAGTGTCCGCCCGGTGATCCAAAAGCTCCCGATGAGCAAGGTAAATGAGGGGCTTCAAATGATGCGTGACGGCACGGTCCGCTACCGCGTTGTATTGGAAAACTAAGCGTAAAGCGATCGCTTGAGTGCTTAGCAAAGGCCACCAGACAAATATCATAACAGGCAAACGTTATGGAGACCATAGCGCAGTTGAGTTATCCCATTAGCAAGGAATGCTTTCCATGAAACATGCCTCATTACACGGCTCGCTCTTCCAGCCACTTGGCCAGAATTTCACGATCACGGCAATAAGCAGCGTTCTTGAGACGTACTCCTTCCAGAGCCACCTCGAGGCGGCGTTTGTATCCTGACGTGTCCTTGTCCATCATAAAAGCTTCTACTTCGACGGCCATTGCTTCGCTTTGGAATCGAGACACTACACCGCACACAATGGAACCCAGCGTCATCGCCGAGTATTTTTTGGCTAAGAAGCCCCACTTGTCTTGTAGATACTGCCATGCAACACGCACACCACGCTTATCACTGGCCACACTAATAAATGGGTAGTGAATGTCTTGCGAGCGCACATTTTCTACAGCCCACTCCAAAACCTGGAGTTGGGCGGCTGCACCGGAGACAGATCCCATTGCGTCGAGGCAGTCCCTGCGCTCCTCAGCAAAGTCGCTCTTGTTGTGCAGATCTTGCAAAAGCTTGGCATTGGCCGTGGCTCCGTACGTCACTTCGATGTCAAACACGGAGCCACGAAGATCACCTGAAAGTGCGGAGGAATCGCCATTAATATACGCGTGAAAGCGGTTCTTCGCTTCTTTGATGACATCCTGATCATTGGCAAGACCCAAACGATAGATCACAGTCTTACGAAACTCCCCCTCGTCAGGGTCACCTTGTTTGGACGCATCAGCATTCCAGCCCAAGCGCTTCATCACATGTGCAAATAATGTGCGGATGTAGCGCTGGAACTCGGAGTAGAATGGCTCGTCACGGAAGATGTTCGAGTAGTATCCCATGTTGCGTGAGATTTCTTTCCAACATAAAGACGCTGACTCATCAACGTACGCGCTAGTGAAATCCAAAGCAACAGGAAGATCTAATACGCCAGCGCGAGCAAACGTGAACACAGAATTTAGGAGGCTGACCCGATCAGGGACGCCAAGAAGTTGCTCCTTCACAGGGATCTCGAGCCGTTTCCACAAGGCAGGAGAGTAGTTAACGAGATAGAAGCCAGCTTGATTAGGATTCAGCTTGATCCAGCCATTCAGCCCTGCAGGGATTTGAATTTCTTTGTTAATCTCGTTGCCAGCTTCCAGAGGTGTAATGGGCACCGTCGAGGTTTTCAGCGAGGCAGTTTTCGCGTCCCATATTCCAAGACGCTTAATTGAATTTGGGTCGTCCGACGTACAAAACGTCAGTGGTACATCCCAAAGTGTGTTGTCGCCACTGTTCATGCTTGTATCAGCGAAGAAACGTTCCTGAAGGAGTACGCATTTGCCGTCTGCATCCTGCTTTACAGTCACCAAGGGAAACCCCACCTGCTTGGTCCAAGTATCCGCCATGTCCTTCAGCTTCTGACCAGAAGCTTTTTCCAGTGCTTCCCACAAGTCCTCTGTTACTGTGTTCTTGTAGCTAAATTTCACAAGGTAGTTGTGCACGCCGCTGTAGAACACGTCACGACCGAGATATTCGGACAGCATACGCACCATACTTGACCCCTTGTGATACGAAATGGCATCAAAAATTTCGTCCGCCTCGTCAGGGTGGTTCACTACCACCTCAATGGGGTGCGACGACACCATAGCGTCCTTCACGAAAGCGGATCCGAGCATGACGTC
This sequence comes from Phytophthora palmivora, assembly GCA_008079305.1. Classification (NCBI taxonomy): domain Eukaryota; phylum Oomycota; class Peronosporomycetes; order Peronosporales; family Peronosporaceae; genus Phytophthora; species Phytophthora palmivora. Next base: position 7,547 of record VOQZ01001154.1, on the reverse strand, counting down.
TTGCACAAACGTTTCCCACAACTTCCACTTGGGGAAAATGTGGTCGGCTGCATCAAACTCCATGAACTGTGCAAAGCCCTCGTTTAACCAAAGACCCGTCCACCAGTTCATCGTCACCAAGTTACCGAACCATTGGTGTGACAGCTCGTGACAAATAGCGCGCGCTGCGTCTGCCTTAATTTCATGACTGCTGAGTTTCTCGTCGACCAACAAGAACGTCTCCGTATACGTCACTAGTCCCCAGTTCTCCATAGCACCCAGGAAGTCCGGGATAGCCACCATATCCAGTTTCTTCAGCGGGTATGGAATCCCAAAGCTCTCGGTGAAGAATGACAGCGCTTTCGTCGCCACATCAAGCGCAAAACGTCCACGAGCACTCTGTCCAGGTGCCGTATACACATTCACCACAACACCTTCCTTCGTCAAGTCCGAGATCATATCAAACTCCCCCACCACCATTGCCACGAGGTACGTCGACATGACCGGAGACTCAGCAAACTTCCAGAGTTTCTCCATCGTTCCACCCACATCCGACCGAGTCGTCTTGCGGATATGTGCGTTCCTCCTGGGTCTCACGAGCGTCTCCACCACGTGAGCGTTCGACAGAGCGACGAGGTCCGTCTCCGTGACCATGGAGATCTCGAACGTCGCCTTGAGTGCCGGTTCATCCCAGCAAACAAAAGCTCGACGGGCATCACAAGCTTCAAACTGCGTCACTGCTAGCACGCGTTTCTCCCCCTGGTTCTCGTACTCGGTGCGGTAGAAACCACGCAGTTGGTCGTTCAGGAAGCCGTGAAACTGGAGCTTGAGCGTCACATTGGCGCCTGCCGCCAGCGGCTCGTCGAAGTGGAATGAGACCGAGTCGTCCTTGGCCTGGTACTGGATCTGCTGCGCCTGCTGCGTCTTCCCATCTGCTTCCACCGACACATCGAACACGTAGAGCTCCACGGCGTGGCACGTGATGACGTTGGTGGCTTCTTCAACGCGTAGAAGGACGCGCTCGGAGCCTTCGAAGCGGAAATTGAGCAGGTCGATGAGTTCATAGTCCACGTGGTACTAGAGACGAGGGACGAGTGAGTAGAGAGAGAGGGAGAGAAGGAGGGAGGGCGACAGTACCTTTTCCGGGACGACGCATGTCGGCAGACGCTTGAACACCTCAGGATCCTCCGCCATGCTCAAGAGTGATGGTCAAGTGCGCACTTTGTGGAAGATCTGATTGTGAAGACATTCGGCGACAGATTTGGACCGTTTGCGCATTGTGGACGAATACTAAAAAACCTTGCGTGTCCAAAACGTTTAAATGACGCGGTTGGGCACGTTTGCCGCATCCTCAACACGCTTGACACACACTTTTGAAGTTGCAATTGCAATTAACAACAATTTGCAAGATTCGTTGCCGCAACGAATCAGTAGGCAAACTTTGATGAGGTGTAGGGATGGGCTGTTGCCAATGCATCTCTGATTTTATCGGAGAAAGAGCTCACTGGGTCTGTAAGCAAAAGAAACTATGCTGACAAGTTGCTATTCGTCTGCAAGTCACTTCGACGCGTTTCCTCTTTCTCGAGCGCCTTGATTAGCGAGTACAATATCTCATTCGTTGGGGTAGGAATCCCGTGCCGCTTCCCGCCTTCAACAATGCGCCCAGTGATAGCATCGATCTCAGTTCTGTGGGAACAACACAAATGTATTAACAAATGTCCACTTGTACACACAATGCAAACAGTAAAGAGCTGTACCTAGAACCACGGCGAAGATCTGCCAGCATGGAGCACACATTGGTGCCAGTGTTGCGAGCCACATCGAGGATCTCTTCCACTAACTCCTGTACACAGAAGAAACAACATTTGTCACCTCACTAGCATCAACATCACGGTGGCATCATTCGTACATCTTGGGTGCAAGATAGAGCAATCTTCTCACACTGAGCGACGGCAAGAGCTTCTTGTACCACCATATTCACACAGTGCCGACTGTAGTCGCTACTAGCAACGCTCTAAAACAGCATAGCAACGACTGTTAACGGAATAGTGCATAGTTTCGGGATATTCGAGAGCTTACCTTGTTTGGTGCGTCTAATAACGATGCGAGCGGGTTAATTGCAGCGTTTACAATCAACTTGCGCCACAGCATCGCTTGCATTTTTCTATCCTCCAGTACCTCGCAGCGTAATCCTTAATACATTCACTTTTTCATTAGAATCACCACGCAAAAGATGTATATGCTCACGTTCCGTACCTGCAGCACGGAAAATCTCCCCTAGCGTCTCCATTTTCATATCTCGTACTCTTCGTAGCAATACTTCATCGTCCGAATCACTATGATTTCCCTCATCTGTTCCAAATGGCGCAAGATACGTCACCCCCGTGTCCACTCCACTCGTCACCACTTTCCCAAAGGTCCTCACTCGTCCACCAACAAACGTCACTCCATTTGCAAATTGCCATCGATCATCTAACCTGCCCAAGCCACCTGCCTCCTCTTCCGGCACCTCGCCCAATCCATTCTGAAGCAGCACACATAACGCGCCATCTTTCAGCAAATGCCTGTTCCTGTACCGAAGCTCACGGATCACCCCCACGCTATCGTACGCCTTCACTGCAACCAGCAACACATCCAATCCATCGGTTTCCGCACTCTCCAGTGTACAAACGCGAACGTTTGGTGCATTGCACACAGTTGCCACCTTGTCCACATTCACTTGAAACTTCAACGATTCCTTTTCCTCATTTTCTTTCCCTTCAAGACACAATTGCAACTTTTGCTTTCTTGTCCAAACATCAAATTGCTCTGGTTTGATGAAGGCGTCGACTTTGAGTGTTGGTAACTCTGTTTTGGCGTTGGAATTAATGGCCAACAGCCCCAATCGAGTGAAAAATATTGTCCCGATAGCACCCAGTCCCAACACACCCACGCGTAATTCCTTTGCTAAACTAGCGTCAGCTGCTTCTACCAAGTCATTGAATCGTGATGAGGAGTAAGCACAGCGCCCTAGAGCTCGATACCCGCAGATATTCCTCGTCGCCCAGTATGGCCGTATCCGTGACATTTTTGGGCAATTGTAGTCTGTAATATAGTCCGAATTGGTCAAACCAATTCTTCGCGCCAAAGTTGAAGTGAGAGATTTGAAACCAACTACCGGACACGAAACGACGCGTCGTTTCACACCAGCATAAACGCCATCAATATAATAAATGCCTCAACGCTCTCTCATGATCGATTCCTCGGCCTTGGCGGTCGAGATGAAATAATTCAATGGCTCAGTAGTCAAGCAGATGAAGCTTCTGGTTCTGTGACACTGTATGAAGACCCAGATTTCTCTTCTGATGTTTCAAGTTTGTATTTCGATCCCAGTAAACTCCCAGACTACGTACCTCAGCAGAATACGAGTCTGCCGGTCACGTCTTCTGGTATCGACCGACGGAATACACGGTGGATCCCGACTACTTTAAGAGCTCAGCTGGTTGTGGCGTCCTACGTGAAGGGTTGATCAATGATGTATGGCTCCTCGGTGTGTTTGCAGCTGTAGCTTTGCATCCGGATAACCTCATTGAAAACCTCTTTGTCTCCGAGTCTTTGCACAACTTTAAGCAGTTTGGAGTCTACACATGTCGTTTTTTTAAGGACGACAACTGGGTGCCCGTAACAACTGATACTCGGATTCCGTACTCGATGGAGCTTCAACCGGATGACAAAGTTATCACTGGTGTTTCATCCTTCACACCTCCAGGGACTATCCTCTATGGTAGTAGTGTCGACAAGAATGAAGTTTTCATTCCGTTCTTGGAGAAGGCATATGCAAAACTACTTGGAAGCTATCAAGCTCTGGATGAAAAACATGGTGGTGGGATCGGGGGAAACGCAGGGACTAGCAGCGGACGGATCCTCGAAGCATTTCTAGATTGTACTGGTGGTAGTGCACATCGAGTTGACCTGCAACTCGAACGTGTTAAGCAATTACAATTTGATCAAGCCACAGTGGGGAACAAAGCAGCAGTGTCAGGCCCGTCGGTATTGCTCTGGAAGCAGCTACTGCGCTATAAGCGAAAGAAATGCATTCTCACGACACAACTACGACAACTATCCTTCAACGCGCATGATGTCACTGCAATGGGTATTGTGAAAAATCGCCAGTATGTAATTCAGCACGTGACTGAGGTGGGGCTTCCGTCTAGTGGAAGCTCAGGAGGCTCCAGTTCGACTGGGAAACACAGTTCCGAGGAGGTACTGCGTTTTGTGAAACTCAAAACAGTTTGGGGTCGTGGCATGTGGAAAGGAGAATGGTCAAATGATGACAGCAAGTGGGAAGAGAATACACAAGTTGAACAGGCAATGCGCTCCGATCCGCGTTGTGAATTTTCTCGTTCAGGACATGATGGGTGCTTCTGGATGGTGTGGGAAGATCTGCTAGACACGTTCACTGAGCTCTTTGTGTGCACGTTTTCCAACCAGATGACCGTCAATACAGTGTACGAGGTGACTGGGTGGGCACAAGTGCTGCTGGAGCTCCCGTAAAAACTCCAGTTCCAACACCTCCACCCACCGGAGGTGATGACCACAATCATAACTCATCACACACCGTCAGGCCATTCGGCTCGGTCGAAGGAGATCCTGATTGAAAAAACTCGATGGGGTTGGCTTCCCGACGCAGATCCTAATTGGCATCGCAATCCGCAGTTCAAACTAACTGTGCCGCTAGAAAGCCTCAGTACAGGAAATGCCGAGATAACTGCTGACAAAGCAGTGAGTGGTGTATTGGTATCACTCACGCAACGTGATTTTAGGCTATACGGCGGGGACAACTACGCCATCAACTTTGTGTTGTTACGCGAGAAATTAACGCTTGCAACGGCATCCTCGAATGATCCACCGCCTGCTAAATGGGAATTCAAGCGAAGTCACGTCGTGGCTGAAGCACACTCGTACGAAACCTCGTCCTCTGCAATTGATTGGTCTGGTGTTGGTACCCCAGCAACTCCAGGTGTTCCAGCTACGCCTTCCTTATCTCATCCAGCAACTCCGATGGCAGGTGTTGTTGCCAATGCGACCGGAACTGGTGGGGGGCAATCGAAGGCACTTCCCGAGCGAGAGCTAGTTAAGGAGGACGTCACGATTTCTCCAGGAGCAGCGTATTATCTAGTCCCATATACTACGAACCCCAAGGTCGAAATGGAGTTCTTCTTACGTATCGTGGCACCTCAGCCACTGCGAGTTGAACGCGTACCACCGATTATGTCGGTGATTCGCACAGGACGTTGGCGAGCTGATGATGGAGCAGCTTCTAATGGTGACGCCAACGCTGCTCCAGCAGGGGGTACTAGCAGTACCGGCGAAATGGCAAATGCTGGTGGTCCCCTGCTGTCGCTACCATTACCACAGTCTCATGTAGCGGGTGAGGAGAACCCAGCATGGTGTCAAAACCCAGTTTTGGATTCGATTCGCGGAACGATCACCACGTGAACTTCGGAGACTGCGTAAATTGTTATCAACTAAAGCACATGTGACCATCAAGGTCATTCTTCGCAAGACTTCTCACCGTGCTTCACTTGGTACGAAATCTCGCCAACAGCGTGAAGCTGCAAAGGATCGTGCCAATTTTGTCGGAATTACGGTTGTACGAGCAACACCAACCATTTCAACCCCATCAGTAATTGTTGGAGGATCTGGCAGTTCAGCCGCTACACAACTTCGAGCTCATACCAAGGGTCAAAAGACTAACTTCCTCGGAGAAATCGTTGATTCACCGTATGCTAAAGCGACTGCAATAAGTGAAAACTTAATACGCAGCACCAAAGCCAGAGGCAAGCAAAAGGTTGAGAAGGTCGCCGAGGATTTAGACGATGACGGCGAAGCTCCAGAGCAGGCTGAACCTGGATCAATCACCGGCAATTTCCCGTCACCAAAACTTGTCGTAAAACCTACAGAGTGGTGTCGATTATCCTCGTATATGAGTCCAGCTTCAGCTTGTATGTATCTCCGAAAGGTGCCCAAGGAATGGCTTCTCGCCTCCGATTCACCTAGTGCTGTAAATTCCAGTGGTGGGGGAGGTTTATTGCTAATCCCGACATTAGGAGAGCCTGGAGTCGAGGGGGCATTCGAGCTGCAGGTTGACTGTGATTTTCCACTTCTCGTTGATGAATTACCCAAAGGTGCAGGTGCTGTCCAAAGTTTGCCTGGTGAGTGGACAACCGCAAAATCAGGAGGTTGTCACCTTCATCCTGACTGGAAACAAAACCCCAAGTTTTATTTGCAAATACAAGGTGTAAGGCCGACCAAAGTACGTATCACACTAACACGTTCGGAACGTGAGTGGAAATCGCGTTGTCAACGAGATTCGGTTGGTACCATGATTGGGTTTTATCTCTTCCGAGGTGGGTCTGGGAAACTCGTCCGTCCTGGTGACTCACTCGAAGGTGGTTCAAACGCAACAAATCTCATTGTGATTAATGGCCGACCATGGAGTGAGACTGATTTTGTGCCTCTACATTCTGTGAGTTCGCCTCCAGACCTCATTCTCTCCGCAGCAGCAAAGGATGGGTACGTGATTGTTCCTACAACCTACGAACCTGGACGACTTGGCAAATTTGTGATCTCAGTGCAGTGTGATATTGAGTTCACACTCACTTGCGACTCCGAGTAGAAACACCAAAGATGATGCAAACTAGCTTACAACAAAGTTAACAGTATAAAAATAAGACCCATAGTTTATTGCTCGACAACATCAGAGAACTATCAAGTTAATCAGTGTCCAAATGCTTGAGGTTGTTGTGTTGCAGGGCAGTTGTTAGAGTGCTTGGCACTCAAATCCGTGCCAATATGATCCCACCATTGCTTTTGCACCCCTGGAAAGTTGCAGTTGTTGTGATTTTCACGCTCCATTGGAGACGCCAAAGATTGCTGGTCGCTGCCTTCATCATCTGTCTCATTTGTTGCAAAGTTTAGTGCAGCACTGCCATTGCTATCTCCAGCCACCTTCGGGTTCATCATTTCGACACAATCCAGAAACAAATCTGCAGAGTTGCTGCGTTCACGTCCAGTACCCTGTCGTTTTAACCTCCACTCTTGTCTTGCTATCCGTTTCTTTTCACCCCACATATTTTCCGACGCAGGTGGTGTATCCAACTTACTTGATATGCTTCCACAACTACTACTTGACGAAAACTCGCTGTCTGCTAATTGTAGTCCGGGCAACCCTTTCCATGCCGACTGGTGATTCTGCAATGTCGGTCCTCGATGCAACACATTTTCCAACTTGACTGTGCTTGACATTCTAGGAAACAACGATGATGGTCCATTTTCCGCCGGAAACAGTGCCTTAGGAGATGGTGGCATTGGCATTGGCATAGCCACCAACGACATCGGCATCGCTCCTCTCTGCGACAGTCTCAACGGCGACAACAACGTCGGAATACCCGATCCGAAGCCACTGGTGAGCTCACTGACAATGGGGACGGCAGAGTTAATGGTATTGATACTGTACTCCACATTGAAATAGCCACTGTTGAAGTTGCCATTGTCTGACTCTGTTCCTGCTTGATATTTGCCGACTT